>JARQZJ010000078.1:757500-1097500 GCA_030704895.1 Henosepilachna vigintioctopunctata
TAATAATAATAATAATAATCTTTATTTCCACTGACTTTTACAAAGTATGGGAAAATGTCAATAAAAACAGCAAAGGAAAAATTTAGTAAAATAGTGTCCAAGTAAATCCTGACAACTGAACTACACGTAAGTATAAAGACAAATGGATGCGCAACATAGGAATACGACACCCAGTACAGTATAAATAGTTATAGACGAAAAAGCTACAATAAAAATACTAGAAACAATGAATAAAATATTCGTCGACAGAATAAAAAACGTTTTTCAAAAGTATACACCTTACAGCCCGTTTGAACCGGTTCCTGCTTTCCATTTGTCTTATATGATCTGGCAGATGGTTTTATATTCTTGCGCTCAATATAAACGCGCTGTGCTGGATGTGCTTCAGTCTGGTGCATGGTGAACGAATCTTTTTTTTTGAAGCATCACGAGTATCATAACAGTGGACTTCATCACTCACCAAATAAGAAGACCGATGATCCCAAACATTAAGAGCACAATACAAAAGAAACATCGATGCCACTGTCCCTTGTCAAAAAAATTGTCCCTGAAGAACTCCTGGCAGGAAGTGCGCCTGGATACACCAAACATAGACCTGACAATTCTCTTCTGCATCAAAAACACAGACCCAATGCTGGTGCAACCTCCCCAAACCAATATTCCATACCTCAGGATCGAATCCACTGACGCGTAGTAATAGGAACACAGAACACTGAAATCACAAGAACCCCTCAGTTGGCGTATTGCAAACTTGCATGAAGCAAGTCTGTTACATAGGTGATCCACCTGCTGTCTATTCATCAAGTGATTGTCAATCTTGACACCCAAAAATCCAAAATGGACTTGGCATAGGCCTAACGGCATCAAAAAGGAACTGGACTACATACTTCTGAACAGAAGATGGAGCCTTCGCGATTGTGGTGTGCCGAACCAGCTTGACGCAGGAAGTGATCACCGCATGATAAGAAAAACGAAAGCAGTCCAAGATAAACGCAGAAAAATGAGAGCATTACTGAGAACTAGAAGCAGAAAAACGAATATGCGTCACTGAGTGCACGTGCGGAAATACAACACAAGAACAGCAATTCCTTTATATATGGCATTTATTGAATATAAGAACGCATTTGACCTGCCTAGAATTCTAGCTGCAACCACCTCATTACTGAGGATAGGAATACCATGTTTCTATACATAAAAATATACATTACTGGCCATAAAAATGGCCAGTAATGAGAGGCGTTAGACAGGGAGACCCATTTTCCCCAAAACTGTTCTCAGCTGCTTTGGAGTGTGTGTTCCAGAAGCTGGACTAGAGCGAGAAAGAATCAAGATAAATGGCCGCTACCTTAGCCACTTGAGTTTCACTGACGATATAGTCCGTTCTCCTACGATGCCTTTCCCACGAACCCTTTCTGCACCAGAGAGCAAATGGAGATGGTCGGATCCCTGTTAAAAAAAGCAGCGTCTTACACATTTCTGGGACAGATTGTCACTAGAGACGGGGATATTGTCGGGCACAGTTGGCCGACTGAAATAAATCTTTAAATCAGATATGCCTCTGATCTCTGATCTCTGTCTCTATGTCTCTGCCCTTAAAGAGCTAAGTGTTTGACCAATGCGTATTACCAGCGATGACCTACGCCAGCTGAGATGAAATCTGCTCACCTCCAGAAGCTTCGAACAACCCAGCGGAGTATAGAAAGATATATGATGGGCCTAACCATACGAGATAGAATACGCTCCAGCTAGATAAGAGGCTAGACAAAGGTGAAGGATATCGTGGAGTGTGTAAAAAGGTCAAAGTTGAAATGGACAGGCCATCTAGTCCGAACAAGAGATGAGCGTTGGTCAGCTGTGGTTGGTGATTGGAAGCCCAGATACAGGGTAAGACTAAGAAAGCGCCCTCACGATCGATAGGATACGGAGGTTGTGGATTGGCTGGGCGTTGCTTGGAAGAGAGAGACTGCCGTTAGAGAATCTTGGCAAAGACAGGGGGAGGCCTTCGTTCTGAACGAATCACTATCACTTTCGATAGTGAATATTAAGTGCACTTCGAAAAATCATCGAACTTGTTGAATGATAATAGGATACAATTGTTTCATCATCATTATGAATAATCAATCTTGTTTAATCATCAATTATGAATCGAAGACTTTCAAAACGCCCCTAGAATGAGGAGAACTCTTCACGTTAACTCCTCCTATCGATGAAAAGACGTTTCAACTCTCCCCGGCATTCTAAATTCCTATTGATGACCACATTAGTAAGAGTACGTAGAGGCTTTGTAGGCATTTCATCTGAACACAACAGAACTTTGTCTGCTATGTGTAAAAATGTTTCCATGCCTAATCGCTCAACATCACGGCCAGGCGGTTAAAAAGATATCTTGTTTCAAGATTCACAAATCACTCATACTACCAAATACTCTTAATCGAATTATTGAAGTATTTCAAATGAAACTGTCAGGGAACTGTCTACACAAATGTTGTTAACGAGAACGAACTCGGACGTAAAGAAATAGAAGATCTGAAAAAAATTCACAATTGAAATATTCTTATGTAAGATGTAAGAGAAAAAATTGTCGAAGTTATAACTTTTATTTCGAAAATTTTTCACAAATTCCACAGTGTCCACCTTCTACATTCCATAGCCATTTCCACCAAACAAACCCTAATGACGTATAAAAAGTAAAAAGACTTTCCATTTGAACTTTCTCTTCCAAACGAACAATCCATAGACTTCTATATATATCCACAACTTCCTTTTTTCCGACGTTTATTGCCGAAATGATAAGTTCGTTCCACTCTTGATTTATTGATTGATTATAAGTGATCATTCCTTATAAGTATGAAAGAATTGTATCATATCATCATTCAACAAGGTCGAAAATTTTCGGTCCTTTATTTGTCGAGAGTGAGAGGTTCGTTTTATTTATAGGTACAAAGTGAATATATCATAGGTATATAGGTGAATATATCGAATAAACACTCTAGAATTCTGCGGAGCTGTCATTTCTTCAACATGTGCCTGTAATTTCCCTGGTAACATGCCTACAACACGCATTCACACATCATTTATAAAAATTGCATATTTGACAAACATACACATTTACTCGGTCTAATATAAGCGCAGCTTTTGAAAAAAAGGAAACATTCAACGCTTCTGTTTAACCGTCGAGCAAATGTTCGACGGAGCGTCCCTCTCTCACGATGAAATATCGCGTGGAAATCACCAAAACCTACCATAAACCATTGAGAGTTATGAAAGAAATAAACTTATTTTGCCATACAAAAATGAGCGATGATCGAGAATGCCACAATGGACTGTTTCCAGTGTTGGACGTTTTGGAACGTGTGAGAGTGTCACAGAGTGAGAGTCCGGTAATTTACGGTCGCACCTTGTGGAAGTACAAAAATTTCAGCGAACGTTATTTATTGGCCCGCTCTAGAACTCTCATACTTTTTTGCAAATATAATAGCGCTGCAAGCGGCCCAGTGGAACATAACCCCTATTCGCTATTTCGTGAATTTTCTACGTAAACGTTAAATAATTCCAGTCGATTTTTTGATTTTCGCTTTGGTATGAACTTTACACAGACTTCAGTTGAAATTATTGGGAGGAGACTGTAGTCAATGAGGTAGTACTTATACAGACAATTTAATGAGTGTTAGCTCCTAGGTAGTATACTAGTTAATGGATAGATCTTATTTTTACTGCCACATCTACATTGTATACTGATCTGTAGATATAAAGTATTTTTGTGGTCTATGATTGCAGATTTTGAATGAAACAGTTTCTAAATGAATTGAAATCGTGAACGATTGAAGAATATCTTTCTTATTAGACGATTAATTGGAAGATTCATTCGAGGTTACAGCATCCACATCTATGCTCGTCACTCGAAGCTTCCAACCAACGCACGTATCGTTCTGTTACGAGTTTTGTAACTCAAAAAGCCTTACGCGTTAGTATTATATGTATATATGATATTTTACTGAACAATTTTAGTTTGTAATTATCTCAAAACAATTCTTTCTTCATAGAGGTGGTGTGTGTTCGAGAGTAGAGAGATTTTACGCCACTTCAATGGAGACCTTAGAAATGATTAATCATTTACAAACACCATTTGAATCGAAGTCAGCAGAAATAACGTTTATGTAAATTAAGCACAAGAAAATAGCTTTAACACTATAATGAGAACAAAATAAAGACCCATACTTCAGAAAAATATTGAATTAAAAGTTAAGTAATTCAAAACAACAATAGAAATTGAAAATATTCAATATAAGGTCTTCTGAGTTCATTAAAGTTTGATATTTGTATATTAATATCTGTCATATTTTTAACTTGTTATTTATTTTTAACTTTTAACACGGAATTTTAACATGTTGAGGGGCTGTAACTATAATTGAATAGAAAGATTGTTTCGTTGTTTTAACTTCTTGAGGTTGTTTACTCGCAGCAGGTTCTTGAATAATTCATATTATTGAATATTCAATAGCAAAATATATTTTTTATTAGTTTAAATATTTTTATATTGCTTAATTGAGATTTTTTTTGAAACGTGAACTTTCATTAATAATAGTATTGAGTATAGAATTTATTATTTTATCTTTGTGAATTTTAATATTTTTTTATTTTTTAAATTTTAGAGAATAATATTTTTTCAGAATAATTTTTTAGCTTTTAGAGTTTTGTGAAAGAGCTAACGGAAGGTTTATCATTATTAGTTTCTTCGATTAGCTATCATGTAAGAGATTATTTTGATGCATTCAATTTATTATGATAAAATGAAGTTTTTGTTTATTATTGATAAATAACTTAAATTTTATAATAGTTCAGAATTTATTGATCATATTATTTTCAGTTTTTTATTTCATAATTCAATAAACATTTTATAGAAATTTAAGTTGAATTTTATGTTTCGATTATATTTCACACTTTTTAAGTATGAAGATCTTGAAAAAACATTTTATTAGCTAGATTAATATTAATTGTATTTTTAATTTCAACTTTTTCTTATTATAAAAATTATTTCAATACCAACCTTGAAGTATTCCGGCAAGGGTTTGTTTTTTATACTCTTTCAGCTTCAATACCAAAATTATTATTGATGTTTATATTTTATATGAATTATTTTAGTTAAGATTATATATTTGTAGATAAGAATTTCAATAATTTTATTTCTTTTATGATTTTGGTTAATGCGATTTTTGATTTTATTTGAAGAAGTTAATATCAAAATTGATTATTTGTTAATCAATTTATTTGTACTACGTGGTGTATTTACACCACGGAGACAGTTTAAAACTGTCCTATAATAGAGGATCACATATTACAAATGTTAATTACCAATAAACTAAGTTATAACTGATGTGTATATCTTATAGAAATTTTTTATACATCTCATCGAAATAAAGCTATGACTTAAATCTTTTCATCTACCGAAAAAAGACCTATTTATACTAAAAAAGATTAGATAAATACATCATGAGATGACAACTCTATGAAAACTGATAATTATTCTATTATCGACCTTCAAATAATCTCTTTCTCAAATGTCTCTTAAAAGTTATGAAATACGGAGAAAAGATATCCAAGTTGGTCTCTATACTCATCAAGGTTAGCCAATTTAAAGATCTATGGAAGGGTGAATTAAACATATAATTTGTTTTCTGCCAACAACCAGTATTGTACGATTTACTGCCCAACAACCAGTATTGTACGATTTCTTACTAAATGTGGACAACAATTAAAGTTTATAAGGCTCGTACTTGCCGAAGAATTTGTTAAGCCATTAAGTAATTTGTAGGAGAAGCGTATATCAAAGTACTCAAGTCTCAAACTCAAACATTCCAACCTCTAAAATGTCACATTACTCTCATATGAGAATCCATGACTGTAGCTGTTAAACTGGAAATTAAGTGCATTCATGAACTTCCGTTGAACATTTTCTAATCTATTTGTGTATTTATAATAATTTGGATTCCAGATGACCGACCCGTACTCTAACTTAGATCTCACAATAGAATTAGGTATACAAAGCAATAACATCTCAAGTCGACCAAAAGGCCACTCATATGAAACCCAGATTTCTGCGAGCCTGTTGGACGATTCCTTCAATATGCAATTCAAAGGTTAGTTTTTTATCAAGCTCAACACCCAAATCATTCACTGAACTGACTTCAGTTATACAGTGTCCTGGCAATGTCAAACCGGAAGAGATAGGATTTTTACTTCTGGAGAAGAGAATATGATGGCATTTGTTCAAGTTTAGCTGCAACTTATTGAGTCTGAAGTAGTCAGAGAATGCATTCAGATCGTACTGTAAAAATGAATAATCGTTGAAGGATTTTATCTGCTACGATATTTTGAGATCATCCGCATAAGGATCTATATCGGTATATCTAAAACATTCGCCAATACCATTCAAAAATATAAGAAAAAGAAGTATTTGATTTGGAACCATTTAAAACCACATACTGTCTTCGGTGGTTGAAATATTAAGCGAGAAGACCCAGGAGATTTTCATGCACCACGAAATTTTCCAGTTTGGCATGAGAGTTGGGAGGTGTATTCTATCAAAAGTCTTGGGGAAGTCAGTGTATATTACACATACAGATGTTCCCTCCTCGAAATTCCTCAATATCCGCTGTGCGGAAGGCAGCAAGTTTGACAGAACACACCCACCAAATGAAAATCCATGTTGACATGGAGTCAGATAGCTTTTGATTTGAAAAAATAGATTTTTGGTGATTATGGACTCAAACATTTTACACATATGGCATAATAGTTAAATAGGTTCATGATTTTTCACATCACCTTTAGCGCCTTACTTGTGCACCGGAGCAACTTCTGCAACCTTCCATCTTGCGGGGAACTTCCCCTCAATTAAGCATGTATCGAAGATCATATGGAGCGGTGGGAGGATGGATGAAATGTAGTTCTTCGAAAATATTGATGGTATACCATCAGGGCCAGGACACTTGTTGACATCTAAACTTGCAATGGCCTCTAAGCATTCCTCTTTGCTAATATGTGTTATGTTGAAATTATATGGGATATCAGTAAACCTTACCGATGAAGGGGTGGTCGACGGTTCGAATACGTTATTGAAGTGATCAGAAGATAGATTGGAAATCGATTAATTGTCAGTAGGCACTTTATCTTCTAGATGCATTTCAGCTGGCATTATTTTGCCAGACTTTTTATTAGATAGAACATATAATTTCTCATGGTCTATGTTCTTCAGGTTTATTTGCTTTAGTAAATATTTGTTATGAACGAATTTATAAGACGAAGTTTATATTTAGTAAAAGGTTTATTAAATATTTTTCCAGTAATATCTTTATGGTGATTTTTATTATTAAGTTCTAATATAGCAGCCCCTCCTTCTTTAAATTTAATAGGAGAAATTATATTAATTAATAGATTAGTGTGATATTCTTATTTTTTAATTTTATTTTTAATTTTAATATCAATTTTTAGAGCTTCTTATAGATTATATTTATATTCGTTTTCTCAACATGGGAAAATTAATTTATCTATTAGAATTATAAAAAATATAAATTTACGTGAATTTATAATTTTATTTTTACATTGAGTACCTTTGAATTTAATATTTTTAAAGAGAATATTTTTATTTATTTAATTTAAGTAGTTTAATTAAAATTTTGAATTGTGGTTTCAAAGATATTTTTTAATCTTAAATTATTTTATTTTTTTTTGGATTTTTATTTTTTTTTATATTTATAGTTTTATTTATTTTAGGAATAAATTTTATTTTAAATGAAATTACTTATTTATTGGAATTTAGATTTTTTATTTTAAATTCAGTTTCTTTAGAATTTATAATTCTTCTTGATTGAATATCTTTAATATTTATAAGATTTGTTTTATTAATTTCTTCTATAGTAATTATTTATAGAGATACTTATATGGAATACGAAGTTTTTAAGATTCGATTTATTATACTAGTAGTTTTATTTGTTTTATCTATAATGTTTTTAATTTTAAGACCTAATTTGATTTCAATTTTATTAGGTTGGGATGGCTTAGGATTAGTTTCTTATTGTTTGGTAATTTTTTATCAAAACATTAAATCTTATAATGCAGGTATATTAACTGTAATTATAAATCGAGTGGGTGATGCAATAATATTAATTGCAATTGCTTGGATAATAAATTATGGGAGTTGAAATTTAATATTTTATATAGAATATTTTTTTGAAGATAAATATATATTTATAGTTGCAATATTTGTAATAGTGGCTGCATTAACTAAAAGAGCTCAAATACCTTTTTCTTCATGACTGCCTGCTGCTATAGCTGCCCCTACTCCTGTTTCTGCTTTAGTTCATTCTTCGACTTTAGTTACTGCAGGAGTTTATTTATTAATTCGTTTTAATTTTTTAATTAAAGGAAATTTAACTTTAATTTTATTATTCATTGGTTTAATAACAATATTTATATCAGGTTTAAGAGCAAATATAGAATTTGACTTAAAAAAAATTATTGCGTTGTCAACATTAAGACAATTAGGGTTAATAATAAGAATTTTAGCCTTGGGAAGTTGAATTTTAGCATTTTTTCATTTATTAATTCATGCTTTATTTAAAGCTTTATTATTTATATGTGCAGGAATAATTATTCATAGAAGTTCTAATATTCAGGATATTCGATTTTTAGGTGGTTTATATAAAAATATGCCTTTAACTTTAAGTTTTATAAATATTAGAAATTTATCTTTATGTGGGTTACCCTTTTTTCAGGGTTTTATTCAAAAGATTTAATTTTAGAATTTTTTCAATAAATTATTTAAATTTATTTGTGTATGGTTTTTTTATTCAATTGGATTAAAGTATTTATAGTTTTCGTTTAGAATTTAGTTTTTCAATTTAAATTATTTAAATTTATTTGTGTATGTAGTTTTTTATATCTCAATTGGATTTTATAGTTTTCGTTTATCTTATTATTTAGTTTAGAGATTTAAATTTCTTATCTTTAAATTTTATTTTTGAAAATTCTATTAAAATATTATTTAGAATAATAGTAATA
The DNA here is from genome assembly GCA_030704895.1 of Henosepilachna vigintioctopunctata. Lineage (NCBI taxonomy): Eukaryota > Metazoa > Arthropoda > Insecta > Coleoptera > Coccinellidae > Henosepilachna > Henosepilachna vigintioctopunctata. Next base: position 766,558 of record JARQZJ010000078.1, read on the forward strand.
TTTTTAAGAACGTTATTTTCAGGGGCATTAATAATATGATTAATTTTAGAAATTCCTTATTTAATATTTATACCTTTATTTATGAAATTATTAACTTTAATTATGATTATTTTAGGAATTTTCTTAGGCTTTGAGATTTCAAAAATTTTTTTAACAAGAAATTTATTTAGTTTAAAATTTAAATTAATATTTAAATTTTTTGCATTAATATGAAATTTACCCTTTATTTCAACTTTTGGAGTTAATTATATTTTTATAAATTTAGGATTTAAAATTTTTAAATTTTTAGATCAAGGGTGGATTGAATTTATAGGAGCTCAAGGATTATCTTTAGTAATTAAAAATTCAAGTTTATATTTACAAAGTTATTTTAAAAATAATTTTAAAATTTATTTTATAATATTAATCTTATGAGTAGTATTTTTATTTTTATATATATAATTTAAATAGCTTAAAAAGAGCATAATATTGAAGATATTAAGGTAATTGTAAAATTTTTAAATATTAAAAAGATAGAATCTATTTTTATAATGAAAATATAATGTTTTATTAAACTATTTTAATTTAGAAACATTAACAATATTTGCTAGATTTTAAGTTAGAAGCTTAAATTTTATGTTTCTTTAATTGGAAATTATTCATTAAAATCATTAACAGTGATTTACCTCTATTTTGGTTTCAATTAAAATAAGGATTAATAATCAAATTTTTAGGTCGAAACTAAATGCAATTAATTGCTTCTTATTAAGATAAACTGAGATTTCAGTATTTTTTAAATGCAACTTAAATGTTAATTTAACTATTATCCAAATATTCTCATGATAGGGCCCCTTGGTTTCATTCATGGTATAGTCCTATTAGAAGTAATAAAGAGAAAAATATATAATCGTCCTCGGTATTTCGTGAATTTATCGGGATGAACCACTTTTCAAAGGGGTGCGTTGTATCTTGTATACCACATTATTGATTTCATTTATAACCTTTTATGAACCTTCAAAATTTAGGCACAAATTTAGTGACATTTCTTCCTTCCGTTGCGGATTATACAACCAGACTAAATCTTCTTCTTTGAAACCAGCTGAATTACACCTCAAGTCATATCTCGTCTTCATGCGGTCTGTAGCCGAAGCTATTTTATCACGAACGTACTCATGTTCATTCCTTAGATGCAGTCTCAATTCATCTGCATAAGTGTTCACATTCTTCTTTGTTGATTCGGGAAAGCCAAACATCAGATCACATGGCAGTCGTAGTTCTCGGCCGAAGAATACTCTAGCTGGAGTATAACCTGTAGTGTCTTGAACGGATGCTCGATAAGCCATCAGATACTGTTCCTTAGCCCGGTTGAACCTCTCAACCATTTCATCAGATTGAGGGTGTAGTGGTGTTGTTCCGGTCTTATTGATGTTGAGAACTTTCATGACTGTTTGGCACACTTGACTTTCAAAATTTCTACCCTGATCAGAAAGCAATTCCTGAGGTACTCCAAACAGCGATATGAATTGGTCCACCAGTAGTTTTAGCCTCTTAATTTGGAAGAGCATATGCTTCTGGCCACTTGCTGAAATAATCCATTGCGACCAGTATGTATTTATTCTCCTCCATAGCCATTGGAAATGGACCTGCTACATCTATGGCAATTCTCTCGAATGGAAGTCCAACATTGTACGTCTGGATCTTTCCATGAGATTTCTTGGGAGGTCTTTGGTTGCTGCACATGTCTCACATTTCCTGCACCAAGCTGAAACATCTTCGCGAAGGTAAACCCAATAGTACTTTTCCCCTATTATGTTAATGGTCTTGTTCACACTAAAATTGCCTCCAGAACTTCCTCCATGCATCTCTTGAAGCAACTCGTCCACTCTGGTTATTGGTACCACCTGCAGTGTTTTAACTTCTTTACCATTGCAGATTTTCCATTTTCGTTTCAGCAAACCATTCTCAAGAAGTAAAGAATCCCAGTGAGCCCATAAGGCCTTTGTAACCGCTTCCATGGTCGATATATGTTGGTGTTTGGTTGTTAGTCTTCCATGTGAGAAAAGCTCTAATGTCAGCATCTTGTTGCTGCTGGTCGATGAATTCCGCTGTCGTCCATCCTTCACATAACTCAGTTGTCTATAATGCCTTCCTTCAATTCAATATTCTTGCAATGACGACAAGCTTTCCTGCAAGGTCTTCGCGACAAAGCATCAGCATTGATGTGGATTCTGCCACGACGGTGTTCGATCTAGAAGTCATATTGTTTCAATATCTCAATCCACCTTGCTATTTGACCTTCAGGAATCTTCATCTGAAGTAATCACATAAGTGCTGCAAGGTCACTCTGAACTGAAAATCTTTCCCCTTAAAGGTAATTATGGAAATTCTCGAATAATTGTAAGCTAATAATTCCTTTCGTGTCATACAATGATTCCTTTTTGGCTTACCGAAAGTTTTGCTATAATATTCCATGACCTCATTCTCGCCGTCTTGAACTTGAGATAAGACTGATTCAATGCCCATGTTACTAGCATCAGTGTCCAGCACAAATAATCCTTCATTATGAGCATAACAGAGTATAGGGCTTGAGCAGAGTGCAGCTTTCAGTTGTCGAAATGATGCTTTGCAATCTCTAGTCCACTGGAAGGTGACTTTTTGTTCCGTCAGTTTGTGAAGAGGTCTATATCAGCAAACTTATCAACAAATCAGCAATATGTGCACAATCCCAAAAAACTTCTAACTTCATGCTTGTCTTTTGGTCTTCGCCAAAATTCATACATTACTACTACAATCTTATCCTCAGATTTTTGCATACCTGCAGATGATATTGCGTGACCTAGTAACTGTACTTGGTTTTGAAAAAGACAACACTTTCTGTTATTCAATTTGAGGTGTGCATTCCTGAATCTGCTGAATACTTCTTTGTGGTTCTTTATATGCTCTTCAAAAGAAGATCTCATCACCATTACATCATCTAGATACACCAGACACATTTTCCAAGTCAATACTTTTAGAACCAGTTCCATGAGTCGTTCACATGTGGCAGGTGCATTGCAAAACCTGAAATGCATCACATTGAACTGATAGAAACCACTACCAGTTGACAAGACAGTTTTATTTGTATCATCTGGATGTATTTTGACTTGCCAATATCCACTTTTGAGATCTGGGATGGAAAACCATTGAGATCCTGACAACGTTGTTAATGTGTCATGTGTTATGGGTAATGAGTAGCTGTCCGTTTTAGTAACATCAGTAAGTATGAGATAATATACACAAAATCTTGTTATACCATTTTTTTTTCAACTACGACTGCAGGCGCAGACCATGAAGTTGATGATTCCTCGATAATTTTTTTCGCTTCATGTTTTGTATAAGCTCAGCTACCTCTGTTTGTTTGGCTACAGGAAGTCTGCGAGTAGATTGTCGAATATGGTGTGCATTTCCTGTATCGATTCTATAAGTATTTAAATCAGGTCCCTGATAAATAATTCCCTGATTCGAATGAACCACTTTCTTCATTAATGAATTTTCTCGCCATTTTCATTTGGTCTTTTAATAAATGTTTCCAGGATGCTTCTAACTTTGAGCAGTTGATGGGGTTCTTCTTGTTTCTAGTTGAAACAGACAGTTTTTCACAAAGAGCTATCCTACATACTGGTTAAATTGTGGATATTGTTTTTCCTTGGCCAATTTTTAAGCTTTCAGATCTGATATTAGTTACTCTCACTGGAAGTTCTTGTTTTGTTTGAATTAATGTCCTTGCTGTTAAAATGCTGTACAGTCCAAATTGGGTTCAAGACACCACCTAGGATCAATTTCAGGTCTGCAATAAATAATTTGTTCTGAACACGCAGGTATTTAAACGGTTTGAATAGTTCTCAAGCTTACACGGTTCTCACACCGTGTTCTTACAGGTACTAGTATCTGGAATAAATTCTTCATTTCCTATCATCAGAATTCCTGTATCACTCTCATATACTAAACCATATTTTCTTATCAAATCCGTTCCCAAAATGAAATCATCTGCAATATCTGCTACGAACACTTTGTGTGAAATTCGTAATTGTTCTCCAATTTCCAATAGAATTTGGGCCCCTCCATAAATATTGGTTCGTTCACCAACGCTGTTTGGAGAATATTATGGCTTTTCAATGGTGTAATTATGGTCTTCACTTTATCAGGTCGAACTTCGATACTTCTGCTTCAGTATCCACAATTATTTTCACTAGTTGTCCTAAGATTATACCATTAACACATAAGCTTCCATTTGAGATACTTCTAATGAAAACGGCCCTGGGGGCGTGTTCTTTTCTATTAAGAGCTTGCCCCTTTACTTTGGGTGGTGGTAGTTCTCCTGATTTGTTCTAGGAGCTGGAGAAACCGACCTAGCTCCCATTCTTCTGTATTCGGTTGTTCTACTAAGCTTCAAACGGCATTCGAATTCCAGGTAGGTATGGTGACAATACAGAGGGCTATATTTTCCTCATTTTGCTTCGGGACCGAGTCCATTCCTTTTGCCATAACTTCCAAAACTGACTCTTCACAAAGGATTTCATGTCTGTGATAGGTACCGTAAATAGGTCTGTGGAGATCTAAAGAATACAGTTCACAAAAGCGTGTACAATAAAAGATGGAATCAAGGTATTCCCAGCAACAAGTGCAGATTATAGAAGCTTGATTGTGTTCCTCAACACATGCGATAGAGGGTATTACTCATTCTATCTCCAGGAAGAGATTCTTGTTCATGTTCATGCTGTCATAGGAGGACTGCCGTTGAACACTGATCAATCAGGACATCAAAGAAGAACTCCTCATTGCAGAGCGGAAACGACAGAGGTCATTAGAATGACCTCAAGAAAAACAAAAAATCCACTTCCACTTTTCTAAGTGGAAACTAAGAACAAGGAAGTGTTCAATGTTAAGATTTTTTGTTGCCTTAGAGTAACAATAGAGCCGAAGAGAAGACCCACCGAGCCTGGACAATGCCACCGATACCAAAGGTACGGCCACACACAGAGCCGGTGCAGGTTCCCATTTAGGTGCGTGAAATGTGCAGGCAATCACCCTGCAAATGAGTGCAAACTGGAAAAGGAATCCAATGGAAGAAACGCCAAATGTGCTAATTGCGGGGAAACAGAACATTCCGCATGCTATAAAGGATGAAAAAGTTATATTGCATCCATAAGGAAAACAAGAGATGCGAATAAAGGGCCGAAACCAATACCCCAAAGAACCATTGAGAAGAGAACAGAAAAAACACAAAAACCAACCCCCAACACTGAGGCAAGAAAAACAGAAACTCCAACAGCAACTTCTGAAGGTTTTGTTACTGTCGGCAGAGGCAGAAGAGCGAGAAGAAATGCTAACACGGCAATCAATCAACATAACACAAAGACAATTGTTATTACAGAAAAGGCAGTATCAACAATTGATATGCAACAGATGATTATGCAAACCTTAGCAGACGTACTGCCAGGCTTGCTGAGAGAAATCATCAAAATCGAATAAATGGCCAGAGAAAACAACAACATACTATCAGCTGCGAAGATTATTTCATGGAATGTATCTGGAATAAAACGAAGAATGATTGACCTGGGAGAGATCATGGCTGAGGAAGAACCGTACGTTATAGCTCTACCAGAAATGAAACTCAACAAGAAACAAAAGTTCTCGTTTCTAGGCTATGAAGTATACAGATATGACAAGAATTCAGTAAGGAGTGGGGTGACATTACTAATACGAAGCAACCTCAAACACCACCTCATAAGAGAAGAAGAGACGGAAATTGATGGAATAACGGTGGAAATAACACTGAGGAATGAGAAGATACAAGTAACATCTGTATACAAACCCCCACAATACACTCTACTGAAGGAGGACATAGACGGTCTACTTAGAGAAAACAGGAAGAAACTTTTGATAGGAGATTTAAACTGCAAGTCGCAAGCGTGGAACAGTAGAGTCCAAAACGCAAATGGAAGAAGACTGCAAGAATATGTTGAGGAAAATGGAGGTAATATAATAGTACCGGAAATACCAACAAACGTCCCAGTATATAATATTCTACTTAATGTTATAGATATAGCCATCCTCAAAAACGTAACACTAGAACATGAGCTGGTCGCACTAGAAAGAGGAACGTCTGACCATAATCACATCAGGCTCACACTAGGTTGCCAAGAAGAACGGGAGACCAAGGAAATAAAAATAATAACAAACTGGAAAAAATACAGCAATATGATGAACAGGGAGCTATCTGCCATACCTAACATAGAAAATAAGGAAGAGCTAGAAAAAGCGGTTTATGACCTCCAAGAAATAATACTGGAAGCATACGAAGAAGCGAGCAAGAAGAAAGAACAAAATGCGAGCAGATATCCATATGGGCAAACAGAAGACTACGGAGATTATATAGAAGACACCAGACACAACAAGACAAGGAAGAACTGAAAAGACACAGTCAAATGCTAAGAAATCCTCAGGAAGAATATCGAGACAACAAATGGAACCAAAGGATTCAAACTTTGGACACTAGAGATCACACAGCGTGGACGATGCAAAGAAAACTCAGGAGAATAAAAAAGCATATAACACCTTTACACATTGAAAATGGAATAGTTTACACTGAAGAAGACAAAGCTGAAGCATTCGCAGACACAACTCAGAGGGAAGGCAGACTGAATGAGCACGAAGATGAGGATTATATACACATACGAAAAGTGTCAACTGCAGTCAGAGAAATAGAAGAAGAGCCAGAAGACGAAGTTTCAGAACCAGTTACTGCAGAGGAGGTACACTGCATCATTGAAAAACTGAAAAGAAGAGAAGCGCCAGGGCCAGACAATAAAACACATGCTTTGTTGAAGAACCTGCCTAGAATAGGTGAAGAGGCAATAGCAGGAATAATAAACGGAATAATAGCAACGAATCATTTCCCAAAAACATGGAAATATTCGGATATAATTGTCTTCGGAAAGCCGAACAAAGAAAAGAAGTTTCCTCAAAACTATAGACCAATTAATCTACTACCTGTAATAAGCAAGGTGGCAGAAAGGGCCATAGCTGAAAAACTATTGCAGGAAACAGAAAGACTCAACGTAATTAAAAAAAAAAACAGTTCGGATTCAGACGAAAACATTCTGCAGAGCAACAACTACTCAGAATGGTAGAGATGATAACAAAAGGATTTCAAGAAGAAGCAATAACCGGAGCAGTGTCCTTAGATGTAACGAGGGCATTTGGCAGAGTATGGCAAGACCGATTAATCTTCAAAATGCACGAAATAGGACACACTACGAAAATGTGCAAACTGATTAACAGCTACCTGAAGGACAAGATATTCAGAGTGAAGATTGGAAGAACGAGGCCAGTAGCAGAGGTACCACAAGGATCAGTTTTAGGCCGTACTCTGTACTCGATGTATACTTACGATATTCCTAGGACAAATCACACGAAGCGGTCACTATATGCGGATGATACAGCTATCACGTGGACGCATAGACGCGTAGATTTTCTAATCAGGAAACTACACGAGGAGATGAAACAGATTGAAGAATGGTGTGTGAAATGGAAGATAGCCTCAATGGACAAAAAAGCCAATGCATGCTATTATTCCAACGCAGAAGTACCAATAGAGAATATAAAGATCGAAGTCAACGAAGTAGAATGGTGCAAAGAAGCAACATATATAGGAATAACAATGGACAAAGGATTAACATGGAAGAAGCACATAGTGGAGGCTATAAAGAAGACAAAAGCAGCTCTGGCTCAACTATATCCAATATTTCACTCCAAAAGTAAGATGTCAAACAGAGTGAAAATGGCCCTGATAAAAGCAGTAGCAAGACCTCAAATGGCCTACGGATCAGTGGAATGGGGAACTGCGGCGTAACCACATCTGGATAAGATAGCAAGTGCAGAAAATAGATTTCTAAGGACGGCAATTGGGGCACACTGGTTCATCCGAAACGAGCAGATTCACAGAGAACTGCAATGGGATCCTATACTGGAACACATGAAGGAGAAAGCGAAGAAAATGTTCGAAGCTATTGAAGAGCACGAAAATGAAGAGCTCAGAGAACTGACGAGCTACGACCCAGAAGGAAGAACAAATGTCATACAAAGGAGACTCAGGAGACCAAAATCCAAATAGAAGACGGACGACTAACAGGAAAAGACGCAGCGTACCATTGAAATTATAATTCGTTGGAGCCTTTTCATCGTACAATCTCAAAAACTATGCAGATACCTAACTTATCCCAGGAGAGACAAGTAAATCTGCAGATTCAAATTGTTGTAACTCAAGGTACAGACATATTTTCTTTCAGAACTAGAGTGCATTTTCTCTGAAAATTCACTCGAACTCTGTCAGCATCCCTAACCTTCCACATCCATATCCTTGAAATACCCACTCCCTTTCTTTTGCAGGCGCCGCGAACGCAAGAGACTACCACTTGTGGCTCGGAAAAGCCCAAGGATAGGAATCAGGTCCAAGTGCTGACCGCAGCACGAGAGTCCAATTCATGCATGAGACGGAGGTTAAGAAGGCTTTATGCCCGGAAAACAAAAGAACAGAGGAGGTTTTAGTGGGTAGGCAATAGTAAGAACAATTGAATCCCACACAGGCCGGGTTCGCAACCGGTATCGCCTTTTGAAGGTTTCCTCCTCGAAAATGGAAAAAAACCGGTCATCAGTTGCTCCTTAGTCGTCGCCAAGTACACAACCACGTTGAAGCATTCGCCGCCACTTGTGTTGGCGTCTCTCGCAGTTAAAGACGAAACGTCGGGAGGAGGAGGAATTCCAGTTGACCACGGCCAATCAGCCCGGGAGATTATATCACTATGTTTCACAATTGATGTAAAATTTTTATGAATAAATGAATATATTCAACTATACGAACTGAATTGAATAGATAGATAGATAGATATATTTCATCCGAATTGATTAACAATTACTTTGATTATTATTACTTTGATTATTCCATTATTTTGATTAACAAAGAAAAAAAAGAAAGTGATTCATAAGGATGAATAAACAAAAATAGCACACCTAGCTAACTAAATAGCTGTATGTGTACATTACATTCGACAAATCTAATTATTTTTATTCTACACGTTAGTATATTTATAGATTCAAGCTAAATAACAAGGATGTATGGAATTTCCTCTGTCTCTCCCTTTCAATGCAAAAAAAATTCATAAAAACCAATAAAGTGTAATAAATTCAAACCTATCTAAATTCTGATGTATAAAGCATCGACCACATTCAGTGAACTTTTCTTATTCTTGATCTTCCTAATTTCTAATGATATGTTATTATAACACTTTGCTGCCAAGTATTCAAAAGATCAAAGGCTACTATTTTTCTTTTTACTAGGAATCTTCACATGCATGTTTGCAACTCCTTTCGTAGAATAATTAGGTTCTATATAATTTTTCTTGTCTTCCATATTATGCATGTATATGCAAGTATGGAGTATGTAGAGAGAACGCACATCGAACACCTCGCATGTAGAATCTAGGAATAAGTATCCTGATATTAGTTACTAAGCGCTCTACGTGTTTGTCCCATGTTAGGTTCTCTTCTATTGTAACTCCTAAATATTTAGTGGATGTGACTTTTTTAATTACCGTCGATTCGACTGAAATGCTGTCAAAACTAAGACGATGGGCAGAAGTAACAGTAACACGTAATGCGTGTTATCCACATTGAGTGTTAGCCGATTGGAATCCAACCAATTTTCTACTTTGGTTAGTCCTTTTTCTGCTAGTTCTTTTACTCGTGACCAAGAGTCTGTCACAAAAACTACCGCGGTATCGTCTGCATATGAGATTACGGAACCCCCATCAACAACCAAGTTTGTTAAGGAGTTTATATATATAAGGAAGATGATTGGACCCATAACGATGCCCTGTGGTATTCCTATTTTCAATTCTAAAGGTTCACTCAAGACATCACCAATTTTGCAGATTTGTTGCCTCTTCACCATGTGACTTTCGAAGATTTTCAATATAACGCCTCTGATACCATAAGCCCTCAAAATTTCCAATAACGAGTCATGCGCAATAGTATCGAATGCTCGAGCTAGATCAAGGAAAACTGCGAGACATTTTTTACCATCATCTAGGTTTTGGGTCACCATCTTTGTTGATAATAATACTGCATCTGTTGAGCTACGGCCCCTCACAAATCCAAATTGCATTTTTGACAGAATTTTGTTTTTTTCCAAAAACTTCATCAGTCTGTCTTTTAGACGTTTTTCGAATATTTTGGCAAAATTGTTTATCACACTAATAGGGCGATAATTTCCTGTGGAGGATCTGTTTCCCGCTTTATAGACCGGCGTCACGACAGAATCCTTGAATTGGCTAGGTACGTGACCATATTGGAAAGTTAAATTTATAATATGTGCAAGTGGTTTGAGTAAATACAAATGATACTGTTTTATAATTTTTCGATCAATATCATCAATTCCTTTGGAGCTGTTGCTTTTTAGAGAGTTTATTTTTTTGATAATTTCATTTTTATAAACAGGTTTTATAAACATTGAAGTAAGTTGAGACCATTATTCACAAAATAGTTATTGCAATATTCTGCCATGTCCTTAGTATTTTTGAATGTTGTATCGTTGTTTTTTATTTTGAAATCATCATTTTTTTCTGAATTGGTTTTGCCTGAAAGTTCATTCACTAGTTTAAAAATTTTTTTTATGTCGTTTTTATCATTTTCAGTCTTAGAGTCGTAGTATTTGTACTTACCTTTATTTATTGATGAATTCAGACGATTTCTATAGTTTCTGTATTTTTCATAATTCTCATTACTCGAGTTAAAACCAAGCTGCTTCTTCATTTTATCTCTATGTTAAAGAGAACAGACTATACCAGGAGTAATCCATAGTTTTATTTTACTAGTTTTACAATATTTCATGGTCTTTATTTCTGTGTCTGAATACAAAATTGAATTTATAATTGACAAGAAGTTCCCCACAGCCAAATCCGCATCATCCGCATTTAAAACAGTGTTCCAGTCTTGCTTGTCAAATGAATCATGTAATTTAATATGATCTATATTATATGTATACAGCCTTTGTATGTCGTTGAGCATTATTTGTAAGTTTGTTAGGAGAGCTTGAGAGGAAATTTACCATGATGGGTGAACAATGGTTTTATCGCAGTTTATAATGTACGAATTGTAAACCGCCGTCATTCGTTTTTTCTTCAGAAAGATGTGATCCAAACATGAGTTATGATAATCTGTTATGCGTGTAGGACCATTTATAAGTAATAATAATAATAATAATAATAATATTTATTTAGCTGAAGCTATACAAAAATCTACATATTTGAACTGTCAATTTTTAATTATATACCTATTTCATTATTTAAAATATACTTTCTAAGATCACGCTTAAATATTTTAATACTAGTACTTGTTTTCAATATATTTGGTAAATTATCGAAAGACTTAAATCCGTCATAGTATATGCTTTTTTTGGATTCAGAGAGCTTACAACTTTGGATATAAAAACCATCAGTATTTCTAGTTTTATACCCATGCACATCACTGACATATGTAACATTTTTTATTACATTACATGGAAGCAACTGATTTTTTATTTTGAATATGAATATAAATGAAGCAAAGAGTATTATTTTAAGTAATTATTATTAAGTATTATTATTAAGAGTAATGCCATATCTAATTCCACTTATAGAGATGAAAATTTTACTATATGTGACGCATGACCCCGGAAATTTAATGTTTTTAACATCCCCTACTTCAATACTCCTTTTTGTGAATATAATAACACCATCATTTTGATTGAAATCCCCGTCATTGCAAAACAAATTATATCCGGGTATGTTGTGCATCCCGAGATCAGAAATGTGCTACACTTCACTCATTACAATAACATCGCAAAAAAACATATCATATGCTTGAAGATAAACCAACAATTTATCGAAATTTTTGGTAATGCTGCGAATATTCAAATGTATTATATTTAATAGTTTTTTCCAAATCTATCCTTACCTTCAGTGAACTGGCATCCACAGATTCCTGGTTCAGTTTCTTATCAACTACATCTAATTCTTTCAGAATATCAATTTCCTGTGCTTTAGGGCCATTGATGCTTCCATAATTTATTTCACTTCTTTCAATGTCCATTAAATATTCGTGCGATGGACAGTTTCTACTACTTGCATTATGATCTGTTTCATAGTTGAGATTATATTTCGTATTAGCTTCTACACAATTGATACACCTCTTCATATTGTTAGTACATGTCTTACTATTGTGTTCCCTTGCACATATCTCGCATATCGTTTTGTTTCGGCATATTTCTTTTTTGTGGTAGTGTTTTTGACAATTGAAACATCTTTGAATTGAAAGATCCTCATAAATTTGATATCTTTCCCATTGAAGAAAAAATTTTTTTCAACTGTAATGAATTTATTGAAAAGTCTGGGGGAACACTCCCCAAATATTGTATATGTTTTTACTCTGTCATTAAGTTTCAAGTACGTTCATTGAAATTCATCTTCCTTGTCTATAAACTGATTTTGTTCTCTTATGTGTTTTTCGATCAATTTCATATCTAACACTTCCTCAGATTGCCTTTTATATCCTGTTATCTTAAATCTGGGTTTCTTTAATGAATTAATTTGTATCTCATACTCCTTCAGCTTTTCTGTCATGTCTTTTCTTAAAATCTCTAAATCATCAGCTTTTTCGCATTTTATGAGTATACCACAGTTCTTTGTCCCTCTAGCTCCTCTGATTCCAACTTTTAGTTCAGACGGATTAATATTGATTCTCAAATCTTGTTTGGTTTTATCTGTACTTTGGTTTTTTTTAGGTTTGATTATCATGCTTGGGATATTTCCTGTTTTTGTGAGTGCTTTATGTGATTGTCCCTGTACTACTTCACTGAATGAGGGTTGAGTTACTGTGTTCTCTAGTTTTTGAATATTCAGCCTCAAAAGTGCTATTATTTCATCCTTGCTCTCTATTATTTTGATTTTGTCTTCTATTGTACTCTGTAATAGTGTATGGGTGTTAAATCTCACACATTTTGGGCATTCAAATTTCAGAATTCTTTCACCTTTCATTTCTAGAACTTCCACCTCGGATGAGGATAGATTTTCGCATCCTCTGCATATTCCCTGTTTACAATTGTCGCATCTCTATAATGTTTTATTGGCGATTTCGCAGACGACACACTGCATCTCGGTGATTCCGATGATTCATGAACACGGCATGAGCAGCCGCTTAGCAGATGTATCACTTTATGTACACTTCATATACGAAGAAAGAAATCTATCAAATTATGCAGAGTATAATTTCACTGAATATAAAGGAATTAATAAAATATGATGGATAAATTATAAAAGTTATTAAAATAGACCAACAATAAAATAATCGAGAAGGTGGCTTCCACTGTCGACCTTTTTGCCAATCCATCTTTCTTCTAGCTAGAAAGACCGGTACCTTCGTAGAGTCAGATGCCCCTTTCCAATCGGCATCATCGTCAACTTCTGAGTGGGTGATATTTTCACAGGATTCAGACACCTTCCGTGGTTTCTTCCGCTTATCTCGTCTGCCAGAACTACTGTCAGATAATAAAGCTTTATCAGTAGAAGTAAAAGGAGGCAATAGTTTAGTTACAGCAGAACGAATATTGAGGTTGACATCCCTTACTGTTTCCACTATCAGTGGAGTTAACTTCTTTATTAGTTCTGATGATTCTGGTTCATCGGTTTGTGCATCCGTGGCAGAAGAAGTAGTTGCTTTGCAATCGTGTCCATATCCATACGTGGGTCGTATTATGGAAGGTTGCTCCTCAGAATCCATGTAGTAGCCTGCTTTTGCAGGGTAGGATTCTCGAGCGTTGCCCGTACTTACCTGGGATAATACTTCTGTTTTATTTCCGTCCATCAAATGTTTTACCCCTTTTTCCCAGGGATCACACGCGTCTTTACTTGGTAAGACCAAGTTCCCCTGGGGTTTTAGAATATTTATATTTATAAGTTCAAGTTAAATTTTCATTAGTGAGGTTTTGTTCAAAATTCGAATAAAATTTTATAAATAATTGAGAATTTGAATTTAATTATTAATGAAAAACTAATTGAAAATTTTTAAAATTAAATTTAATCAATTCATTCGACTATTATGAAATTAAATGTCTTGATAACGGACTTTTGAAATTCAATTTCAGTTAATTATTCACATACATATTTATTGTATCAATATGGAAATTAATGAATTGTTATTTTGTAGTATGAAATTTCAATTATTGGAATTATTGAGGTTCAGTAAAAAATAATAGTCTTAACAAAATTTATATCAGTAGTTGCGGTTATACAATTAATGCAATTTGAATTTTTGGTTTTAATTAATTTTTTTTATTCAAAGCAGTTCTATATTTCAAGTGAAATTCAGTTTATTCATTTTTATTTTATTATTGCATGAAGTTAACAAATTATTTTAATAAGCTAGGATTAGATACCCCATTACAACAGTTTAACGCCAAAATTGGCTCTTCGGAACCAATGGGCTTGTTATCGATGTATATTACCCAGCATATTTTATTTTCCAAACTACTCAAATCATAAACAAACACACACCCATGCCTTCAGCGGGGCTCGAACCCGAGTTCTACCGCACCATAGTCGGGAATTCTACCGACTAAGCCAAATAATCAATATTTAAGCGCTCTGTGGTTAAAAAATTGGCGATATTTCAGTCTTTTCAGACGAATCTGTTCGATAACACAGGCCAACAAAATAAAAAAAAAACATCTGATTTTAGATGTTTTTAATGAGCCGATTCCAAAAATGCCACCAGATTTTTTCTATCAGCTCTAGTTTTTGAGATACACGTTACAGGTTAAATGATATATTTTTTTCTGATAAAGGACAACAAATAAAGAGATAAATATGTACTTAATAGTCAAAATAGAAATTTCCCAGAATGTAATTAGCCAAATGGATACCTGGAATTGTCCCTGACCCAATGTTCCTATACTAGGAACTACTCAATACAATGCTCTTAATTACTTTTATACCTGTAATTGCCTATGACCCGATCCTTCTATACCTGCTTGGCTGTACTTGATTTAGTACATTACTGAGTTTTCCCAAGTAAAGTTGTGCTATCATTTTGTGTAAATTTTGGTCGTTTTGTAGTATCAAGACACTAAACTGAAACAATGGCATCCACAAGCAGACGTACCTGTGTAAATCATCCCGATGTTTTTTGTTATGTGTGTGGTGAATACACTTTGAGAGAGAGCAGAAAAACGATTTCTGACTTTGTGAAAAGAGCTTATCTTGCCTATTTTGGCGTTCATTTAGGAGATCAAGATAAATCTTGGGCCCCAAATTTCATATGTAAAACATGTGTTGAACATTTGCGACAGTGGACAACTGGAAAGAGGAAGTGCCTAAAGTTTGGTGTACCAATGGTTTGGAGAGAACCGCGGAACCATCATGACGACTGCTATTTTTGTCTCGTTAATATTAAAGGCATAAATAGAAACAATAGACACAAATGGACATATCCTGATCTAGATTCTGCAAGAAGGCCTGTAGTGCATTCGGAAGAAATACCCGTTCCATCATTCAGCAGTCTACCTGAACTGACAGAAGATGATACAGAAACATCAACGTCAGTTGATGTTTATGACGAAGTTAAAAGAATTCAATCAGAAAACAACAGCGATTTTGAAGCAGATTTAGCAACTCCTCAGTGCTTCAATCAAGAAAAACTAAACGATCTTATAAGAGACCTGAATCTCTCAAAGGAATCCGCTGAATTACTTGCATCCAGATTAAAAGAAAAAAATCTACTTTTTCGAGGTACTAATATTACATTTTATCGTAAAAGAGATAAGGATCTGCTGCCTTTTTTCACTCAGGAAAATGACTTGGTATTCTGTAACAATATAAAAGGGCTCTTAGAAAAAATGGGTGTGCCTGAATACACTCCAGATGATTGGCGCCTTTTAATTGACAGTTCAAAACGTTGTTTAAAATGTGTTCTTTTACATAACGGTAACAAATATGGCTCAATTCCTATTGGTCATTCTACTACCATGAAGAAAGAATATGAAACAATAGCATTAGTTTTGAGAAAAATTAAATACGAAGAACATCAGTGGTCAATTTGTGTTGATTTAAAAATGATTAACTTCCTCCTTGGACAGCAGAGTGGTTATACAAAATATCCTTGTTTTTTGTGCCTTTGGGACAGCAGAGCTAAAAATGAGCACTGGTTCAACGAAAATTGGCCTTCACGAGATGTCATGATTCAAGGAATACAAAACGTGATCAACGAACCTTTGGTTTCAAGAGAAAAAATCTTACTTCCGCCCTTGCATATCAAGCTAGGCCTAATGAAATAATTGGTGAAGGCCTTAAATCGAGATGAAAATTGTTTTGGGTATTTTTCACGTAAATTTCCTGGCATTAGCACGGAAAAACTAAAAGCTGGTATATTTGATGGTCCTCAAATAAAGCAACTTGCTAGAGATCCACAATTCACCACATCAATGAACGAGACTGAATCTAACGCTTGGAGTTCATTTGTTAAAGTAGTACAAAATTCTCTTCGCAATCATAAAGCAGAGAATTACGTAGAATTAGTGGAAACTATGCTTTCAAATTTTAATATTCTCGGCTGTAACATGAGTATAAAAGTTCACTACCTCCACAGCCACCTAGATCGTTTTCCAGAAAACTTAGGTGATTGTAGTGAAGAACAGGGGGAAAGATTCCACCAGGATATTAAAACTATTGAAGATCGTTATCAAGGACGATGGGATAGCCACATGATGGCGGACTACTGCTGGAGCCTTCAGCGAGACTGCCCTAGTAAACTCCATTCTAGAAAATCGTATAAAAGAAAATTTTTATGTGATTAGTGACTAATGTAATTATGTAAATTAAGTTTTTGCAATAAATACTTAAATCCATGTGTCTTTGTTTTTTTTAACTGTCAATAGTAATATTATATATTATAACAGTTATAACGTAAATTATATACACAATTTTTTGAAAAAATCTCGAAAACTAGATCTGATAGACAAAATCTGAGAACTTTTTGACATTCTGCATCCAAAAATTACTCAGGAACAGTTAAAAAATCGCAGGCACCAAAATGTGTGTTGGCCTGTGTAATTGATAATACACGTTTTAATTTACTTCAATTAGAAATTATCGTTGTTTTTGAAAATTCTAAAAGGATCATCTTCTGAATTTTTCTGAAAATTTGAATCAGATCAAGGTGTAGTTTATATTTAAAAAGAAATGGGGTATAATAAATTTATTTTTTGATAATTTATTCAAAATTTTTAGAAATTGGTTTAGAAAGTAATTATATTGAATCATATTCAACGATAAAGCTTTAAAATATCGCCCGTCGCTTTCATTTTGGAATGAAATGAGTCGTAACAAAGTAGATTTACTGGAAAGTGAATGTAGAAGATCAATTTAGATATTGCATAAGTTTCTTATTTACATTAAGAAGAAAATTGTGAAATCATTTCAAATTGAATATAAAAATTTATTTAGAAAATTTCTATTCATATTTCTATTAAAATAATACAAAGTTTAATGATAAATAGAAAAAATTGATTTTATTATAGATTATTAGTATTGTAGAATGAAAATTTCGAATTATTAAAAAGGTTATGAAATTTTTCACCTTGTGTATCAGGGTTTATTAATTGAAAATTAATTATATAATGGAATATTCTGTAAGCATCTGAAGAAGTCGTTTGTAACGACGAAACGCGTCATGCTATGTAGTCAATAAAGTGTAAATCATAAGTTCTAGTGTTTGAATTTAAGTTATATTCAATGAAAATTAATTATTGAATTATATTAAACTCTTAGCTTAATGTTTCAAGATTATATTTAACAACATGTTTCGTGCGAGAGCTCATTTTCAAGACTAAAATACAGTAAGAAACGAACAACAAATTTATATCTATACAAAAGGATCATTCTGGTTGAACATGAATAGAGATAGATAAAGGATTAGAAGGAATAAAGTTATCCAGATCTGACAGATTATAATGTTTGATTAAAATAATAAAATGAAAATTGAACTGAAAAGAATTAATCCTAAAAAATCTTTATAAGAAAAATAAAAATGAAAGGGATATTATCTAAATTTCCATTAATCCCTAATCATTTCTATATCCTGTTTGTGTAAATATATTGAATGGATCAAAATTAATCTTGTTGTTAAGAGTTGTATTATATAATGTAATGAGAAAAATCGAGAAAGAGTAGCATTGACTACAGCAAAACAACGGTTTTAGATTACAACAGTTACAAGATGACGGTTGCTCCTCAGAAAGATATCTGACCTCAAGGTAATACATATCCTAAAAAAGCTAGTAAGAAAAAGAATGATAAATCCAATTGTTCGAGTTTGGGCAAATTTATAACTGGAAGACCTTTATATTTCGCGTCCTCTATGAATAAAAAGGCTAATAAAAATGAGAAAGCCCAATTAGCATATCGTTCGTAGTTTGTATTTCGACAAATATGTGAAATTTGATTGAAAGCTATATTAATATCAGGAAATAGTGTATCACTGAAAAACTTGCTGTTAATATTTGAATTATTGAATATATTCCTAGCAGGGACCCGAAATTTCAAAGATATGAAATATTTGAAGGAGAAGATAAATCAATTAGTGAGTTATTTAAAATTTGAGATAAAGAAGAATTTTTCGTATAGGTTTTATTATAATCAATTTGTCGTGAAGGTTCAAAATTCAATTTAAATGAATGCCATTATTCTAATTAATGAATATAAAATACAAAAAATTAAAGATTTTGAGGAAAATTTAAGAATCTATTTATAGATATAAAGTGACTTGAATTATTTGAATCTGCTAGAAAATTTTTGTATAAAAATTATTCAAATTAGTTTTTTTTGAAATCTTCATTTCTTCTGAAAGTTTTATCGAACTAAAAATGATTAACCTAAAACCTAAATTTGATGAAAATTTGTTTTAAATTTTCCATTTGAGGCAATTCTTGTTATATGAATAAATAAAATTAGTAATCTTCGAATAATGATTTGAAATGAAATATATGAGTCTAAGATATAATAAAATATTCCTATTATAATTCTAATTAATACAGTGTGAATTGAAATGAAAAATCCTAAAGATAAAGGATGTTTCAAAAAAACCAAAATTATTGAAAAATTTGATATTAAAGAGAATAAAAACAGGAATTTAATCAAAATATCAATTCTGGAGATTAATAATTAAGTAACCCATCTTTGAAGTTTCAAAAGAAATCTCATTTTTGATTAATAAGATTAATATTTCTCATTAGCATAATCAAATTTGCTATTTATGCAAAATACTGATTTTGCATAAAAATTTGTGATTATATTTGTGGCTCTAGTTCTATATAAGTCTCGTTCTTCAGTATGTGTATTAATGAAACTACTTTTGAGTATTAAGTATAAATTAGTATTAAGAATGACTATTAATAAAATCCGTATTAATAAAAAATCTGACATAGATAAATCTAAGCAACCTATATATAAATCTGATTGGTTCTTCTGATTAATGGCTCATATTTCATATCCTATTTACCAAAAAATCCACTCCCAAAACACATCTGGAAACAATTCACTTGAAAAAGTGAATTGAGAAATTCAGTCAGTGTCGTTGCTTCCTCCAACCACTATGCGAGTACGCATAAAATTCAATATTCAAACCCAATGCATTTGGTTACTTATTATTGAAATTCAAGAAACGAATGTACCTGCGGACTAACTTCACAGTAATTGTAAGAAAAATCTTCAATAGTGCCTTGTTACATAAACTGTTAATAATGTACAATTTTAGCCTTAAAAAATATTCGAAAGCTTGGAAAATATTAAAGAGGTAACTTATTTTTCTGACCTGGACTGCAATCCCAAATATATGTTTTCAACGAGAACGAACTCATCAATTTCGAGAGTGAATATTAAGAGCGTTTTGAAAAATTCATCGATCTTGTTGAATGATAATATGATACAATTATTTCATCATCATTATGAATCATCATTCCATATTTAATCTATCAATCAAGGATCGATGACTTTCAAAACGAACATAGGTCCTATACCGAATTGAGAGGAATTTTTCCCAGTGAAATATTCACGTGAGCTCCCTCTATCGGATAAAAGACGTATAAACTCTCCCTGGTGGTCAAGATCCCTACTCATGACAACAATAGCGCTAGTGAAAGGCTTTGTAGATTTTCCATTCGAACACTACTGAATATTGTCCACAATGTGTACGAATAGTCCCATGCCTAATCGCTCCAGATCACGCCCGGCGGGCAAAAGTATACCTAGTTTCAAGATTCACAAATCATTCAATAATAGTAAATACTGAGACTCTTAATTGAAATATCGAAATATTTCAAATGAAACTCTCAGGGAGCTGACTACACAAATGTTGTCAACGAGAACGAACCCCTCACTTTCGAGAGACAATATAGTGGTGTTTCGCGTTACTGTTGTCATGAGTAGGAATCTTGAACGCTAGGGAGAGTTTATACGTCTTTTATCAGATAGAGGAAGCTCACGTGAATATTTCATTGCGAAAAATTTCCCTCAATTTGGTATAGGACCTAGGTTCGTTTTGAAAATCATCGATTATTGATGATTCATAATAATGATGAAACATCTGTATTCTATTAGCATTCAACAAGAACGATGAATTTGTCGAAACGCTCTAAATATTCTCAATATTCACTATCGAAAGTGATGGCTCCGTTCTTGTTGACAACAATTGTGTAGACAGCTCCCTGAGAGTTTCATTTGAAATATTTCGATATTTCGATTAAGAGTCTCTACTAGTATTTACTGAATCTTGAAACTATATATATATATATATATTATATATATATATAATTATGGACAATATATATATATATATATATATATATATATATATATGAGTAGGAATAAATAAATCTTATATATATAGGGATATATATATATATATATATATATATATATATATATATATATATATATATATATATATATATATATATATATATATATATATATATATATATATATATATATATACTAGCGTACCCGGCGAACTCCGTGTCGCCACCAGATTGCATCGTTTTATGTAACATTTCGTTTGTTGATTAAAAGATGAAAAAAAATTGTTTTTTGTTTTATATTTGAAAAAGAAAAAACAGTAATGAATTCATTTCGATTACAAAAATGAAGGGTTATTCAGTTGAACTTCATTAGACTTTCATTCGTTGATACGCCTGAAAATGCAAAATGAAATGAATTGTTAATGGAAATCAATAATAGCAATAATTAGTGGGTGAATATTGTACCTGTAATTGGATCGACCATCTTCAACGTGATGTCGTATCCGTCTTACCCTTGCCAATAAATGATTGGATATTGTAACGCATCGTACAAATGATGTGTCTCGTTTACACGATGCATGATATTGCTTCTTCAGTGAACAACAATGTCTCGCGATTTAGTTGGATCGCCAACAATAATTGCATCAACATCATTAACCGTGGGTGCATTGAATTTTCACCTGTTGGGGTACAATCCGCTCTTATGACAAATTAGTGCGTATCCGATGGCATTTGTTCTGATGGTGTTTTGAACATATTAACCACAGCATTATTGGCGTGAAGAAATGCTTTCAACTGTTCAATAATTCGTCCCTTTAACTTTTGTGTTCCCTGTATATTGCACCGTACATTCAGCTGATCCACCATCGACGAAATGAAATATATTTGCAGAAATTGATGCGGTTCATTTGGTGCTGGCCAAATTGAACCATGCAAATGATATATTTTTCCTTGTATCTGTAATTGTGCACAATCATTTGTTGAAGAATACGGTGTAACTTCTGATCGTGTGATGGTGTAGTGTGTGGTGTATATGTAGTTGTTATGTATTGCAATTCATTGTGTTGGTGTGAATGATTGGTTATGTGTGTTGTATCTCTTACCTTGCAAGTCAGCAAGGAGCCGCCTTCTCGAATGATATTAGCTCCAAAGGAAGTCATGCGAAAGCAGTTATTGTATTCAAGGATGTGTTGAAGAGAATGGTTATCCCTATAATCGGGATCATTTCCATCGAACAATGGTTTCAGTGGCTGTGAGCGTGTAAGTAATGGATCCAGTTTGACTTTTCCACTTGCGCAGCACAATCCAGCCTTTTCTCTTTTGAACTTTAACACATTCCAATATCGGCATATATTCGTCATTGGTCCAATATCTAAATTTTCATCATCACTGTAGTTCGCAGTGGGATCATATTGAAATGCCAAGCGATTGTATGATGCCAATGATCTTCGTGTGCTCACACGTTGTCTCAATCGGGAATTTTCTGTTATTATATTCTGTCTTTCTTCGCTTAAGTTCTGTGAATACACTTTTTGCTGGCTTGCATGTCTTGTGCGGCGGCCGATGTTCGCACGTCGTCCTCTAGGCATTTTGGACTATGGACAGAGTGGTGAATTTAACCTCAAATGCACGATCCACATTATATACACAGTTCAACTTTCCACCTCAGAGACAAATGTCTACTGTTGAAATTGAATGAAAATTTGCACAGTACACGTGATTGATTTGATGGTTTCCAATTGAAATGTTAGGAAACGAATAACTTATTTTTTTTACTTTTTTTTACAATTTCACAGGGGACACAATACCGGTTTGTCACATGAAATTATTGAGCAAAGAGCAATGGGTAGCTGTCAAACAATGTATCACGCATCGGTGCCATCTACTTAAAACATTGGTTTACATACATAGCAGTACATGCTATGTATCAGAGATGGCGCTGTATGTGAAAAATGATTTTTCCGCTTCTCTGTTGAAATTTTTCTTGAATTTTCTTTGCTATAAACCTCACGGAGCCCGAGACCTTTCCAACGAATGCAAAACCGTGGAAATCGTTTCGTAACGTTCTGGAGTTAGAGCATCAGGAAGGAAAACCCGACTTACTTTTATAAAGTAGATAATACCCTTCATTTTCAAATACATAATCATGAACAAAATACTTCTGGTTCGTGAGACTGAAATGCAAATTGTGTCACTCATTCTATGATTTCATCTTAAACAAACTAATTAACAAATGAAATCAACTATAATAATTATGATAAATATTCATTGAACGTATATGGTTCTAGCTCTATAAGATAATCGAACAAATTTTGTTTGAATTTTTTATTACATTATACTTAATTTTATTATTATATTATGCGTATTATACATTATACTCAATTCTCAGTGACAGACTGTTATGAAGCTTTTTATCCATATAGAGTGGACTATTTTCGTAAAATGAGAATGTATGCTTCGAATAAACATAATCCATATGTCTGTGGTAACTGTATGCTTGAAGGTTGGGCCATCATACAAATTGTTACTGAAGAAATGAATTAACAACTCGTAAATATATATCCCAGGTAGCGTGAGAATATTCCTCTGCACGATTCTCTAGATGATATTTCAGTTATTATTCAGTGACAGTGATACTTGTACCCCAAAAAATAATACCGTAACTTAAAAGTGATTGGAAACAATAAAACAAAAAGGCTTTTCAATTATTGAAAAGATGAATATTTTTCAAAATACAGAACGAATAGTCAATTTACTACAGGAATTACCAATATGCTTCATTCAGTTCAAGGTATCATCCACATGTATACCTAAGAAGTTAGAGAAATCTGTCAATGATACAGTCTCACCATTCACAAATAATTCATTACATTTTGCATACCTCATATGGAATAATATATCATGAGACGTAGAATTGTTTCTCACTAGAAAATTTCTGATGAACTTTCATCCGATACCTTCACAGTTCTGCTAGCCACATCTACAGCATTTATCAGATCGTTACACTCAATAATTATATTTTTATCATTCTCGTATTATATTATACTAAATAAACTTTTTAACACATTATGTTTTGGATATCATTAATGAAAATCACAAATAGTATTTGAACCAGTACACTGCTTTGAGGTACTTCTTCTTCTTCCAATGCATATTCACTAATGAATGTTCGCGACCACATGCTTCATTTCTGTCCTGTCTCTGGCTGTATGTATTAGGCTTTCCACTGTTCGCAAGCCCGTCCATTGCCTTATGTTACTTAGCCATGACATCCTCCTCCTTCCTACTCCTCTCCTTCCTTCAATCTTTTTCTCGGTAATCAGTTGTAGGAGCTGTTATTTCGTGTCTCGCATTATATGCCCCAGGTATGCAGTTTTCCTTTTTTTGATCATCAGCAGCAGCTCACGTTGTTTGTTTACTCTTCGTAGGACATTTTCGTTGGTCACTCGGGGCGTCCATGGGATATCAGTATTCTCGATATACCCACATCTCGAAGGCTTCTATTCTATTCATTTTGACTACCTTTAGTGTCCAGCTCTCCACACCGTACCAGATGTAACACCTCACAAATCTCACCTTCAGGTTTAGGCTAAAGTCCGCATTGGTAGAATACGTTTGAGTTTCATGAATGTGTTTCTCTATTCGACATGTTATTTCCAGATCAGATGTCCAGTCCTCAGTGAGCCATACTCCAAGGTATTTAAATTTATTCACGCGCTCAATTGATGATCCATCAGATGTTAACCTTGCATTCTTGAAAGTGTCAGGTTGGCGAGTAACAACCATATACTTTGTTTTCTTGGCATTTCTCTCACTGTGTTGTCCCACTACATCGACAAGTTGTTGAAGGTCATTCATATTATCAGCAATCAAGACCGTGTCGTCCGCGTAGCGAATGTTATTAATCCTTTGTGATTGAATGTTATTGAAGCTTTGAGGTACCCCCGCGTTTATCAGAAAAACATCAGATAAAAAACATTTTCCGTCTCTCCTCAGTTTCACAATTTGAGAACGATTTGAGAGATAGGAGCGCATTACTTCAAGAGGAATTCATCGAAAACCATATATTTCCAATTTATTGAGCAATATTCGGTGACACATACAATCGAATGCCTTAGTCAAGTCTATTAAAATAGCTGCAGTTGTATTTTTATTATTCAGAAAATCATATACCCTTTGAATGAATCTGTACATCGCTGTATTCGCGCTTCTAACTCTCAAATATCCACGCTGGGAACTCGAAAATAATTTACATAAAGCGTTTTCAAAAATTTTGGAAAAAGATGGCAATATACTTATAATATTCAACCAATGAAAAATCACCTTTTTAAAGATTAAAGTTACTACTGCTATATTTAGGGCATCAGGAAATATTCCATAGAATAAAGAATTATTTATGTTATGATGGCTGAACTATCAAATGAATACACAATTTGATTACTGACATAGGAATTTCATCAAATCCGCTAGTTGATTTGTTCTTCATATCTTTAACCATATAAACTATTTCATGTTCGTCAACTGGCCTGAGAAGCATTGAATTCGATTGAAATTCAGTATTGGAATTGTGTGAAGTTATATGCATTTTGTGGTGGTTCAGATTCAGATTTTTGGCTACATTCACTGAATACTCATTCACTTCGTTTTAAAATATATTAGGGTCATCACGTTTTTTCACATCATCGCATATTTTATCACTAGTTTCACAAATTTAGAGGAATTGTCAGATGTGGTTATTCGCTCTGCATAAAGGTGGGTACACACCTACAGGTGCACCTGTCAATTCTACCTGTCGCAGGTGACCTGTCAGGGCCACCTGTCAGAACACCTCTGATCCACACCTGCAGGTCCACTGTCTATCTTCAGTTCGTTTTAAAAATGTTGGACGATGACATTGCTCTGATCGGTGTTTTATTTGCAACAGATTCAAATCGTAAACGTAAAAGAAGTGTGTGGTGTAAAGACTGGTTAAGAAAGAGATAATTATTTTCACATGTAAACCTACTAAACGAATTGCGTACTTCGCCAAAAGATTGGCACAATTACTTGAGGATGAATGAAGAAACGTATTTCATTCTCCTTGGAAAAGTTGCTCCTTTGATAGAGAAGAAAGATAACGTTTTGAGACCATCCATTTCAGCTCATGAAAGGTTAACTGCAACTCTGAGGTTTCTTGCAACTGGGAGGACATGTGCAGATATGAAATTTTCGACAATAATTTCGCCTCAAGCTCTCAGCTATTCTTCTAAATTCTTCTCAAGCTAAATTCTTATGTTGAAACAACTTTTTTTTTCTGAACGCCATTATTTTCAGGCTGATTTCACTGCCAAAATTCCTGCCGACCGCAAATTACTGTATGGTTTATGTAGTAACAATTTTACTAATAAATAAAAAACAATATTTTACTAATAACTGAGATAATAAACACAGATAATTGAAACGGAGCAATCAACGCGCACGAAACGAGGAATCTGGAGCATCTACCAACTGACAGGTCGTCCCACGAATGCATACACACCAACAAGTCGAAGGGTGGGATGCGGCAGGTGCATCTGCAACCTGTCGTTTTTCACGGCAGGCCCCAGGTCACTTGGCAGGTACGAAAACTGACAGTTTTTACCCATCCATATTCCCAGGTGCACTTGACAAGTCACCTGCGACAGGTAGAATTGACAGGTGCATCTGTAGGTGTGTACCCGCTTTAAGACTGAGCTCTAACACATTTGGATAAATTGTCGTATTTTTTTTTAGTTTTCTTATATTGATCGATATATTATACATTATGTTGTTTAAGAGTCAATAAAATGTCTAACTTTTTCTTGACTAACTTTATGCCAGAATTATGCGCCTAAATGCTCTTACTCTTCAAAACGGGCCTAAAATATTTATTAGGAAAAGAGTCATTGAAAATGGGTTTGAGAACATTCATGAAAGACGACTATTTTTCATTGACACATTGACAGTTGGTGGATATGTTATCTATGCAGGTACTTGAATCAGTAATGATTCTGGTGTAACTTAGAATAGAACGCTCTAGATTATAAGAGTTCATCAAAGTTAGGAGGTGAACTACTTTACGATCATCAATTGCAATATCAATGTTAAAATCTCCTGCTAGAAATATAGTAAAATCTGCTGAAGTTAAAGAACTTAGAATATCCTCAAGTGTCCCCGAAAACAATTTCAGATTTTTATCTGGTCTATAAACGCTCAATATTATTATCATATCAATAGAATATTTCAGTTCCACTGCTGAGCATTCAATTACATCAGGGAGAGACATGTTCGTTATGTCTTCCCGACTTTTTACCATTATATGTTTCTTCACATAAATCACACTTCCGCCATGTTGCCCTTCTGACGTAGAGAAACTACTTTCAAGATTGAAATTTTGAATATTGTGCACCTTCAACTGATTCGAAGACTTCCAATGTTCTGTCACACAAAACACATCACAATCTTCTTCACTATTTAACAAATTATCCAACTGATCAACACAGTTTCCAATAGAACGTACATTCTGATGAATCAAACTTATTTTACTGGTATTCCTAATAATTCGTTCGTTACACTTCAACTTATTATCTATATTCATAAAAAAATTTTCTTCCTCAGAGTGAATGGAAAATTGAATCTCCGAATGCAAACTCCAACGAGCCAGTGATTCTCGTCATCCAATTGGTCTTTCAGTACAAAAGGAACTCCTAATTTAAAGCAATAAAAAAACCCTTGGGTTTGTAATTTTTAGATAACAAATCTTTCGGAATTTTCTTCCTCCTTCAAGTAATCGCGTGACATTTCGGCTGTGGCTTCTTTATTTTTTATTTTTCCTAGGTAAAACCATGCCATTTTCCCTTGAGCAACACCAATCGATAGCCCATTAGATCGGTCTTTGGTAGCTATCCCAACCTTTTGATTTATTTTCCTTTTTTTTTCTAACAACTTTCAGGAAACCATCATTGTAATTATTTTAACAATAAAATAATTATTCTAAGAATTCTATTCAATGCAGGCAAACTAAAATTAAGTAAAAGAAGAAACTTACGTTGAAAACCTACACATTTTTTTATATAACAGCCGTTTACATATGTTTCAAGGTTATTGCCCATCGTCAGAACGGCGTAGTTCAAGTTAAAGATGAAAGTACTTGAAGAGATATATAAAAAATTAATATATAAAACACGAAACACAGTTTCGTACACGTTTTATACACCCAAAACATTTGGGAAGAGTCAACACAACGTTGCAGACGACAATGAAATACCGTCCGGCTATTATGAGACTTTTATAGTTTCTGGAACTACCCAGATAATCTTAACAATAAAATAATTATTCTAAGAATTCTATTCAATGCAGGCAAACTAAAATTAAGTAAAAGAAGAAACTTACGTTGAAAACCTACACATTTTTTTTATATAACAGCCGTTTACATATGTTTCAAGGTTATTGCCTATCGTCAGAACGGCGTAGTTCAAGTTAAAGATGAAAGTACTTGAAGAGATATATAAAAAATTAATATATAAAACACGAAACACAGTTTCGTACACGTTTTATACACCCTACTTTTGAACTACGCCGTTCTGACGATAGGCAATAACCTTGAAACATATGTAAACGGCTGTTATATAAAAAAATGTGTAGGTTTTCAACGTAAGTTTCTTCTTTTACTTAATTTTAGTTTGCCTGCATTGAATAGAATTCTTAGAATAATTATTTTATTGTTAAGATTATCTGGGTAGTTCCAGAAACTATAAAAGTCTCATAATAGCCGGACGGTATTTCATTGTCGTCTGCAACGTTGTGTTGACTCTTCCCAAATGTTTTGGGTGTATAAAACGTGTACGAAACTGTGTTTCGTGTTTTATATATTAATTTTTTATATATCTCTTCAAGTACTTTCATCTTTAACTTGAACTACGCCGTTCTGACGATAGGCAATAACCTTGAAACATATGTAAACGGCTGTTATATAAAAAAATGTGTAGGTTTTCAACGTAAGTTTCTTCTTTTACTTAATTTTAGTTTGCCTGCATTGAATAGAATTCTTAGAATAATTATTTTATTGTTAAGATTATCTGGGTAGTTCCAGAAACTATAAAAGTCCCATAATAGCCGGACGGTATTTCATTGTCGTCTGCAACGTTGTGTTGACTCTTCCCAAATGTTTTGGGTGTATAAAACGTGTACGAAACTGTGTTTCGTGTTTTATATATTAATTTTTTATATATCTCTTCAAGTACTTTCATCTTTAACTTGAACTACGCCGTTCTGACGATAGGCAATAACCTTGAAACATATGTAAACGGCTGTTATATAAAAAAATGTGTAGGTTTTCAACGTAAGTTTCTTCTTTTACTTAATTTTAGTTTGCCTGCATTGAATAGAATTCTTAGAATAATTATTTTATTGTTAAGATTATCTGGGTAGTTCCAGAAACTATAAAAGTCTCATAATAGCCGGACGGTATTTCATTGTCGTCTGCAACGTTGTGTTGACTCTTCCCAAATGTTTTGGGTGTATAAAACGTGTACGAAACTGTGTTTCGTGTTTTATATATTAATTTTTTATATATCTCTTCAAGTACTTTCATCTTTAACTTGAACTACGCCGTTCTGACGATAGGCAATAACCTTGAAACATATGTAAACGGCTGTTATATAAAAAAATGTGTAGGTTTTCAACGTAAGTTTCTTCTTTTACTTAATTTTAGTTTGCCTGCATTGAATAGAATTCTTAGAATAATTATTTTATTGTTAAGATTATCTGGGTAGTTCCAGAAACTATAAAAGTCTCATAATAGCCGGACGGTATTTCATTGTCGTCTGCAACGTTGTGTTGACTCTTCCCAAATGTTTTGGGTGTATAAAACGTGTACGAAACTGTGTTTCGTGTTTTATATATTAATTTTTTATATATCTCTTCAAGTACTTTCATCTTTAACTTGAACTACGCCGTTCTGACGATAGGCAATAACCTTGAAACATATGTAAACGGCTGTTATATAAAAAAATGTGTAGGTTTTCAACGTAAGTTTCTTCTTTTACTTAATTGTAATCATTTTGTTGTCTTTCGACTCCGATGGGCTGCAATTCTGTTTAGCTGAGATGATCGCCTTACTAACATCGCGAGCTAATATTTATGGGGTTAAGAATGATTAAATATTGCAAGAGTATGCATATGAGTGATTTGCGCCTGCTTTAGAAGATATTGTGAAATCTTCTGTTACAGTAATCGCAATCTTCTTGGAAGAAAATCCTCTCTTTGCGGAAAACTTTTGATGAATTTCATTCAACGAAGGAATGCTCGAAATTTTATCACCTTTATCTGCAGGTGTACCGCTTGAATTAGATTGTTTACTAATTTTATCGTCTAATAAATTATATTGTAACTTACCTTCTTCACATATTGTATATTCCATCTCAGGCAGTAATTTCTCAAGTAAATTCCTCAAGTCTCATTTTCTCCTTCCAAATATATTGGATATTTTCATTAATCAGTCCCGTATTATTAAATTCCGAAGAATTCACATAGTCTCTAGCAACTTTCATTTTGCCAACGCAGTCATCACAAACCCACGTAGGATTGATTATTATCTGATGAGACCTTCTACCAAAATTCAGATGAAATTTGTTCTTGCACAATTTACATATCGAAAACTTATTATTAATAATAAAGTTATCGAAACACTTGAAACAAACGTCTTTATCGCTCTACATCATTCGCTCGAATTATGAATTCATGTATTTATAGACGGTTACGTTATTAGTAATGAAAAAGACATCGCTGATGATTTAAATAAATATTAAAAGAATATCGGACCCAAATTAGCTAACGACATAAATGAAGCTATTTCAATGTAACAAGAGCAATAAACAAAAAATTCATATTTCCGTACCCAGCGTGCGATCTCTGCGGAAACCATTAAAGAAATTGCTTATTAGATTTCTCCACAACTATGTTACATTTTAAATGAGATAATGCTACAAGGAATTTGCCCTAATCAATTTAATGTGGCAGTAATAAAACCTGTATTCAAAAAAAAAGAAAAAATCAGATTGATCAAACTACATTCCAATTTCAATCATAAGTTCACAAATTGCTGAATATATATTAAAGGCGAATTCTGAATATATATAAAGAATTATTTTTTTATTTTGTCATGACAGAATAAAAAATCTGATTTAACACTCAATTTTAATTTTTCATACCTCTACGATCAATCCCTATTATATAACCCATATTTTTCATTTGTTAATCATATGGTTTAATTTTTTTTTGCAAGATTTTCATTTTTATTTTGTTATGAATTAAAATGAAAACTCTGATATAACTCTCAATTTTTCACCCCTCTACGATTCACCCCTCTTTTGTATTTGTAAATTAGAAACTTCAATTTTTTGGCAAGATTTTTTTTCATTTTGTCATGACTTAGAATAAAACATTTCATATTACTTTCAATTTTCACTCTTATACGATCAACCCCTACTTTTCCATCCTGATTTTTATTTTTTTAATCCTATCCACAGGTCCGCAATAAGGTTGCAAGATGACAGTCAAATATTATAATTGTAGTACGATAAAAAATATAGTATTATGTGAATAAGATAAACATCGAATAACATAATAAATATAGCGAAATGAAACTTTTACACACGTAGATTATTAGTACCGTTCAAAGGACTTCATTCCAAGTCATATCAAATTGAAAATGAGTTGAAAATTGAACGAACAATATATTATATATATATATATATATATATATATATATATATATATATATATATATATATATATATATATATATATATATATATATATATATATATATATATATATATATATATATATATATATATATATATATATATATATATAATAATAATATAGTTTATTCAACATAAATTGGTTACAGAATTTTGTAATATATAAATTAGCACATCGTTTTCTATAATATGACTTTCATACTGTCAAATCCAAAATGTAAATAAACAAAAACTACTCAATTCTCACAAAGGCTTTGCCAGAGCGTAGGATAACAATTTCCTCAACTTAAACAATAATTTCTTCAACCAAAACAATAATTCAAAGTAGAAATAATTTAAAGTAACATCATTCGTTCAGAAAACAAACCCAAAGTCAACACCCCAGTAAGAGCGCTTCCAACCCACTCATTCCATCAAGGAACCGATGAGATTTCTAGATCGCTCTATGAGAAACGTTTTCGCTCTAAATACGAATTTTTTTCTATTTTTCAGATTTCTTATATCATGCGATAGAAAATCAAATAATCCATTTCCCAGATATTCGCGAGATCGGCGCCCCACGGTAGTGGAGCAAAAGGCTGTTCTAGTTTTCTGCTGCGCAACACTTCTGGTATGATAGTCGTGTTCAATATAATTTAATTTCAGCCGTTCCTCATATTTTGCGATTACACACTTCAAAAAAAAGAGCTGTCTTATATCTAAAACATCTGCCTCCCGATATAGTTTATTCGATGGATAATCGCTAGTCCTACTAAGCATTAATTTTTGTACTCGTTTTTGGAATCTCTCTAATTTTATTATATGACATTTGGCAGCTGATCCCCATAACAAATTCCCATATGTCAATCTACTTTCAACCAAAGCATAATAAATTACTTTCAGTCTTTTCAGGTCTAGAACTTGTCTTAGAATTCTAAAATTTTGCAGTAGTCCCCTCAAGCCAGACACCATCCCACTTATATGAGAATTCCATGTCAATTATAATACCAAGATACTTTACTTGATCCTTCATTAAGACTTCTATAACTGTATCATCTTTAAAAATTTTATTAAAATTAACTGTCAAAAACATATCAATGGATGCGTCAATCAAATGGTCCAAATCTGTCCACCTTCCCCTTCAAATTTTCCCATGTTTCATCTTCGTAAAAAATTACAGTGTCTTCTGCAAAACATAATATCTCACCTGCTGAGTCAGCATTAAGTATACAATTCATGTATATAATGAACAAAACAGGACCCAACACCGTATCCTGTGGGACACCATACTCAATATATACACATACCCAATTCATATACACAACACCTGCAACAACTGCCCATGATGAACTGATCGAAGGCCTTCGCAAGGTCTAAGAATACAGCCGATATATATATGTATATATTATATATATATATATATATATATATATATATATATATATATATATATATATAGAATATATATATATATATATATATATATATATATATATATATATATATATATATATATATAGAATATATATATATATATATATATATATATATATATATATATATATATATATATATATATATATATATATATATATATATATATATATATATATATATATATATATATATATATATATATATATATATATATGTAGAATGAATTATAATAAATCACAAAAATAATTTTTAGTGATTTGTTAACTTTGTGTTAACTTTATGTTCCTTTATCGTTCACAGCGCTCCATGACGCTTTCCCCACATTCTTACCTGCACACTCACAATGAGATAGTAATTTTTTTCACACTAGAAATTCCCTAGAAAAAATTTATATGGCAAAACAACGTTAGCCGGGTCAGCTAGTAATATATTAAATTCTAGTGTCACGGTGTGTGTGATTAAACTCCTCCGCAATGGCTTGTCCGATCTTCCTAAAATTTTGTGCGCATATCGGTTAGGTCTGCGAATTGGACAATATCTATATTTAATCCTCCCAAATGTTGAGGGTGGTCCACCCCTCAATTGTTTTTCATTTTTCAAACAAACTTTTTTTTCATTTTTTTATGATACAGCCTCAATATACAGACAACCTCAAATTTTCACCTCTCTAAAGTCAACTCCTATTTTTATTTATCAATTAAAAATTTCAACTTTTTGGCAAGATTTTTTGAAATTTTGTCATGACTCACAACGAGAAATTTCATATTGCTCTTAAATTTTCAGTTCTGCGATCAACCACTATTTTTCATTTGTTAATTATGAACTTTAATTTTTTGGCAAGTTTTTTTTATATTGACATGATTTAGAATGGAAAATTTCATTTGACTGTTAATTTTCACCCTTATAAAATCAACCCTTTTTGTCCTTCAGGATTTTTTTATCCTATCGACAGATCTGCAATGGAAATCGATGGCAATCGAATATAATAATTATAGTACCTACGAAAAATTCATATTCTGAGTTTATAATTTCAAATTTCTTCAATTATTATTTTTTTCTCAATTCAATTTGATCTTCCACCTATGCTGGTCGATAACTGATCAAGTATCAATCGATCAGTTATCCCCGCCAGATGTCTACCGTTGTTACCACTGATCCAGCAAACATCACCGAGTAGGGATGAGGACGAAGCCGGTCTCTTGTGTTACCCACTATACATTCTTCAGCCATTTTTTTGTTTCATTTGTGTATCAATCGTAGCAGTGACTGTTATACGTATTATGCTAATTTTTCTGTGCAATTCTCATGTTAATTTTACTCTCATCGTAAATTTATCATCAATTTCAATGGATTAAATTTAAATACAATAGTTGTTGCCTGCGGACAACAAATGTATATCATACAAATGTATCTATATCATACAAATGTATCGATACAGTTTTCGATACCATCGAAACTGTGAATTATCTAATTCAGTTTTTAAATTCATTGGATTTGCTAGGCATGACAACACACCATTACAATTGAAGGTTGGATTTCCGATCATTCTGCTTCATAACTTGAACCTACCACGGCTGTAATACTATTCTGTGATATGTTTTCTTCCATAGAATGACAATGACGATTTCCTACAGAACTCCCCCCTCCCCTAGTGGCGGAGCCATGAAGGAAATTAATAAACAAACAATAGTCATGAACGTCCTGAAATATTATGTACAATTAATGCAATGTTTAAACGATTACATATTGAAATTGATACATAACATTTATGAAAACGATGTTAACTGTTTTGCTGCGAACTGAAAAAAAAATTACACTAAAGAACTAATTACTGTTGTCGATGATTGAGAATGTCCCATCGTAAGGTTGTTGAACGGTTGCTGAGTGTAGGAGTTCAATTGTGGAGGCACAAACACTTTAGGTTGATGATTTCTGGAAGGTACTGGACTCCGTGATCGCATCTGCTTTCTGTTTTGTCGACAAAAGTGTTTAGGTTAGTGAAATTGATTGAAGATATGCTTTTGAAGACTGTTGGGTACAATACGTCTGATTTTCTCGTTATCACATTAAGTTTGAATATATATGTCAAGGAATGTAAATTTTCTTGGGCTTAGTGATGAAGATACAGGGTTTTCAATGAGTTTCTGAAATTCTTTATCAACTGACTGATGTTTTTCGAGTTGGGCAATTTAGGAGTTGGCCAATCAATGACAGAAATTCTACTGAGTGCATCTGCTACCGCATTTGACTTGCCATCGATGTGACAAATGTTGGTAGTGAATGTGTGAGGCTAATGTTCAGCTTGATCAGGTGAAAATTTATCTACATTCTTACTGGATGCGAAAGTTGATAGTAAATATCGTAAAGTGCTCACCTTGAAGTAGATATCTTATATATTTGATTGCACTCTAAATGGCTATAAGTTCCTGATCATAGGTGCTGTATTTACTTGAGTTAGTGACAACTTTCATGATTAAAAAAACAACGGTTTCTCTTGGTTATCTTTCAATTGTTGAACGGTTTGTTTGAAGAAGAGGTCCACAATAGTGTTGTTGGCTGAATCTTCGTTGCATCAAATGGTATTGTTAGCTGAATCTTCTGTTGTTCGAAGCACTTCGGAATTATCATGTTGACCTTCAGTAGTTTTTTGTAGCATGTCTTATAGTTGTTTGTTCCAAACTGCTTCTTTGATACTCACTTCTTGAATTACTTCATGTTAATCGAATGTGGGGCACATCGTAAAACATCTTGTTGTTTGGTTTGGCTTCGTCTCTTGGTAAAAAAATTATTTGAATTGATTGTTTTTCAATCTTATGATTTCAAACTTGTGATAAACTTACCAATTTATAGCGGTATGCTATATTATTCTATGCGTAAAAATATAAAACAACACTGGTATTGAGAATATATATTTGATTATTTACAAGGAACGAATTATTGAACAAGTGGTTTTTGTTGTTGTTACTCGATGGAAGTTAGAATGGCAGATGTTAAACATAGAACTAACTGTTAGAGAAGAGCTTTAATAGAAGAGAGAGATTGTAAGTTGGTAGCCCTTTTTATATGATGACAGTTGAATGTGGGGCGTCCCAATGTGATCACAGAATAGTGATACTATTCTGTGATATGTTTTCTTCCATCGAATGACAATCGCAATTTCCTACAACATCAGTAACATAACTAACTTTACAGACGAACACGTAGACAATAAACAGCAATCGAATTTGCGGTGAGATGAATTGTATAAAAAATTTTATTTTATTTATTTGATTCCTTTCATATAGATATACATTCGTAAAAGGACGAGGTTGAAAAAATTAACAGTAGTTGCTCAGTTTTACAGCAGCTCTCAGACATTTGTAATTTCTACGCAAGCTGCCGATGTGAGACGAGGTTTAACGAATGTGCCGCGTAATGCACGTATTTCGCATATGCGCATTTTACTTTCATCTTGGCCAGAAGATCATTATGCTGGTCAGACATGTTTCTAGCGTTATAATAGGATGACCATTCATCTCCTAAGGAGAAAAAAAAGTATTAACCGTTCAACTGGACAACCAATGTCTTCAACAAATTCAAGAAATAATAAAAGCTGATCTATACGATTGTATTAAGGGTGGAATTTACATTGGAAGAAACTGAGCCCTATAAAGCTCTTCGATAACTATTGCAGAAGATAAATGAAATTCATTTTCAATTCAGCCTTTACCAAGATTGTCTAAATGTTGTATAGGTTTTACAATCAACAATTGCTTCTGAAACTATCGTAAAATTTCTGTTATTTGTATATCCAAAGTCTGCTTTTCTACGGAATGAAGTCCATGCGTAGTAGACATTTTACTGCGAGAACTACTGCACTGCGCTGTTGGTGTGTCAGGCGCCTCGAAAACATTGGTCTGTTACCACAACTGAAGGCTTTGATAAGATATAAATTTTACTATCTGCACAGTGAGCCACGTAACATTTATTTCATTAACATCATATCCTACAATATTTAATGTTTGATGATAATTGAACGCAAATGCTATCGAGGTAATCAGATTCGCAGGATTCGTATTTTTAATGCGAATTAAAGAAAGGCTATTGTAGGTAATATTGACAAAAAAGGTGCCCTAAGAAAACTGAGATAGGCCGCCCCTCGCAGCCTGCTGCCGAGAGTCATAGCTGCCTTGGACTCAGGGTAAATACCCCTATGATTATCCTTATTGAAAAGAAATGATTCAATTTGACAATGAAACGTAAAATGATTTAGTGCATCGTAGACAATAAATTCACAGTAAAATACACTTTGCGTGTTTATTGAATGGATATAAAGCCCATGTTGTTTCCATGGAAAGAATATGAATACATATTTTCGAGAATTTTGGGCATCAATAACTACTTTAATCGGCTCGAATTTTTCAACGATTCTACAAGCTTCAACAATAAAACCTTTCCGACTCTTCCGGACAAGATGGATATCTCCGTGTTCGTACAAATAAGTAACGCAAATATGCCGTCTCAGACGCAGAAGTTTTGAAAGGAATTCCAATTAACCATAATTTCAGATCATTCTCGATTGCACAAGGCGCATGCCAAAGGTTGAGTCGGCCGAATTTCCACCGTTTGCAGCTTTTCCAGCAGTTCTCGCATCTGCACGGCTGCGGGCGATCCGTGGAACTTTCGCGCTTTTCATTCTATGATGAGTCTGTGCAACTTTCATCCAGTGGAATTTTGCCGCATAATACGTGCGCGATAACGGAACACACAGGTCGTGTGCATTCGATGTGCCGTAATTGACTGTGTTGGTCTTTTGAACGAGTCATGCAATTTTCCCACCTTGTGAATTAATATTTGGAAGGAGTTTTTTCTAACCAGTACGCGATGTGTCTGTTTCGGGGTCTTCTTTTTCCTGCTATTCTCATTACGACCTCAGGTGAGATTTATAAGAGACAAAAGTTCAGCATATTTAAAAATGATGAAGTAAATGTTTGATGAGTAGAAGTAGAAACGATTATGACATAGTGCTTTGTATGAAAGTAAAAATGTGTAAGATAATATGTATGATTACACTGACAATAACATATATATATATATATATATATATATATATATATATATATATATATATATATATATATATATATATATATATATATATATATATATATATATATATATATATATATATATATATATATATATATATATATATATATATATATATATATATATATATATATATATAAATAAAAAAACTTTCACTAATATTTACTGTAATATGAATATATGTTTGAGTTTTTCCATGATGTTGAAGTATTCTATCGACTATTTCAATTATTGAAAGTTTTAATGTGGAAAATATAATTTTATCCAGTTATATTATGATCCTGCTATGATTTTCAATAACATTCTAAACTGTGTTATTAATTGAAAGGTGCGAGGCTGAAATTTCGGAAATGAATGAAAAATTTTCCAGGGAATTGTATTACAGTATGAGATCTTCAATTATATATATCGACAATTCGCTATTCTTTTCCCTTGACACTGTTGATTTCAAATTTTCACAAATCGTCATATATTATTATACTCAAGTAATTCGACATATGTAGGTATATCGTTAGAATTCGATGAATTCATTTCGATTCACTTGACAAAATAACATATCTATCAACTGATGAGCTACTATTTAAATAGAATAAAGTTTTTTACTTCAATCTAATGAGATATTGGTTTTATTTTCTCCCAATATTCTCCGTAGGATGGCGATATCTATCTACCTATATATATATATATATATATATATATATATATATATATATATATATATATATATATTATATATATATATATATATAT
This sequence comes from Henosepilachna vigintioctopunctata, assembly GCA_030704895.1. Taxonomy (NCBI): domain Eukaryota; kingdom Metazoa; phylum Arthropoda; class Insecta; order Coleoptera; family Coccinellidae; genus Henosepilachna; species Henosepilachna vigintioctopunctata. The sequence goes on from JARQZJ010000078.1 coordinate 805,477, forward strand.
ATATATATATATATATATATATATATATATATATATATATATATATATATATATATATATATATATATATATATATTGAATTCGAATTATGTTAGGTGCTCAGAAATATCAATTTTGAATTGATTTTGTGGAGTACAGCACTACGATAAGAAGTTGATGTTTGTGCTCTTTATTTGCTATCTGAAGCTTTCAAAACACTTCGTTCCATCTTTAGGAGCTGAAAATAATCGAATTATTAGTATGGAAATAACTAGACAACTCAATAATTGTACTATACCTTGGAACAAATATTAGGTTATCATGAAGCCATCATGAAGGATTCTCACAGATTGGTACATAAAACCTACTAATTCTGGCCAGATATCTGCCATATCTTTATTTGCTATCTCAAGCTATCAGAACACATCGTTCCATCTTTAGCAGCTAAAAATGAAATTGTTACTATGAAATAAACTAGACAACTTTATAATTGTGCTAAACGTGGGGGAAAATATGAGATTATAATAAAGCCATCATAAAGGATTCTCACAGATTGGTACAAAAAACCTACTAATTTTGGCAGGTTCATTCTTAATGCTATGCATTAAGAATGTTGACTTGATTATACATTACATACATTGATTTCCATCAGAAGAATATTAAACTCCTTTTTGATATCTTCAAAAATAACGGATAACCTACACACGTATTAAACAGGACATAACATCACCTTCAGCCAGCACTCCCAAAAACTGTGACCACGATTCTGACAATTTCGGTTTGGAGTCATGTGTCTATTGATCGTTGCCCATTATGAAGGGAGTCACTAATGAATTAATTAAGATACTGAAAACCGTAGAGGACAACTCGCTTAGAATCGCTAAGAGAAACATCTTAACCGTTGGAACATTGTTTTCGAAAACCAAAGATAGATCTCCAAATTTTCAAGACATAGAAGTAGTATACAAAATACAATGCAGAAATTGTGACGAGACCTATATCGGACAGACAAGTAGATCCTTAAAGAACGGATTAAGTGCTTACAAAAGTGACATACGTACAGGCAGAGGTTCATGTGCCCTGGTTAAGCACAGCATGGAAACAGACCAACGGTTCCAATTTGATGACACGATAACATTGGGCAGCGAAACATTCAAAGCGAAGGGAGCTTTTGTAGATGATGAATTCATAAAACCAATAATGTCATCAACAACAGGACGGACGTTCAAGGTTTGAGTTCAATATATTCCTACCTCATACAGAAAGATCTGGACCTCCGTTCATGTCGAGTTCGGACGAATAATGTCACAAAGAAAATAGATAGCGGATGATATTGTGAGTAAAAAAGAAGAAGATGTGTAATCCGACAATCAGCTCCTCTAGTGACGTTTGATATATAATACACACTGTTAACGTTTAGGCTGTTTCAATGTCGACTTTGAATAAAGGTAATAATTCGTTGTAAATGGATAATTGATGAGGCCGATATTTGGAGAAAATTAATATCCATAATAAAACAATATTTAGAATTTTCTCATAATTTAATATAAATACGCATGACGACGTTTCGAAGTACTGTTTCTTTATCAAATGCTGGATTAATACTATGTGTAATTTTACAAAGTCAATACTTATAGCTATTTTCACAGAACATACCAGGTATGTTCTATTACTAAATTGGAATGAGAACCATAGATTACACTGATATTTAACGAAAGTATCGTATACGTAGAGATGAACACAGAAAATCAATTTCTTGATTTTGTTGTAAATTTTTGATAACTTGTAATCTTGAGTGTATGTTTGTTTGTAGCAGTGACCTCATTATGATTTTAAAATCTCGATTTCTACATTGTTTGTTCCCTTTATGGTGACTTCATTATAACCTCATATTTGTTCCGAGGTATTAAGTTTTAAGTTAATTATTAAGTTTTCCAGTTATATTTATAATAACAATTTGATTAGCTCCTGAAGATGGAACGAAGAGTTCTGAAAGCTCCAGATAGCAGAGTATAAACATAGACTCCCTAACGTGGTGCAGTTGCCCCCACATTCAATTTAAAAAAATTATATATTCATATATATATATATATATATATATATATATATATATATATATATCTAAATTAAAAATATATGAGTTCTCGGCAAAAAATGAGGCCACTGCAATAGATAACAAACCAATTTGTTAACCTGGTCTATATTTCGAATGTCGATTACATTCTTCGTCAGGACTCTACAAAGTATAGAATTTAAATAATGTTATAAAGAATATATATTACTGCTTACGGCTAACTAGGTTGAATGTTGTGCCAAAATATAGAAAACAGAGTATGCAGCTGGAAAAATCATTACAAATAATGCTACACAATGTGAACGCTGACAATAAATTATAACGATTGAAAGGATAACCTAACAATCTTGACACAGAGAAACGCGGACTGTCGGAACACAGATAAACATCACCGAAAAAACCACAGAGAGTACAATGTAAATAATCAAATGTCATCTGTATATCATGAAATTAATTTGATGAATGGTTTCAATATTTAATTCACATCATGCACTCTAGACGAAAGAAGTCCCTCCGTTGTTGACATAACTCTCCGGACTCAGTAGGTAGGTCGAGTTCTTCATATCACGTTCAACATATATGGGTAACACTACCAATGATACGCAATTAAACAAAAAGTTATTTTCTCTTCTGCATCCCAATCTGGGCAAAATGTTGTTCAAACGGGCCAAAGCACTAAACCTGGTCGCTGTAAGAGCTCCATAAGTGGTTTTAGCTTCATACAAACTCATGTTAACTTTCAAGTTATTTAAAGGAGCATTGCCGTACAATTCCAATCTAAATTAAAAATATATGAGTTCTCGGCAAAAAATGAGGCCACTGCAATAGATAACAAACCAATTTGTTAACCTGGTCTATATTTCGAATGTCGATTACATTCTTCGTCAGGACTCTACAAAGTATAGAATTTAAATAATGTTATAAAGAATATATATTACTGCTTACGGCTAACTAGGTTGAATGTTGTGCCAAAATATAGAAAACAGAGTATGCAGCTGGAAAAATCATTACAAATAATGCTACACAATGTGAACGCTGACAATAAATTATAACGATTGAAAGGATAACCTAACAATCTTGACACAGAGAAACGCGGACTGTCGGAACACAGATAAACATCACCGAAAAAACCACAGAGAGTACAATGTAAATAATCAAATGTCATCTGTATATCATGAAATTAATTTGATGAATGGTTTCAATATTTAATTCACATCATGCACTCTAGACGAAAGAAGTCCCTCCGTTGTTGACATAACTCTCCGGACTCAGTAGGTAGGTACTCTCTGTGGTTTTTTCGGTGATGTTTATCTGTGTTCCGACAGTCCGCGTTTCTCTGTGTCAAGATTGTTAGGTTATCCTTTCAATCGTTATAATTTATTGTCAGCGTTCACATTGTGTAGCATTATTTGTAATGATTTTTCCAGCTGCATACTCTGTTTTCTATATTTTGGCACAACATTCAACCTAGTTAGCCGTAAGCAGTAATATATATTCTTTATAACATTATTTAAATTCTATACTTTGTAGAGTCCTGACGAAGAATGTAATCGACATTCGAAATATAGACCAGGTTAACAAATTGGTTTGTTATCTATTGCAGTGGCCTCATTTTTTGCCGAGAACTCATATATTTTTAATTTAGATTGGAATTGTACGGCAATGCTCCTTTAAATAACTTGAAAGTTAACATGAGTTTGTATGAAGCTAAAACCACTTATGGAGCTCTTACAGCGACCAGGTTTAGTGCTTTGGCCCGTTTGAACAACATTTTGCCCAGATTGGGATGCAGAAGAGAAAATAACTTTTTGTTTAATTGCGTATCATTGGTAGTGTTACCCATATATGTTGAACGTGATATGAAGAACTCGACCTACCTACTGAGTCCGGAGAGTTATGTCAACAACGGAGGGACTTCTTTCGTCTAGAGTGCATGATGTGAATTAAATATTGAAACCATTCATCAAATTAATTTCATGATATACAGATGACATTTGATTATTTACATTGTACTCTCTGTGGTTTTTTCGGTGATGTTTATCTGTGTTCCGACAGTCCGCGTTTCTCTGTGTCAAGATTGTTAGGTTATCCTTTCAATCGTTATAATTTATTGTCAGCGTTCACATTGTGTAGCATTATTTGTAATGATTTTTCCAGCTGCATACTCTGTTTTCTATATTTTGGCACAACATTCAACCTAGTTAGCCGTAAGCAGTAATATATATTCTTTATAACATTATTTAAATTCTATACTTTGTAGAGTCCTGACGAAGAATGTAATCGACATTCGAAATATAGACCAGGTTAACAAATTGGTTTGTTATCTATTGCAGTGGCCTCATTTTTTGCCGAGAACTCATATATTTTTAATTTAGATTGGAATTGTACGGCAATGCTCCTTTAAATAACTTTATATATATATATATATATATATATATATATATATATATATTCATTCAAAATTAGTTTTATTGCCTGTTTGATATAGTTATTTCAATAATATTTTTAACAATAACTGGCTGTTTGTAATGCAAGAATCTTTACTTTTCGTTATATATCACAACTTTGTTGAAACTAATGAATAGTTGAATTATATAAATTAGTATTGATATCAAAACTTCGAACATAATTTTTTTGAAAAATCAACTTTTTTGCCCCTTCAGTATTGAGAGGAATACTTCTGACTCAGTATTCGCCGCTACGGATGTTTTTTAGTCTTCTTCACTAAGACAAAACCTCCAAAAACCCCATGGAAAGCCAGGTGACTGAAATGAATATATATATATATATATATATATATATATATATATATATATATATATATATATATATATATATATATATATATATATGAAGAAATGTATTTTTATAGTGAAAATTTTAGAATCGAAATTACATCACGAAGTTTTCGACCTCGACTGGAATACGAACTTTTGTGATGTAATTTAGATTCTAGAATTTCAACTATAAAAATACATTTCTTCATATATAATATTATCCGTATATGCGTGGTTAGCGCGAATAATAATTACTATATATATATATATATATATATATATATATACATCCCGGTATCATTACGACGACCGTTCATTGACGTGATTTGTGAGAGCCGGTAGAACTAGTGAGTATACACGTGTATATTTTCGCAAGAACCATTTCTCTTTGATTATTATACTGAAATCCGACCTCAGTTGATGACCGCTTTTTATTAGATTTTTTTCATCCAAACAACATTGTGAAGACCTTATAAAACCAGTATTTATGAAGACCGCATTATACGTTTAAATACAGATTCACATCATTACGACAGCCGTATAGTTTAGAATAATTTTTCAGGAGAACATTACAGCGGCCAGCGCTGTTGACATGTTTTCGGAAACTTCCCTCAATTCAAATCTAAATACCTCATTTATATTTATCTCTGTTCTGAGTAACTTTGACTTGGACTTTCGAACTTTGACATTTAATAGTGCATTTGAGATTGATACCTACTTCGGCATACGCATTTCGTACAAATTTTATATGGCCCATTTAGCAATTATATTCATTTTAATTAAGAACTCAATATTTGAAAAAAGAATTGGATGATTTTACAGTAAATTCACGATTTCATGCTCAAATATGAATGAAATCAATTACAAATTCTTTACTGCAAAAACTTTTGGTTTAAATACTAACAAGCTGTTCGAAATTATATAGGCACTCCAACACCCACAAATTGCTCAGTAGAATAAAAATCCTGTGAGCAGTTTCATAATTTACGGCGAAAAATGAATATTTTTTTGAGGACATAGCGTATGAAATTGGAGGTAATGAGAAAATTAACGATTTTGTTCAATAAAATTGATTCATATTTCGTTGCAAAATATTTTTTATTTGAATTATAGGTTTCACTGAATTATAGTCTGTGAAAATACTTCTCTACTTTCACAGAATACCATTACTTAACTGCTTGGCAATTTTTTTGGTGTGTCACCATTTTCAAAAGTTGAACCTAAGAATTAGTAGGGAGCCTTTCGATCTTCTCTGAGGATTCGGTTCTCAGTGACGAATATTGTGGATTATGTTTCCTCTTATGTTTCGTTTCAATACTCCCTTCACCTTTTCTGTTCCATTCTTTCAATGTTCGTCTTTTGTTGATCCTTTCAGTGAGACGAACCACGTCTCACTTCTTCATTCCCGTGCTGTTCCATCTCTTTTATAAACTTCTTGGTTTGTCTGTTAATTTTGTCTTTAATTCCCGCAATTTGCAACTCGTTCAGCATTTTCTCATTTGGGGGATTCGAATTGCTGGTTATCCGGTTGATCATTCCTCGTAGTACGTGCTTCTTCAGGTTTTCTGCCGTGTGCCATATTTCTCCTTCGACCTTCACGATTTCAGTATTTTGCCTCAACATCTAGTTTTCTCCGTTCTCTATTGGATATGAAACAGCATGTAGTTGTTTCGCTATGTTTGAGTTCTCTTCAATTTGCCTATTGTAATTTAGGTTTTCCTGATATGTCTCGTACTGCTGTTTCCATAATTTCTAGGCCCTTCTCGATTCTTCTTCTTTTTCCGTCGAATAGAACTGTCACTGTTTTCTCAAGGTCCATTCTTGATCTTAGTCTCCTGTAATATTCTTTTATATTCATTCAATCATTCTGTAGTGACTTTTACCGAATTGTGAAGACACAAACTGAGTTATTTTGAAATGTTTCCTTTTTGATTTGTTCCCCGTTGAGATATTCAACAGCAGGAGCCACGACCTGATTCTTGAAAGGTCCCTGCTGCTCCTCTTCTCTTCCCTGTTTTACAGGCAACAGTCAGGTCTACGACTCTAACTCTCTTTGTCCTCTCGTTCAAGTAAGATACTATTAACTTCACTATTTTTCTCTGCACTTCTGCTCTTTTGTGTATATTAATCCTTGGTGCCTTACTCTATCGAATTCTTTCTCTATGTCTTCATGTTTCTTTTCTTCAGTAAAATCTTCTCCTTGTTATTTTCTGTAGCGTGTTGCTTTCTTAATCAAAATTGGTGTCGTGAAATGAAGCTTCACTCTTCTGAATGCTTCTTGTTTTTTCAACATATTGTCCTTTTCATTATCTTGCTTTTTTCCGCTTGTATATTGTTTTATCTATAACTGCTTGATGCATATCTGGATATCTCAGCCTTGTTTCTGATTTATTCCATACTCTCGGGCAGTACTTCAAATTCAATCATTCAATATTTCAGATTTGCTATCGCCTTCATTGTTTCCTCTGGTAGGTTCTTTAGTGCTCGATTGGTTATTCCGTATCTTCCTGAGGCTTTTCGTATTTTCAGCGTATTACTATGTTTTTCTATCTTCCTGGAAGTTTTAGCTCTATTTCATCTTCGAACTGCGACTCTTCTTTTTCCTATCCGGACCATGGTTTAGTCTGGTTCACATTCGGCCTTTTTTGTAAAATGTTTCAATAGAGTCCGAATATTACTAGTATGGTGTCATTCGATTCGTATTATTACCTAGAATGTTTAAGGCAAGATCCAAAAATGCGCTAAAAAAAATTACAAATGTTATAAACAATAATGTAAAAAAAAGGAGTTCGGTTTTTTTCAATATCTCTGAAAATATTCAAAATTGCAGAATCGTTTCAAAAAGTTTAAGAAATTTGCTAAAAAAAGTTCCGAATCCCGAAACTGTAGCTCTAATATTTATGAGCCTCGAAAATAGAGCCGAATGCGGGAACTCTGGCTTCAGCGCACGTTGCGTTTCTCTGACAAAACAAAAAATTTTTTCTAAATATATTGAATATTGATATTAAGAAATAATAAAATTCATTGACTTGGGATACATAAATAAACAAATAATAAGCGTCAAAAAAATTTTGTTCCAATTTTAACATAACCCATTATAACAACAATATTCAACTAACACCCTAGAATTTTTTTTACTTAGTAAAGTCATCGTTAATGGTATAAAAAATATATTAGTTGTTATTATAATGAAACAATTTTGATTTTTCACTTTTTTATTAACAAATAAAAGTTATAAAATGAAAAATAGTGATAACAAATTTTTTTTATTTGTTAATCACAATTATTCAAACAGTAACAGTAAAAAAAAATATTGTTAAGTAGCTTTTAACCATGAGGCTTCAAAAGGATGAAGATTTAAAAATAATTTCTTATTCACTATTTTTTATTTTGTAACTTTCAATCGTTAATAAAAAAGTGGAAAATCAAAATTTTTTATTATTGTTATCTCCTTTTTATACTATTAAGAATGACTTTACTGAGTAAAAAAATTCTAGGGTATTAGTTTAATAATTATCTGTGCTCTAATATTAACTTTCAGCTCAGAAAAAATAGTTAATTAACAAAAGCATAATTTATGTTGAAATTGAGACAAATTTTTTTTGACCGCTGATTATTGTTTATTTATGTATCTCAGCACTCCATGAATTTTATTGTTCCTTAATATTATTATTTAATATATTTAAATAATTTTATTCGTTGTTGTGTCAGAGTGACCAACGTGCGCGGAGCCGGAGTTTCCGCTTTTGGCTCTATTTTCGTGGCTCTGTAAAAATTATAAATATTAGAGCTATAGTTTCGGAATTTTCAGTTTTTTTTAGAAAATTTCTTCATCTTTTGAAACTTTTTTGCAATTTTGAAAATTTTGAATATTTCCGGAGATATTGAAAAAATCGAAACCCTAGGTTTTTTCTCACTTTATTGTTTATAACTTTTTAAATTTTTTTCAGCGCATTTTCGGACCTTCCCTTAAACTTTCTAGATAACAATACGAATCGAATGACACCATTCTCATAATTTTTGGAGACTATTGAAAAATTTCACAAGAAGAAGGTAGGTACAGGTGAACAAGAAGTTATATTGAATTCGAATTTTGCATTTCTAATTTTGGATTTGAATTTTTTTTCTAACAACTCTGCCTTTTTGTTTCTTTCTGGCGAAAAAGACATAATAAGTGTCTTATAGTATCTTATTAGTGGTATATTCCTATCCTTCGATCTTCCTGCAAGTACTTTGTTCATCTGCTCTAGCAAAGACTATTTATCCGTTGTACATAAGTACTTCCTTTCCTTTTATTTTGTGCCTTCCTTCACGTCTTTCATCATTTGGTTTCCTCTTGTCTTCAGGATACCTTGTTTTCTTGTACTCCTTCTAGTACATCAGCTTATCACTCAGTATTATCTAATTCTGAGTTTTTTTTCTGCTGTGGAGTTGATTTTTTGAGTTTTCTTCGGACATTCTATACTGTTTTTCAGTATAGAATTGCTTCTGACAACCTTTTTCGTATTGGAGTTTCCGGTGTTTCAATTAATTCCCTGCAAATCCTGACAATTACTGCGTTTTAATGCAGTGCATTCATTAATTATTTTCAGCACGTTCATTGCTTATTCCTTTTGACACTTCAGTTTGGTCAGGTTTTTTGTCTTATTTTGGTTATATTTCCTAATTTCTCTTCATATTCTTCGGCAGGGCTATATCCAATATATCGGTGAGTCTTGAGTTTGTGCTGCGGAGGCTTTGTCGTTATTTTCTATAATTTTTGCTAGATTCATCGTAATGTAAATTGTTGTTCTGCAATTTCAGTCCGTGTTCTTCCAGCAACGTGCCCTGCTGCTTTCTGTAGGACCTTTCTTCGTAAAAGTTCCCCAAAATTGTTTCGTTTTTATTATACGTGTATACATGTGAATGCAAGCAATTTAATCTGTTTTTTTTTTCAATTCCTTATATTTCGTATTGAGTTTTTGTTGTAATTTCAGCATTTTCAGTTCTGTTTTACTCTGAACTTCGATCACGATTTGTCTTCTTCTTCCTTCAGTACTTTTCGTTATGTAGAATGTGTAGTTTCTTAGTTTGTAGTTTTTCGTCATCTTCATTTGTTTCCGAGAGAATCGTGACATCGATTTTGTGTTCTTAGTAAAAAGGTTGTCTGATTTTACTTATCTTGCTGATACTCTTATTATTGCTTTTCTTGTCTATAAGCAAGCACATTCTGAAGATTTCCGTCAGCCCCTTATGCTCGTTCAGAATTCTAGTTTATATTCCTTTATCACATTTATTTTGCAGAATGTTTACATCACTCTTTCAAATGACTGTGGCATAGTCACTTGGAAGTTCTTTTAACTTTCGAGGATATTCATTGGAAGGAACGTTTTTGGAGGTTTGCCTTACGAGAAATATCGCGCCATATTTTCAAGGACTTCTCCGGGAATTGAACCCGTTATCTTGGGCATACAAATCATGTTGCATACAACTCGGCATACGTCTGGTTTTGGCTAAAACTTTTTATAATGAAGATGAAATTGAAGTAGCTGAGTCGATAATTTATTGATAGGTAGTGACCAATGTGTTGATATCTTCTGTAAAAATTAGAGAGAAAGAAATTTTCCATCGAAATTCTATTGAGAATTCTACCGATAATGGTTTGAATAAAATTGATTTCTGAAAAAATAGTGAAAGTTTCATCGACTCTGACAAAAAAACGCCAATCAGAATGGTGGAAATAAATTTTAGTGATTAAATAAATTCGTTACAGTTTTGGTTGATGTTCCAATGAAACTCGACTACCTTCAGTGCTCAAATTTATTAAGACTTAATTGGGGCAATTTTATATACCATCCTCATTCTCATTTCAATGAAGTTTTTAATCATGAAAATCAGCAGAAATAATTAACTCGAAAAATAATGTTTTTCAATTTGTTGGAACAATTTGTCCCTAATATTAGATTATATTATTTCATAATTATTGTGATATGAATTTGCACCTCCGAAACACTTCTGTTTGTATCCTATGCAGCATTTTTATTCATAGGTCTCGGAAACAACTCACTTGTTTCGGAGTACCTGCCGAAAAACCATAAAGAAATTATTTTTCCACAATTATGATTTGATTTGGGTTATAAATTTCGTCTTAATTTCGCTTATACTAATGAACTTTTCTGCGATATTCACAATCAAATTTCGATACCATGAAAGATGAATCAATCTCAGGAACAGAAAAAATATTTGTGTAAAATGTTTAGGGTAATTCTGAGAGCGCGTATTGTCGAAAAGACGTAAGTACGCAACCCATCAAGGACAAAACAATTGTCTGCAATTATTCATAATATGCTATAATAAGGACAATTTTGCTACCTCAAGTCTACCAGTAGGTACTCACTTCGAAATTAATTGAAAAGTTCATCATGAGAAATGGCATTCACGATAAGTATAATATGCTGCATGAAAACTTATATTTGAATAAGCAATAATTCCTGAAGAAAACGTGTAGCTGATTGTATTTGTGACAACTTTTTCGCTTATCTATTGTATGGGTGAAATCGTAAAAATGTAACGAAATTTTCAAAAGGAAACAACATTATCAAAAAAGGTATCTCGATTTGTGCAAAATCCGTATAAATATGAAAAATTAATTGAAGAATGTATTTATTATCTGAGAGAACCTTAGTAATAGAACAAGCTTTATAAAGAAATCACTAAAAATATATGGAATGCTCGGTAATAATTATATTTTTACAGAGAATAAATAGAATGAATGTATGTATTCCTGAGATCAAAAGGAGCCGAAATAGACTATTTTGTCTCCTGCGACCGAGATGAATCTAAATGAAACATCAAATTAATAAAACATCACTAAAAATATATTCGATAAATTCGAATATAAAGAAAACTTCAATAATTATATTCGTGAAACCAAGAGATCCAAAATATTGAATTTGAAAAAATGATGAATTACTGCCTCTTTGTTTCACGCAACGAACAGATATTGTTGAAGTAAGATGCTAATAAAACATCCAGCCGATACAGTTCACATCTTCCTGGAATTTAACATGTTGCCAAATGCCGCGTCTAATATCGAATAAAACGGTCGTCATAAAGTCGGTGAACTGAAAGGAACTATACAGCAAACTATACGGCTTCTCAAAACGCCACCCGGCCAGCCACGTATTTAGTGTGAACTAAAAATATACGAAAAATACATCAGATCAACAATATGACGACCACAACAAAAATTGAGTTTTCAACTTTAGACGACGTTTCATAACATAAGCAATCGTTTTAGACTGCATGTAATTACGACGACCGTATATGGTCGTCGTAATTCCATGGTCTTCATAATGATGGTAAAACGCAAATGTATGGTCTTCGTAATGATGGTGGGATGTATATATATATATATATATATATATATATATATATATATATATATATATATATATATATATATATATATCATATATTTAAAATATTTTCAGCAATAACTGGCTATTTGTAATGCAAAATCATGATTTTTATTGACGTTTCGTTGTTGATTACAACTTTGCTAGAACTAATGATTAATTGAATTATATAAATTACTATGGATATCAAAACGTCAAACTTATTTTTCATAAATCTAGTTGGCTTTTTGCTTCTTCAGTATTCAGAGGAATATTTCAGAGGAGCATTCGTTTATTATTCTTCTGCATTATGAGGAAACCTCTGAGAAACTCATTGTAAGCTAGGTGATTCGGATGAGCGCGATATTTTTTCAAAATTGAGTTTTACATAGTTCAGAGTGTATGTAAAGAAATAAATTGAAAAAATTTTTGAATATGAAATTTCTGGTTTAGAAGGTATATAAAATCTGAACTTCAATTACGAACAAATCAATTTCGAAAAATATATCACACTTATTCACCTGGCTTACCATGAGTTTTTCAGAGGTTTTGTCTTAGTGAAGAAGACTAGAAAACTTCCGTAGCGAATACTGAACCAAAAATATTCCTCTGAATACTAAAAGGCCAGAAAGTTTATTTTTCAAAAAAATTACGTTTGAAGTTTTGATATCAATAGTAATTTATATAATTCAATTATTCATCAGTTTTAACAAAGTTGTGATGAACAACGAAACGTGAACATTCTTGCATTACAAACAGCCAGCTATTGCTGAAAATATTATAAAAATAACTTTATCAAATAGGCAATAAAACTAATTTTGAAATATATATATATATATATATATATATATATATATATATATATATATATATATATAAATATATATGAATATATAATTTTTTTTAATTGAATTTGGGGGCAACTGCACTAGGTTAGGAAGCCTATGTTTATACTCTGCTATCTGGACCTTTCAGAACACTTCGTTTCATCTTCAGTAGCTACTCAAATTATAATTATAAAAATGCCTGGAAAATTTAAATATTATAAAATAATTGAAACAACTTAACATCATAAAAACAAAAAGATTTATATATATATAGTAAAAACTGAGACTCCTAATCGAAATATCGGAATATTTCAAATAAAACTCTCAAGGAACTGTCTACACAAATGTTGTCAACGAGAACTAACACATCACTTTCAAGAGTGAATATTGATAGTGTTTCGAAAAGTTCATCGAACTTGTTGAATGATAACAGGATACAATTGTTTCATCAGTATTATGAATCATCAGTCCATATCCAATCAATCAATCAAGAATCGATGACTTTCAAAACGAACATAGGTCCTATACCAAAATGAGGACAACCTAGTGAAATATTCACGTAGGCTGCCTCTATCGGAGAAAGGACGTGAAAACTCTCCCTGGCGTTCAAGATTCCTACTCATGACAACAAGAGTAGAAGTGGAAGGCTTTGTAGATATTTCATTCGAATACTACAGAAAATTGTCCGCAATTAATACGAATGATCCTATGCCTTATCGCTCCAGATCACGCCTAGGCGGGCAAAAGTGTAGCTAGTTTCAAGATTCACAATTCATTCAATACTAGTAAATACTGAGACTCTAAATCGAAATAAATCTCTCAGGGAGCTGTCTGCACAAATGTTGTCAACGAGAACGAACCCATCACTTTCAAGTGTGATGGGTTCTTAATATTCACTCTTCACTCTTTATAATATAAAAGTTTCTTAATATTCACTCTTGATTAAATATGCACTGATGCTTCATAATAATGATGAAACAATTGTATCCTATTATCATTCAACAAGATCGATGAACTTTTCGAAACACTATCAATATTCACTCTTGAAAATGATGGGTTCGTTCTTGTTGACAACATTTGTGTAGACAGCTCCCTGAGAGTTTTATTTGAAATATTTCGATATTTCGATTAAGAGTCTCAGTATTTACTTGTATTGAATGACTTTTGAATATTGAAACTATATATATATATATATATATATATATATATATATATATATATATATATATATATATATCATTTTTATTGGAACAAATATAAGAATGACGACAAAGACATAGAAGCTTTTTTTCAACCGTCAAATATTTGAGGAATATAAATGTATAACCCACAAATATTTCTGTTTCTCTTTATGCTCCACGTAAAACAACTAGAGATTTGTTATAATGATATTTTACGTTTTCATATTGATTAAAGAAAGAATCGATATTCATTATCCGAAAGTATGAAAGCAGAATATCTGTGCTTGGTGCCTTAATGTTTAGTTGGTTTTATTTAGGAGGAAGGTATATATGCCTTTGTGGAACTTGTTAGACAAGCCGTGAATAAATGGCGCCTTGAACTCTATCAAATCTGAATAATGCATAAGTAAAAACGATTGGTTACTATTATAAGTTTCTTCACTGAAAGAAAATCGGTTCCTAGAAAAGAATTGAATTAATGAGAAACTGTGTTTAATCTTCCAAGAAACCTAGAATGGAATGATTTGACATTTCAAACATACCGAGTGTTATAAGTTTTATCACTCACAATTTCTACCACTCAGTTACCAACCACCTATTCCTATATTTATATATTGAAATAAAATTAGTGAATTTAATGTAAATACAAATTAATATGGGATAATCTGGAATGTTTAGTAAATGAAGGTGAAAAAACTGAACATAAAAGTTTGATTTTTTGAATATACTGGTATATATGAAAGATCATATTCTCGATATATGATCTTCGATTGTTTCTCACGTGGAAATCTCAATCAAAATATTCATCAATGATTGAAAGACAGTGTAATATTATTCCGTATGTTTATATGTACAAATAAATGATAACGTAAAAGATTAATCAGTTTAGGAATTGAAAAAATGTGATTGGAACGAGCCTCGTGAAAATTATTAGATATGAAAATGTTTCATATTAATTTCGACAAATATAATCGACTTATATTTAAATTTCTTTTTGATTTCATATTAATTTCGACAAATTGAATAAATCGATAATTCTTTAATTTTTCTCTATGTCATTACTTGAGATATTCCATTTGTGTGATAAACTGGAGCCATCGAAAATAGATAATATTACTTTTTGATTTCGAACAATATAATTTTTTAAATGTAATTTGGTTTACAGGAAAAAAGTCTACAAACAAATCTCAAAATAGAGTAATATTGAAAATATTCAGTATGTAGTACCACAGAAGACAATATAAGGGTAAATTTTCAGTTATAATGTATATATGACTGAATTATTATTCCATAAAAGTAGAAATAAATTCATCAGTTTTGCTAACGATACTGCAATAATATGAACTGGAAATAATACAATAATATGAACATATACAAAATATGGCGGTTTAACATAATATATATTGAATGTTTTGAACATAATATAAATGCATATATGTTTGAACGCCCCACAAGTGTCTTATGCAACACCGAAATAATAATAATAATAGTTGTTCATGTAATAATTATATATTGAACTGTCATTGATGGTACTTTTTTAATGAAGAATTATCAAGACTTCCTCACGTTTTTTATTTTTCTCAGTTACTGAAACGCTTGTGTAATAGAAATCGAGTGAATGCTTCTCACAGGATAAAATGGACAATTTTATATATATATATATATATATATACACAGTAAAATCTCACTAATCTAACACTTCAATAGACCGACACGTTCAATAATCCGACAGATAATTTCGGAAAATTTAACCTCTTGGTTTGAAGACAGCATCGATACACAACAAACTATGACAGATAGAGAAATATGTGAAGTACTACAAGAAGAAAAGAACTTCGTTGAAATATTTGAGCAACTATATCAATCAAACCAGATACAGCATTCAGTTGTGTCAATACCTGCATACTATGATCTGATGAAATTGTCGTATCTGCTAATATATTATAACTTTCTCCTATTCAGTTTAACGGTATTCTTTGAAAAAACTATTATTTTTGTTGACGTGACGTAGTGAATTGTAACTTTGTCAAAACTATCAAATAATTGAATTTTATAAATCACTATGAATATCAAACGTCTATTGCCGTTACAAAAAAATCATCTTGGCTCTCCTTTAATCGATTGAGCCGATACTTGATGAAAATTAAACATTACAGTTTGAATAAAACTGAGTAGTTTTGTAATTTTCACTATGATTATAGTGAAAATTATAACACTACTCTGTTCAATTCAAATTATTCTTTTGCCGCTTCAATAATAATAGAAATGTTTCTGGCTCAGCATTAGTTTCGAATTATATTATCAAATCTGAAATGTACATAGCTTATTTGTAATATGTCAATCCAATCCAACATTGTATAATAAAAAACTCGAAATGGAATCAACACACAAAAATCGTTGAACAACTTATTTCGAAACAAATTTTTTTCAGTATGGTATATATACCATCAATTTCAATAACATAAACACAAAAGTAAATATTAGGATATGAAATTTCTGGATGTGTTATTTGTCATAACATGATTCGATAACAAATATTGAATGAAGCTATCAAACAATTTCATTATTGAGGCCCATTCAAGTATTACGTAAGCAGATTTATTACAATTATTACCCCCAAAACCCCTTGTCAGAAACAGTAAGCAAACTTCTTATCCCCTCCTTACCATGCTCACTTAAACATTTTTTAATTTATATATTGATTTTTTCAATGATTCATGAGCAGAAGTTATAATTCTAAAAATAATAAAATAGTTTGAGGATAGAGATTAGATTTTACTGATACGCTATTCAACATAGAGTCAGGTACAAAAATATTCTAATATCAAGTAATATCACGAAAATAAACAATTACTTGAAATTTTTGGTACACATATTTATTCGAATTAACCTCAGACAGAAATTAGTCCTCACACCATGATACCCGAATCCATGATTGTAAGTTTTCGACGGCATTGGATGTTTTCTGCTCAATGCTGTGAGTCTGCTCACTTTCATCCAATTTTGGAATGTCTACGTCATTTTCATCGAGCCATTCAACATCACCGTACTGTAAATTATGAATAATGCACATCAGTTCATTAACACGACGACCGGCGACTCTTACAGGTCTAACTTTCTCTTCAGTGTGGTTGTTCATGTTTTACTCGCAGTAATTTCCCTGCTCGGTTCTAAGCTAATGCCTAAACATATGAATTATTTGCGCTGATATTAAAAAATGAGTTATTTTTCAAGTCAAGGCAACGTGTGGGTTGTCATATGTGTAGAAAAGTAAATAACTACTGATGACGTTATCATCTTCTAGAACTCCCTACTCCCATGTCATTCAAAATAAGCTAAACAAAGACCTCCTGACCCCCTATAGTGCTTATGTAATACTTGAACGACCCCTTACCTAGGTTTTGCTTCGAGGAACAAGTCGTTAATTCTACGTTATCGAATATACAACAAAATCAAATCGAAAAAGGTATGTAACCTATATTTAGTTCTATGAGCATAAAACCTTAAGGGTGGAGCATCAACATAATCTCCAATAAATTCGTTTTTTTACTTTTTGCTGATCTATCAAAGGATCTCCTTCACGGCAGGAAATTCGAGCCCGCTAGCTGATAAGTTTAAATAACCTTAGCATTAGTAGCTGAACTATTTTCATTATGAGGCCACGGGCTATGCTGGAAGCCCTTTACGATCATCTTTAATAGAATCATGTTGATCGTGGTTCACGATTATACCGTGATGAGATGAACTTCTAAGGTGTGTTCGGTGTTCAGGAATTAATTTCAATTACGATGTTACATTCTGGAATATCTATTGTGGGTTTCGTAAAGTGATTCGATTTTTGGAAGGATTTTAATTTCCGTATGAGAATTTACGGAAATTCGCGAGGAAGAAAAAAGTAATCACACGATAAAAAGCGAACAATGTTTTATTGAATCCTACCATAAACATTTTCATATTTGTTTAATACAATACATGCTAATATTTTCGCATGGCCAATTGAAACTTTCATCGTTATTTGCTCTTGAATGAATAAAAATAATTTTTAGAAAATTTCCATATGTTGTGGAATTTGGAGGTTTAACAGAAACATATACTACATTATACGAAACGAAATGAAAGAAATGACATAAAATCTAATAGAATAGTGAACAAGCGATAAATTCTTGAAACAATATAGAAAAACGTGTAATAAAATTTGCAGCGCACTTGAATTTGAAAAGAAATGGGTTTGAAAAATTTATCGATGGCTTGCATTTGCTTTGGAATAATCCAGTCTATTACGGAAAATTCCCATTAGTTTTGTAAATCTTGAATCGATTTGTTGATAGGGGGTTTCCCATCAACAAATGATAAAATAGACAAGAAAATATACTCTTACGTTGGTTCAATAATTTGATGAGTAGTTAAATTTTCAAGTGTCGATTTCTGCACAGAATTTTCATCAATAAAATGAGCTGACATATTCAATGTATATATGACTCAAGAATTTTATTTGGAAAAGCAATGTCTAAATTTATGCGGGCAAGCTGATGCCCTACGTCGTTGCACAGTAGTCAAAGGGAAATATTTGTGAATCTAAATTTGTGATATTAAATGATGATTTTCTATGGAGATGAAATAAACGGAATGTATGAATGAATATTCATACATATTCAGGATTTGAATATGTTTGAAGCCTCATATGTTATTCATTTCCATAATACGAAGGGGAAAGTACTCACCTGTAACTCACATTGATTATATTGTATATATAAATGTAAATGTAAATAATATATATATATATATATATATATATATATATATATATATATATATATATATATATATATATATTTTCGAATGTTTTTAGCAATAACAGGCTTCTTTTAATATGAAAAACTTTTTTAATATCACAACTTTGTCAAAACAAAAGAATCATTGAATTTTATGAACTACTATAGGCATCAAAATGTCAAACTTATTTTCTAGAATAATCAAATTAGTTTTTTTTTATTTTCACATATTGATTTTTGGTATCAGAGGAATATTTCTGGCTTAGCATTCGCTTCGGAAGTTTTATTCTTCTTCACCATGAGAAAATGTTTGAAAAACTCATGGTAAGCCAGGTGATTCTAATAATATATATATATATATATATATATATATATATATATATATATATATATATATATATATATATATATATATATATATAAAAATGAAATTTTTTTGTGCTTATGGCACTGAATGAAATATTCAAGAAAATGAACACTAGAACATTCATCTGAAAAATTGAAATTAATCAAGAGAATGTTAAAGTAGAGCTAGATATGTGAACGTGTACGATGTGATGTCTCCATCATCATTCAAGGGATAAATGTTAGAGAAATATTGAAATCGATGCCACACCTGATGGAAGTGCGAGACAGTTTCGTTCTGCAAGGAACTCGTCAGTCGCCCCACGTCCATCGAAGTGAGGCAACGATTTCAACCTCCAAGCATCTTCTTGTGACTTCAAGCGGAAGATAGTAGAGTAATGAATACTCTACAATTCCATCTATAGAAATCGCATCTGAATCGCATTGAAATTGCATCTGTTCAGTTAGTTATCTGACGGTCAATGGTCAGCGTCTGTTTCTGTAGTTGAGGCGGCTGTACACCCTGTGGTCCCAACTGAGTCCACCACAAAGCTTTGTTCAACTTGAACGCATGATGGAAAAGAATATAAAAGAATCACTACCCAAGGCACCAGACGAAAAACTGACTTCACCAGATCATCGGATTCTGGGGGATCAGGGACACCATGCGGAAAAGAATCGGAGTTTTTCGAAAACCTTCCATAATCTCAAAATGAAACAAAAACATTACATCGGTACAATTAACGTTAATACTTGTACACTCGCTAAAACAGGTGAACTAAAGCAGCTCACCGACACTATGAGAAACTATACATGGAGAAACCTGCCGTGAAAGTAAAGTACAAATTACCGCTTTTAGGAATCGGATTGACAATCCTTACTCGACTCGGTTATCAATTTCACATCGCTCAACAAGAGAGTCTCGTTGCTTTCTGTTAAATCAGCTGATAAAGCTTACACTATAATAAACGTGCAAGCTCCCATTAATCACCACAACAAAACCGTTCCGGAAGCGTACAAAATTTTTGGGAAACCTTGGAAGAAACAACCAATGAACTACCAAGCACCACGTGAAAATCTTGCTTGGAGATTTTAACGTATAGCTAGGTAAGGAAAGAAAATTCACAGATACTACGGGTCCCCATACCACACACAAACGTACCAACAAGAACGTGGAAAGGTTAATCGCGTTCTGTAGGAACTTCGAACTCAAAATTATGAGTACTCATTTTCAAAAACCTGCACATAAGCTAACTACTTGGAGATCGCCCAGTCTCAAGCAGTAATTCAAACGAATTTTTGCTAGTTTGAAAAGCTATTCATGGCACTGCACTTGGAAAATTCATAATACATAGTGAATCGAAATTGGCGAAAGCAGTAAAACAACTATTGAATGAAAATGTAGCTCTCAAATGATAATGATGATAATTTCATTTCATGCAGACTTCTGTAAGCGTAAAGGATATTGTCATAAAAAGAAATCCACAATACGAACTTATAACTGAACATCAAGACAACATAAAAACGAGAATTAAAAGATCAGACTATGTCGTACACACCATTTCGTCACACTTTCTTTACGTTTGTTTGAAATTCACTTCATTTGAAATATTCTATTATCAAATAGAACGCTCCCTGTAACAAAAGTTCACTTAATTTGCATTTGAAGATATGAATCAATATAACAAATCTCAAAGATCGCACTGAATATTACATTTGAAGTTTGAGCAAAAATCAAATCGTCAACCTGTAGTAAAGTGGGCAGGTAAACGGAAGAAAGCGCATTCAGAGAGGATGAAGCGTTTTTGGGAGGCAAAAAAGATTAAGCAAAATTACTAATGATTGCGAATTCAAGTTCAGTTCCTCTCCTCATGGGGAACAATCGTAATAATAATAATAATAATATATATATATATATATATATATATATATATATATATATATATATATATATATATATATATATATATATATATATATATATATATATATTATTTTGAATGACTGTTTTAGCTAATAACAGGCTTCTTTCGGTATGAAACACTTTATTTTTGTTAGCGTTTCGTTGTATATCACAACTTTGTCAAAACTAATAGTTTTGACAGAGTTGTGGTATACAACGAAACGTTAACAAAAATAAAGTTTTCATATCAAAAGAAGCCTGTTATTGCTAAAAACATTGAAAATAATATTTCTTAAACAGGCAATAAATCAATTTTAGGAAATATATATATATATATATATATATATATATATATATATATATATATATATATATATATATTCCCAAACATGTAGCAAACTAAAGGTTGTATTGACTGCTGAATTGAGAAGAATATGAAACAGCTGAAAAGTTTTGAATGGGATAGATCAATTCTGAACAGTTGATAACGTGAAACAAAGGAATAACAAATAGGAACGATAGTAATCGTATCAGTTCTTGTGGTCAAATAGAGCTTAAACACATCCAAAATTAGGCTTTTTCATACAACTTACAAAATATGTTGTTGATTCGTTAGTCCTTTGATGAAATATAGTTCAAAATAAATTGAATAAAAAACGCTCTATATAAAAAATGATTTTATGATTTTATTTTTTACATATTGAAATTTATCATTGTAGTCATTACTTTGCAGCTTGTTTTTTCTCCTGAAGAAGACACAAAAAAATTGTAGAAATATCGAAATTTGTAATGAATTAGTGAGTTTTCAAACATTTCACAAGAACGATTATTCCTGTTACTGAAATTCTGCATATATATATATATATATATATATATATATATATATATATATATATATATATATATATATATATATATATATATATATATATATATATATATATATATATATCCATAAATATGCTAAAACTGCAAACACCGCACTGAACAAGCACAAACAATCTGAAAAACACGATTTCGACTACGGAAGAACTAAAATACTGACAGCGGAGAGTAATCTTAAATCTCGAGAAATGCTAGAAATGATTTTTATTCAAATGAACATAGATAACACAGTTAACAATAAAACGGATATAAAGGGTCTAAGTTCAATATATACCCCATTATTATAATACTATAGGCACATGCGCACCGCTACATATCGCATAACTCTAACCTTCGTTTTCCAACAGTGATGTGAAAACTACCGACGAATATTCTGGTGAGATACAATTTTTCTTTTATTCTTTTATTTTGTTGCTTTTATAGTTTTTTATTTTATCCTGTGATGTTTCGTTCAACTTCATTCAAGTCTAATTGTCCCAGTCTCAATTTTAATCAGGTTTTTTGTCTCAAATTTTAGCTGAAGAAGATGGAAACTCCATTGAAACGTTCATTAAACCTTTAATTATTCAACGTTTAATTAGTCTAGTACACCTGCTATACCACAAACAAACATCTGTATATACGGATGGAAAAATATATATATATATATATATATATATATATATATATATATATATATATATATATATATATATATACGTCTGCCTGTTATATATATATATATATATATATATATATATATATACAATGTATGAATAATTTTCAACGAGACGGAAAATTTCAATCAAAAGTAGACACTGTTCGCATATCCCGCAATAAGTAGCAGCCGTTGACACGTATTCAAGTTGTACTAATCTGGAGATGGAAAAACAAGAACGTGTCGACTTTCTTCAGTGGAGAGTCTGTTTCTTTCTTGTTTTTCCATCTATTTTATTATGATCTATCATATCATATTAGTAGCATCCAAACGGCTGCTACTAATTGCGGGATATGCCGACAGTGTCAATTTTGTCATATATATATATTTATATATATATATATATATATATATATATATATATATATATATATATATATATATATATATATATATATATATATATATGACAAAAAACACAATTATCGGTATAGCCCGCAACACAATTGGAAGCAGCCGTTGACATTGCTTCCAATTGAGTTGCGGGCTATACCGATAATTGTGTTTTTTGTCATTTATACTTTCACCGCAAGAAATTTCTTTATTTTTTATATATATATATATATATATATATATATATTTATTCCATATATATATATATATATATATATATATATATATATATATATATATATATATATATATATATATATATATATATATATATATATATATATATATATATATATATATATTGTATAGTATTGCCTTGTAACTAAATAGAAATTTTATGGGTTATAGACAAGAAATGAGGCCTCTATGAATGAATTTTATCCAATTTGTTTGCCTGGTCAATATTTCCACTGTGTTCACAGTCTTCATCAGGACTGTAAAACAGAGGTTTATAACAGAAATCATGTTAACATTTGGTTTAACAACTTACGGCTAACTGGGAAATATAAGTATGACCATCAACAGGAATGTATGAAATTACAAAGTGTAAGTGATATTGCACAGGAATCAAATATTGATATTGAAATGTAAAAAATTTTTTCAGAAATATATGAAATTATCCTCAATACCAGAGATAGATAAACAGTCGAATATATATGACAGGAGCACAGAATCACAAATTGTAACTGAAAAAAGTAACAGTGACGAGAGAGCAAATACCGTGACAAACAAAAGTTACACTGAGCACGTACCACATAGAGTCTATCAAGATTATGGGTTGTCTGCGAGAGTTATTTGAAATGGTCTGAAAGCAAATAACTATAAATACAGCTGAACCTGGAAACGTCCTTCTTAATAATAATAATAATAATAAATTGCCTTTATTGCCATATTATACAAAAAGAGAGGCGAAGTCTAGCTAAAAGCTACTCCACTTAACCTCTATATATAAAAACAATAAATGAAATGGATAACAAATTAAATTCAAAGAGTAACAAAACATAACATTATAATTAATAAAATAACAGAAACTAAATTCCAAACAAAAAATAATGATTTTTTTTTTACAACTTCAAAGGACGCAAGAATCAACTCTGATTGCTGAGAAGAAATGCCTTATACATACGCTTAAACCTAGCCAAGCCTCCAGTTTTAACGTCAAACGGAATGGAGTTGTAGACATGAACAGCATTGAAGGAGAAACATTTACGGAAGCCTGACCGCACAAAACGCGTCAAAGCCAGAGTGTAAGGATGTCTTAGATCGCGGGTGTGCACCTCGCCTCTATAAACCAATTTATTTCTGAGGTGAGGAGGAGAAGAAGATGAGAGAATACGAAAAACGGCCGACCCCAAATGATAGCGAAATAGATTTTCCAACTTCAACCAAGCAAGTTCCTTGATATAAGACGATACTCTTGTATACTTACGAAGTCCATATATGAATCTACAACAGGAATTAATAATTCTCTGCAACCTACGCCTAGTAAGTCCGTAGAGGCAAGGGTAGTAGAGGATCAAACCATAATTCAAAATCGACAAGACGAGGCTCTCACAAAGATTTTTCCTCAGAGCCAAGCTTAAGAAGTGACGAGATCTATAAAGCTGTCTAAGAACCAAATATGATTTTCTTATCAACAATCTCACATGCTCTTCGAAACGAAGACGGCAGTCGAAAATCATTCCTAAATTTTTTGCACTTCTTGCACCACTCAGGGGCTCAGTCCCAATAGACAAATTCATGTCCAGTTCAATGTGAAGACCCGAACCGAAGACAAGGTTATTACACTTAGATGGATTCAATCGTAAATTATGGCTATCACAGAAACTCTTCAAGGCGGACAAGTCTTCATTAATATGCTGAGAAGCTTCATCAATCTGATGGGGACTAAAAGAATAGATGAGCTGAGTATCATCAGCAAAAAGATGGATCTCGGAGTGCCTGATTGAGCTAGAAATATCGGCCACATAAATGAGATACAGAAGAGGGCCCAATACAGATCCCTGGGGAACCCCCGAAGAAACTGCCGCAGCATCCGAAAGGGTATCATCAATCAATATATACTGGGTACGATCGTTCGAATAATCAGCAAAGAACCCAATCGATTCGTTGTCAAAACCAAAATATTCCAACTTGGCACACAGAAGTTCATGATCAAGTGTGTCAAATGCCTTTGAAAAATCCAGAAGCTCTACAGAAGTGATCAAACCTTTATCCATTGAACGAACAATGTTATCAGTTACATCCAGAAGAAGGGAAGTAGTGCTAAATCCCTTGCGAAACCCAGATTGAGTATCAGGTATAATCTTATTAAGAAAAATATAAGAAGAAATCTGTCCAGCAATCACCTTTTCCAGGATTTTCGAAATCACAGGTAGCAAACTTATAGGCCGCAAATCATCGAAAGAAGAAGGATTCGGTTTCTTAGGGATTGGTTTGATCAAAGAAACCTTCCATATATCAGGAAAGTAACCTTTCTCAAGACAACAATTGATTATGTGAGTAATGTAAGGAAGAACGAAAGGCAAGCCATACTGGAGCATCCTCGGCGAAACCTCGTCATATCCACAAGCTCCAGATTTGAGCGACAGAATTATATTCTTTACTTCGTCCTCAGTTGATAGAGATAAACTGAAATGCAAATCATCATTGAATTTGTGTGATCTATAAAAATCAGCCGTCACAGAACAGTTTCCCTTAGGAGTGAAAACTGAAGAGAAATGTCTGTTAATTCCATTTGAATCCCTCAGGTTCATGGGAATTTCGAATCCAGATCCACCTTCAATATTCAACGAATTCAATGCCCTCCAAAGATCCCTACCTCCGCCCTTAGCCCGGCGATTCAAAAACGCCTTTTTCTCCCTTCTTAGAGAACCTGTAACAAAATTTCTTAGTTCCTTATAATTTATGTTATTAATCTTCTTATTTATGCTACTAGTGTTGTTGTTGATATGGACCATTTCCAAAAATAATCCTTTTATGGCAACAAACAGCTACATACAGTATTCCCACATTGTCGAAATCAAAGCGATGCCCTTGTTGTATGAGAGTTATTCTTCTTTCAATGGTCTGAGAAGTTTGACCTATAAAGACTCCTTCACAATCTAAGCACGGAATACTGTAGATACAATCTGATGTTGATGATGTAGATACTTTATCTTTAAGTCTTGTGAAAACACTTCTGCCAGTAATGAAGTTGTATTTGGCAAGCTTTAGAACATCTACAAGGATAATAATAATACAATGATAATAATAATACAACTTCATTACTGGCAGAAGTGCTTTTACAAGACTCAAAGATAAAGTACCTACATCATCAACATCAGATTGTATCTACAGTATTCCGTGCTTAGATTGTGAAGGAGTCTACATAGGTCAATCTTCTCAGACCATTAAAGGAAGAATAACTCTTCACAAAAGTGATGTTAGACTTCGTCCGGACGGATGTGCCTTGACACTACACTCCATACAACAAGGACATCGCTTTTATTTCGACAATGTGGGAATACTGGATGTAGCTGTTAGTTATCAAAAAAGGATTTTTTTGGAAATGGTCCATATCAACAACAACACTAGCAGCACGAATAAGAATACGGACGTTTCCAGGTTGAGCTGTTATTTATAGTTACTTGTTTTCAGACCATTTTAAATAACCCTCGCAGACAACCCATAATCTTAATAGACTCTATGTGGTACGTACTCAGTGTAACTTTTGTTTGTCAAAGTATTTGCTCTCTCACCTCTGTTACTTTTTTCAGGGACAATTTGTGTTTCTGTGCTCCTGTCATATATATTCGACTGTTTATCTATCTCTGGTGTTTGAGATAATTTTATATCTTTTTGAAAAATATTTTTACATTTGAATATTAATATTTGATTCCTGTGCAATATCACTTACACTCTGTAATTTCACACATTCCTGTTGATGGTATTGGTCATACTCATATTTCCTAGTTAGCCGTAAGTTGTTAGACCAAATGTTAACATGATTTCTCTTATAAACATCTGTTTTAGAGTCCCGACCAAGACTGTAAACACAGTGCGTTCAGGAATCCCCGATCGTATTTCTCATGCCCCGTCCTCACCGTCTTCAGTTGACCAGTTACGCTCATTCTGCTTTGAATTGAGGACGTGTTAGTTGCTGCTCGTGTACTGAAAAGATCAAAATGAGTTTTTTTGGTTTCGTTTAATGTTATCATGGCTGAGCCTTCTACATCTAGTATACAAGTAGATCAAAAACAGTGGAGAGAAAACATTTTAGCAGAAATTTCGGAAAGTGAGATGGAAAAGTTTTCTCTTTTTGATGTGTTGTTATCAGATAAGTATTCGAAACTGATTGAACGAGTGGAATATGCTGAAACGTCGGAAAAAAGGATACCATTAGAACAAAGACGGCTAAAACAATTTGGTGTGCTAATAATTGGCGATATAAAAAAAATAACAGCACGGAAGGAAAAGAAATATAAAATATTATATACAGTCTGATGAGATTCATGATGTGATGGAATGCACCTCACATGGCAGTTGGACACGGCGGACGTGACAGAATGTTAGCCGAGACATCAAAAAAATATGCATCACAAAAAAAATTACAGAACATCACAAAAGAAATGATAAGCCTCTGTTTATCAATGTGTGATGTATGTCAACAAAAGAAGACAAAAAAGAAGAGCGGACTACTTTCAAAGACGATTTTTCACTCTGAAATGAATAGCAGATATCAAGTGGATTTGATCGATTTTTAGACTCAACCCGACGAACAATTTGAATTTATTATGGTTTACCAAGACCATAAAACAAAATTTGTTTTTTCGCGTGCGTTAACTAACACCTAAGAGAGCGGCAGAAGTTGCCTACCACTTGAATGATATATTTCTAACTATAGGAGCGCCATGCGTTCTCCAATCTGTCAATGGTGGAGAATTTGTCAATAATGTGATTAGTGAGCTCGCAACTCTTTGGCTAGAACTTAAAATTGTGCATGGAAAACCAAGGAACAGTCGAAGTCAGGGTTCTGTTGAACGCGCCAATCAAAATATAGAGAACATGATAAATTCGTGATTGACGGACAACAATTCAACGAAATGGTCGGAGGACTTAAGATGTGTCCAGTTATATAAAGTTCAGGAATAAAACAATCGCCTTACCGTGCCTTATTTGGGATAGAGCCTACAGTAGGACTCTCGACTTCATCGTTGCCGCAAGAAATAATAAATGATATTCAGGATGAGGATGTCTTTAGAAAAGTTACCGAAAATGATTCGAATAGTAACCAATGTAAAGGTGATCGTGGCGTGTGGAAATTGACACACAGAACATTCAAGATGCTATGAAAAGGGCGGCTGAAAATCTTGTGAAGCAGGGAAAAAATTACAGCTTCTTCGGACAAATCCCATCCACCTGCCAATATTGGAGATGAAGGCAAAGGAGATCTAAGAAACATCATTGGGGTTATTCTTCAGAGAAATGACGAGGGCTTCGATAAAGTTGGCACCAAACATGGTATATTGCAGAAATTAAATTGCAGGTTTAGATTTTTTGTTCACTGTATTATTAAAGCCCATGTTAATAATACTTTAAATTCATTGTCGACATTACCGTATTTTTCTAGTGATTGAAAGATATTTGTTTGAATTTGCTTTTTCTTCTTTCAGAACTGAATTCGATATTTGAATTCAGAAATGTTTATAAGAATTGAAATTCTTATGAAATTCAGAAAAGCCATTTCGAAGTTCCTACTTGCACACCCATCAAATATTGGTTTAATATTTCAAATGATTTCTTATCTGCAGTATTATTATAAATATATATTTCTGATTGAGGACAGCATGGTCTTCTCATGAAATTCAGAAAAGCCATATAAAGGGATATTTTGGTTCACCAATAATATGTCTAATAATAGTTTGTTTAATATTTCAAATGGTTTTCTTGTTCATTAATATTATTTCAAATATGTATTCTTGATAGAAGAGAACAATTAGGAGAATATATTTATAATAATATTGAAGGACAAGTAAATTATTTGAAATATCCAACAAATATTCGATTCTTCGTACAAATATATACCGTTACATGGCATTTATGAATCTCATAAAAGGACAATTTGTGATAGTGGTTTTTAGAAATTTGAAGAACTGCATCTGAGAATGACGATATAATTTGACGAAACGTTGGCGTTGACAATTAGTTTTCTACTTACTGTCTTCCTCAATCAAGAATACATATCTATAACAATATTGAAGGACAAGAAAACCATTTGAAATATCGAACAAATATTTGATTGATGAACCAATATATCTCCTTATATGGCTTCGACATATTGAACAAATATTCGATTATGATTCAAATATATGAAATTTTATATAGAAATTTTCTGCTGGTTGTCCTCCTCAATCAAGAATACATATTTGTAAGATTATTGAAGGACAAGACATCCATTTGAAATATATAGAGTAAAATGTTTTGGACTGTAGATATGTATTTTAAGTGTTTAATTGGAAGCCACTATTTTTTTGTTGAATTTTTGTTATTGGTCCATAAACTCACGAAATATTACAGATCGCTAAATTTTAAGAATTCCTCAAATAGCAAAGTGATTTGTGGCATAATTTGGATTTGTGAAGAATATAACTTTTGACAAAAAATTCATATTAATAATCGTAATGAGGCAGAGTAAATTGGATGCATATATTATTTCGTTCTGAAAGAAATCATACCAGAAATTCAGAAAATTTTTAACCTTTCGGTAATCAAGTACAAATTCAATATTACTGCATTAGGGCCTCTCGTTTCAATGCATATATAAATAAATGCTGTTGACATCAATCTTCGTGAAATCATTTTCTTTAATAAAGAACCTCAGATTCCAAGAGTTCCATAAAGCGTTTGTTGAGGTTAGCTTTCAGTTCGTGGCGTACGACGCGAAGCTTATTTTTTTAGAGCTTTGTTGACCTGAAAGGATTTTTGATTACCGTAAAATATTGGACATTGAGGCGGTTTTGAAATTTTTAATTCAGATATATTAGTAACTCAATTCTCGTTTCACAGACAACATTCTCATGTTATCCAGGAAGAATCGTGGCAAGATGTGAAGGAAGAGGCTTAAAGTGAAAAATTTTGAAATTTTAAGTTTTGAAATATTAGTAACTTAATTCTTGTTTCACAGACAATAATATCACATTATTCAGGGAAAATCGTGGCAAGACTCTTTAGGAAAAGGCCAAAGTGACCTGAATGAAATATTTTATGCATTTAAGGATAAATTGTTTTCTTCCGTTTGGTACCTACCTACATGGAAAAACTCAACTTCACTAGACCTAATGAGAAAATTGAGATATTAATGTAAATTGGAACGATATATCTTGTACTAGTAATAAAAATTAAATAAATCTGTCTTTCCGAAAAGTTCCGAAGATATGATCTGGGTGAATTTGGACAACCATCGGTAATTGATTTTTTGATATATATCACTGGAGACTTTTAGTAGGGTTAATTTGTAACATTGATACACTCGGACCAACTAAGCCTATCCAATCTATTTTAAATCAAATATTCTCACATGACGTACTTGATGTCCATAAAATATTTTACAAATTTGTTGTATAAATTACATTGATGTAACTTTCCACTAGATGGCACTGCAGTAATAAACTGTAAATAGTAGTCAATCGTCAAGAAAAAAACGGTATTTATAATATCAGTTGCGAATATTTGTAGGTACTCGCAGAACTTTAACAGAATTCGGGAAAAATTAATTCACGTTAAAAAAATCATTCGAAAATAATAAATTGTTTTTTCACGAATGTAATGGGTTCAAATTGTGTGGAGGAGAATCACAATAATATCAAGTTATAACTTCACGCCTATAAAATTACACATTCAATCTCAGAAAATTAAGAAGTTAGAATTCAATATTTCAACTCTACCCTGCAGAAAACTGTTCATTAATCTCTGCCCATTCCAACGAACACCGTACTTCAATTGCCAATAAAATTTTACTGAGTAATCAAGGTTTACATACGAATGCGTCAGGAGTACTGAAAATGCAAATATACAGACATACTCGTAGTTCCTTTCACGCATACTTCTGTCTTAAATGAACAAAAGTTACTTTTAGCTTGTTTGAAAGTGTTGGGCAGTGTATATTCTTCATTATATTATTAGACACCCCATTCGTGTGAATTCGATTTCTGAATAATTTAATTTTATTTCAATTAATTTATTTTATTTTGATTAATTCATATTTATGTTTCAGTCCTTCGGACATTATCAAATACCTTTTTCTGTTTGATTTCATCCCTTTAACGTTCAGTTTAGACGTTTAGACGTTTAGTTTATTCTACTCTCCCTCAGGAAATATTCCGGATTTTAGTCCTCTCATTTGGTCACATAACCGACGTAGTGTAAGTCAGTCGAACCATGGCAGGTTTCTGGGTGTGTCGTTCGATAGCCATCTAACATGGAGGGAACACATTTCAGGCGTTTGTTGCTCATTAGCCTCAAGGAATTTTGCCATGCGACAGCTTCGCACATTTGTTGACTACAAGGTTCTGAAAATGTATTACTTTTCTTACATAAATAGTATTTTGGAGTATGGTATACTTTGTTGGGGAAAAAAGCACTGATATGGGAAAGGCTTTTGTAATGCAAAAGAGAATTATACGTACGATGCACAATAGACCAATGAATTCATCTTGTCGCCTTT
Organism: Henosepilachna vigintioctopunctata; assembly: GCA_030704895.1. NCBI lineage: Eukaryota > Metazoa > Arthropoda > Insecta > Coleoptera > Coccinellidae > Henosepilachna > Henosepilachna vigintioctopunctata. Next base: position 837,390 of record JARQZJ010000078.1, read on the forward strand.
TATTCAAAAATAGTTTTTTAACTTTACCATCATTGTACATCTATCACTGTGCATGGCACGTCAAAAAAAATATAAATTCGTTTCCTCGATGTAAAGATATGAATCTGTACGCATCGCGATCTGGTCATGACATATATGTGCTGTTACAAAAATGACTCAGGTGCAGAGGGGGCCCCATATTAATTCTATAAAAATCTACAATCACTTACCCACAAAAATAAAAAGTATAGAATGCGCCAGACCTTTCAAAGCTGCAGTGAAACGAATGCTTCTCTCAAATCCATTTTATTCGGTTCGGGAATATCTTGCTGCATCACTTCAAGATATTTAAGTGTGTGTGTTTGTTTAAATCTTGTTCATTTATAGTATTCAAATGTGAAATTTTGTTGTATGATTTTGTTTTATCTTAGTATTGATAGTATTGTACAGACAATTCATTGACATATTTTCCCATACAATTGTAGCACATTGTCAGTGGAAATAAAACTTTTTATTTTTTATTTATTTTATTCATTTATTTATTTCAATTAATCATAGTATGTTTCAGAATTTGAAATTAAATCTAGAGCAATTGAATCTAAATCTAATGATGTGAGTTTTACTTGGTAGAAAATATAACGAAACGTATCTATTTCAACAGATCTCTCATTATTATTACGTCATTATCTGATTGCACCATGTAAAATGAACAAATAGAAATATAAGAGAGAGCTTGTTCTTAATTTCCTGAATTTCACTAGATAGAATACTGTTTTTGACGCATCCGCCCTCACGGTCGCTCAGATTTGTGGAGTAGCGCGCCAGGGTGGATTTAAACTTTGCTCCCGTAAATCCCAGCTAGATCCCAGTTGACGTACCATTTGCAATTCAAGAGGCGCACTTGAATATTTAGAGTGAAGTACAAAATACAGTATCGTCCAACGAAAGTTTGACCGACATTTTCAGTTCTAAACAAATTAGTTGCGACAATATTTGAGAGTTCTCAATTTGAATAACAATTGTCTACTGTTGCACTGTCGCAATCTACGATCTCCTGAACTTTTCATTCAGTTTTTAATCAGAATGATATAGTATCAAGATGGAAATGAACGGAGAAATTTGAAATTACCAGAAGTAATTTCAAATTTAAATCATAACTATTTTTGTATATTAATCATTAACTACCTACTTGTGGATATGTATATATACGTATATACACACATATATATATATATATATATATATATATATATATATATATATATAATTTAGTTGTTTTGGTATTTTATTTAATAGTCAATGACTCTCGATGAATGTTTAAAACTGAAACAAGAATTTATTCAATGTTTACAATATGAACTTGATTCTAAAATATAACAGACCTGAAACAAGAATCGAGAATTAAATGTCGATTGAATATTAATCTTGAGTCCTGCATTTACAAAATATACAAACAGAATAGGAGGTTAAAATCATATGTCGCGCCTTAAGTACTGTCAGACAGTTCACAGAATAATATGAGAATCACAGAATGATACGAGTTCAAAGTACAAGGATTACAGAATTTGTGATATGGTCTCTACCGTAACATAATACACTAAAATACCATAACGTCAGTGCATAGTGACGTTGTATACATAGTGCGTTATATAGTGCATAGTGCACTATATGGCGTTACATCCCCCCTTCCGGGAGTCACTTTGTGTCAGGAACTTAACTTTGATATTGTGTTTTTATCTTTTTCAAATGTTTATGTGACTGGAGCTGCAAAAAGCGATTCTGATTCTTCAATTAAATCCGTATTTAATAATCCTGAAATTTGGTTTCCTGTTTCTCTGATCTTGAATTGAACATCTGTATTGTTTCTTTGATATGAATTTATTTTCGAGAAATTTGATATGAGCTTCATGAGATTTCACTCTACCAATATCGAACTTGTTTTTCGCATATTTGTTTATCAAGGAATTAACCTTTTCTTCGTTTTCTTCATCCAAATGGTTAGTTTTTTCTTCTAAATTTTCTGTAACTATAATATTATTAAAATAAACTTCTATTTCTGGATCTAGTATGTTTCTAGCTATCCCATTAAATCCCTCTTAGTAATGTCTATTTCTTCTTTTTGTAATATTCTAAAATTAGATATTCTATCATTCACGTTTTTTTGAAGTTCCGTATTATTAACTTTTTCATTGTATGTTTATTCCAACAATTATCCTGTTTGTGAAATCGGTTTGGTGAAACCAACTTCTCACAAATCTCACAAGGTTTCTTTTCAGATTTAGGATGAAATTTTTGTTTGAAAACTTCATTCTCTACTTCATCAGAATGTTCATTTGGAACTTTTGTATCATATTTTCTAATTTCACTGATCAGGTGCTCTGTAACTTTTTATTTCATTATCTAATTTGTCCTGAATGACAGTCGGTAGACCATTAACAATTAAGTCTATTTTAATTGCCTCAAGCATCTTAGGATCTCGTGATAATAGCATTCTTTCTTTTTTTAGAGCATATTCTACCATTGATCCACTTTTATGTCTAAAATTATAAACATGGCGTGCATTTGACTAACCTTTTTCTGAGAAAGTTTTCCTGAAAGAGTCCTTCAATACCACATATGGTGTTTCCAAACCATATTTGATTCTAGCAGACGTATACCAATCTTTTGCATTTCCATCTAAAAACAATCTCAATATTTCAAATCTTTTCTCCTCAAATTTCAAACCTTATGCATTCATTTTCAAAATTTTCTAACCATATCTCAGCATTATCATTCCTACCGTTATAATTATCTACAATGAAATTCTTAGTAATGTCATATAAGTTTAACTGTGGCTTGTTTGAACTAAGTGTCTCCACTATTCTTCTTATTATTTCTGGAATATCTAAAGATGGAGTTTCAGGTATCTTATTTATGTCTTCTACAACTTCTTCTAGGTAATAATCCTTGAAAACTGGATCAAAATCAGAATCCAGGTATAGATTTGCTATTTCTCTAGGTAGTTCTACTGAAATATTTCGAAACTCACCACATTTCTTTATAGATCTGCAAATCTTCTTTATTTTGTTGATGGCTAATAATTCTGCATGCAAATTGAATTCTTGAAGTTTCACAGGAAAAAGGTACATTTTATCTCTTCCATTTGGGTTGTTGTTTTTAGTTTCTGAGTTATCTTACCATCAACTGCTTCTTCGGCTTGAATTCTCAAGTGGACCAGAACGGAAAGTTTTTGTTTTTATATATTATATTTTATTATTAAAATAAATTAAACTCTTGACTCTTTGTTTCACGATTTATTTAACAATATGAATACAAATATGAACATATTTCGAGCGTTAGCTCATTATCAAGAATCGAAGAGATTTTTCAAGTCTTGAAAATGAGCTAACGCTCGAAACATGTTGACTGTTAATATTGTTGAATAAATCGTGAAACATTAAGCCAAGAGTTCAATTTATTTCAATATTCAATTATGTTTCACCAAGAGTTAAGCGAGAATTCAATCTCAGGCATTATTATTTGACGAAAATTCTCGATTTATAATTTAGTTGTTTCGGTATTTTATTTAATAGTCAATGACTCTCGATGCATGTTTAAAACTGAAACAAGAATTTATTCAATAAATACAATATTAACTTAATTCTAAAATAAAACAAATATATATACAAGGTACATGGATTACATATAATTTGTGCTATGGTCTCTACTATAACATATACTGAAATGAATATATATATAATATAGAATTAAATGTATATATATATATAATATTATATATATATATATATATAATATATATATATATATATTATATATATATATATATATATTAAGTATGTCATATATATATATAAATATAATATATATATCATATATATATATTCGATATATATATATATATTATTTGTATATATATATATACCGTAACATAATATATATATATATATAATATATATATATATATATATATATATATATATATATATATATATATATATATATATATATATATATATATATATATATATATATATATATATATATATATATATATATATATATATATATATATATATATATATATATATATATATATATATAAACATAATCTGGGAGGATGGGTAGGTGTTCATTCACTTTCGCCTGATGTTTCGAAGACGACAATCCGTGCGTCGAATAACTAGCTTGACGAATAAAACAGTTGTTAGATATGAATTGAATTTAATAAGAAAGCGTGAAGCAGTCACTGTTTCGTGCTACATCAAGGTCAACTCATACAAGGTACTCATCAGTCACGCCGCATGCAACGAATGAAAGGCAACGATTTCAATCCACACATACCCTCTCATCGAATGTAAGGCAGAAATATACAGTAAGTTGTATGCATATATAATGCACAGATTTATGTACATGTCAAATCTTAGAATCAAAGAAAAGCACATGAATATATCTACACTGAAAGTTTCACCAGTCCTTATCAATTAAGATACTACAGAATTATAGAATTATTTCATATCAATGGTCATACCAGTATTTCCAAAGTAGACCGTATCATTACAAATATTGATTTCGATAATTACATAGTTTATGTTTTTGGACGCCATATCAGTGACCAAAATTTCATTCTACTTGAGACTGTTTTCAAACAAGCACGCAAAAAGAAAGTAACAACTCACTCATTCAGAAATATTAGTCAGGATAATATGAAAAATGTCTTGTTTACTTTATCTGAATACCATTTTTCTGATTTGTTTTATCATTTTGATGCTGATACATGTTTTGATTCATTCATTGATGTTAGTCGATATCATTTTGGACAATGATGTGTTATACGTGAAGTACTTTCTTCAGATCGAAATAAAAGATAGGTAACAACTGAGATATTACGAAGTAAACGTAACCTATCATACCTTCATCGACTCCCTAAAAATATCCGTTCGTCTTGTACTCTACAAAACTATAAAAATGCTAAAAATCGACACAATGTTCTTATAGAAATTACGAAATATAGGTTTTATAGTTCAGCTATTGACAGTATTTTTTTTTAATTCAGTGGACCTACAGTTTAACACTGGTTCCGAACGGCCAGTGTGCTTGTTATCAATGTAGGCATAACCCAGTATATATCATTATTTAATCTACTTAAATAATAGACAAACACAAATCCATGCCTTCGCCGGAGCACGAACCCGAGTTCTACCGCACCTCAGTGGTAGAACTCGGGTTGTTCTCGTAGTGGGTGGTCTGCCGACCAAGCAAAATTCAGAGGCAACTAGATGTCTACAGTGCGTGCGCCAGCAGATGGAGAATTACACCCAACCCTAGCAAAACCCAATCCATACTCTTCCACCACTTCAATTACACAAGATCTTCCAGATTTTCAAAAAATGACGTTCGCTTGTCGCTTTGGGGTGAAAACCTCAGACTACAAGATGAAATCATTTACTTGGGTGTAACATTTTCAAAGTCAATCTCCTGGAATATCGATCTGACCAAAACGCTCAAAAAAGTCCGAAATCGAGCAAACCTACTGTATGCACTTCGAGGTAGAATCCGAGGGTGCGATCCCCGGACTCTCCTCAACACATACAAGGCATTCATTCGCCCTGTTATCGCGTACAGATGCTTGCTCTACTCCACTCTTTCGAGACGTCTAGTGAAGACTATCGAAAGCTGCGAAAGAGTATTCTGCCGCAGCATCTTCAGACTTCACAGACAATTTCCGTCTATTCTTGTCCATGAAATAACCAAAATGCCTCCAATTTTCACTCATATCGCAAAGCTCTAAGCTCAATATGCCCAACGCACTCTCAACGGACCCAATCTGGAAGCCCGAGCGACGCTGACGGCCCCATGGAACAGACGCGGACGTGTCCTTCCCAGAAAACCAAAAATTAAACTCCCCTTCCCACCAGCACGGATCCTTCAAGCACTTCAGGAGCCCCCAGACGATGTTCTCGACTACCTAGTGGATATACCTCTCCGCATCCGCTAGCGTGCGAGACGAGTAGCAGTGCGTGAGAATACCGTAGTGCGCGCCATCAAAAGTGCGCGGCAGTCAATTACGTGGGTAAAGTTTTCTGTGGTTTCCTTTACCATCAAATGCCAGATGAATTGAAAGTCTGACATTCGACCGAATGGCACGTAATACAGAAGTCGGCCACAGCTGCACTTTTAGGCCTATATCCTATAACAAAATTTGAATTATTTAATGATTTTTTTTTGTACAAAGATAATTAAGTTGCACAGGGTTGAAGAAGGTCGCAAGACCTTATAACTTCCCAATTTGTATTAGCAATGAAAAAATGAAATGTAATTGATCAAAGCACTTAATAAACGTATTTTGTTGTTGTTGTTCCGACCAAGCCACTGAGACCGGCGAAAAAAATTAATGATAATAATAGTTCTGTGTAATAAAGAGAGTATTTATTACACAGAAGTGAATACTTCGATAAATATTCAATATTCATCAACGAAAATCTTGTAAACCTATCTTCATTAATAATTACATACTCACCCTACCTTGTTTACATATTTATAGATGTTTACTATATGTTGAAGAAAATGAAGATACGTTTATTGAACTGGGTAGTAATCATGTGTATCAAACAAGGAAATGTGATATTCTACTCAATCCTGGGCATAAACAGCTAAAGTTGAGCACTCACCCTCAAAGAATTGAAGTCTTCAACCGTTCACCGTCAAATTTGAAATTACTGAAAGCTCATTTGTTCAAGAAGAGTGTTAAGTCATTGATGTTGACAAAGGCATCTATCATTAAATATGAATTTTTTCTATCATATTTTGTTAATTTTTTTACCACGCATGTCCGCTTATGTCGCCATGTGAAATTGTCTAATTTTTTTTTTCTTTTCAAATATAGTTGTATATTATTGTGAATATAAACTGAACCAATAATTTTGTTTGGACGATCAGATTCAAAACTGAATCCAGTCCTTTTGAGAACATTCTTCTTAGTTCTAATTCTTATATCAATTGAATGAATGTAATTTTACAATCTAAGGAATATTTCTCAATTAATTTTATTATTATTATATATTTGGAAGTCCCTTTCGTTTGAAATCAAGTTTGGCTAATATATTGTTGAAATTTCAATGGGCTGTTGATAGAGGATGTATGTGCCAGTCCATAAATACCTTGACATTGCAGATATTCTGAATAACATGAAACGTTCGTAACAATCCAATATTTTTCACCATTAATAATCTGGCATAAGTTGAACTGCATCAAAATGTTATTATATCATTATGCTATTGGTTAAGAGAAATTAAAGAAATAGCCAAATCAAATGTGAAACAACGAATTTATCGAGACTCACGTTTTGCATCAGAATGTATAATTCGGAATGAGGAGGAGTTTCTATCCTAAAATCCTCTGGGTAGCTCTATTCGGAGCATCATTAGCCGAAATGAACAGAACGAGTAATCGAAAGCTTCAGAAATATGCACCAGAGCAAACTAAGCTGAATTGGACGTGCAATTCCGCTCTCATTCGGACTAGCTAAGTGCAAAATAACTTACCACTCACAGCTCCACTAAAAAGCAAACCATCGAAGCGTGTAGAACAACACAAAGCATTATAAGTATATTCTTGCCAAAGCGCCGTTAATGACGTTCCTAGAATGCTGACTGTAGCAGCATTAATAATTATGTGGATTGCATTCATAAAATAGTTTCATGTGGTCAAAGTTGCTGGAGAAATACCAATTCTTTTCTGTTGGGTTTGTTAAAAAGATCACGAATATTGCCACAATATCACGATTGCCTTTTTGTGTGATTCATTATATCTTTAAATAAAAGCGAAATTGTTTTTGGTTTTATTCTACATTTGATCGAAAATTGTAAAGAAATTGTTTCGCAGATACAATCATCGATTCTTGTTCATAACAACGTTCAATTAACATAAACGTAATTATGAACTGAATTTCAAACAATTTCGTAAAATTATATATAATTATGAATTATATAAGCTATATTATAAAATAAGATAACGTGGTGATTATGAACAACTTAAGCTCGCGACTTCGATCAGAGACTCTCCTTCACTCGTGGCATCACACAAAATATCTTCTGCCCCTGAAATATTCAGATTTGGTATCCGCAATGGCAAGTATTTCCATTATTCTTCAACAATTATAAGCCTATTCAATGCCCCAATCCGTAGCAAGTTGGAGTATAGCAGTATGATCTGGCATCCTATTTATACTTGCTATCAATATCATCTTGCGGCAATTTAAAAATTGTTCTTGAAGTTTTAAGCTCAAATAGAAGAATAGACTTGTCCACAGAGAGCACTCAATACCGACGAATTATTGAGTCGATACAGTTTCATCTTATTGCAGGGTTGGAGAGAAACGTTATCACTTAAGATATTGTACAAATTACTGCACAACGACATTGATGGTTCTCCTTTGTATGCTCTGAGATCCGAGCGTGTTGAATTTCGTACGAATTCTCGTAACACAGAAATATTTCACCTAGAGACTCCAAGAACCAAAGTGTTAATACAATCCCCCATCTGGTTCATAGTCTACATTTAATGAAATTGCTAGAGACTCCAAGAACCAACGTGTTATCCCCCATCTGGTTCATAGAGTCTACATTTAATGAAGTTGCTAGAGACTCCAAGAACCAACGTGTTAATACAATCCCCCATCTGGTTCATAAAGTCTACATTTAATGAAGTTGCTAGAGACTCCAAGAACCAACGTGTTAATACAATCCCCCATCTGGTTCATAGAGTCTACATTTAATGAAGTTGCTAGAGATTCCAAGAACCAACGTGTTAATATAATCCCCCATCTGGTTCATAGAGTCTACATTTAATGAAGTTGCTAGAGACTCCAAGAACAAACGTGTTAATACAATCCCCCATCTGGTTCATAGAGTCTACATTCAATGAAGTTGCTAGAGACTCCAAGAACCAACGTGTTAATACAATCCCCCATCTGTTTCATAGAGTCTACTTTTAATGAAGTTGCTAGAGACTCCAAGAACCAACGTGTTAATACAATCCCCCATCTGGTTCATAGAGTCTACATTTAATGAAGTTGCTAGAGACTCCAAGAACCAAAGTGTTAATACAATCCCCCATCTGGTTCATAGAGTCTACATTTAATGAAGTTGCTAGAGACTCCAAGAACCAACGTGTTAATACAATCCCCCATTTGGTTCATAGAGTCTTCATTTAATGCAGTTGCTAGAGACTATGAGATTCATTTTAGCTCTATTGCAGCTAATATTAGGAATAATGGAACCAAGTAAAATTGAATAAAATCATAATGAGGTTTAGACAAAGAGTCAATATTTATGTTCAATATTATAGTTCATGTTAATGTATCACTATAATATTATTATTCAGCGTTATTTAAATTTTCTCTGTAATTGGGTATAATATATGTTGGAAAGTAATAACTTATCATTATTATCAAATTATTCATTCGTAGCATCCGATGTATTTCAGGACTATTCGATATTAACCTTTTCCGAATCTAATACCTTTGGTGTTGAATATTATTTATCCAATATATTGTGAGCTGAAGCCACGATTTCAGTAAGATATCTGAGAGTATCAAACCAATATATAACTGAAAATTGAACGGTAAATAATTCGTACCATTTTCTGAGTCTGTCATATTTTAGTAGTTCGAAAATTTTGCACGCGCCCACATTTTTTTGCTGATTCGTGTTATGCATTCGTCAATCTGTAGGACATCATAATAGATCACTCGCTGATTGAAATCCGATTCACTGTTTGAATAAATTCGACACTAGCACGAATCGCTTGATCGTTGATCTAGCTATTGCATTTTACTCCGGCTTCCGGAATTAATTTAATCGAATCCAGAACCTAGCCTAGTTCATTTGTGAATTGTCAAAAAATTCACTTCAATCTAATTGTGTCGTCGTTAAATATTAAATTCGGGTTTGATAGAGATTAATAACACAGGTTGCAGAATGTATATTTTTCATTGTTTGTGTGGCATAACATACTTCTTCTTTCGATACTGCTGAATTGAGATTTGCAGAATAGAGAAAAACTTATTAGATTTACCCAAGTGGTGATTACGTAACTCAAATTTAAATTAAATTTGTAAAGGAAACTAAGTTAATACTACTGAGAGATTCCTTCAAGCCTGTTGTGAAATATTAAATTGAAGGGAAACTAAACGAACTATAGTACCTATTGAAATCGTTTTGAAATTTCTTCGAACGATTATTATGTTTTTTGTAGGCAAAATTATAATCACACCTCTTCTAAGATAACCTCTCAAACTGGTTAGAAGGAGGATTCTATGGAAAAGTGTTTGGGATGAAGGGTTTATTGCAACAGGGGACAACAGTTCAAAAAAGCGAAATAGTTGGAAATAAATGCTGCAGGGTAACACTGATTAAGTGTAATATATAAATATATGTGTATAAATAACACAGGGTAACTCCCTCTAAAATTTTCAAACACTTTCGACGATTGAGCAGCAGAACCTCATTTAAATTTTTTTAGAGAAGTAACGCTACACGATGGAAATTTTTACTCAAAACTGAAACACTTTAATCGAAGTTAATTCACTACGTATCTCCATTGACAATATGCAGGCCTTGAATGCAGCAAGTTGAGTCAATATGAAAAATGTATCTTACGATCACACGCAATGAAGAATCTTGAATATGCAGTGAATGAAGGAATAATAAGAATGGTAGTTCAATATGTTCATATAAACACAGTTTGTGGGATATCGACACAAAATAAAGACTTATGTATCGATTTATATCCTTGTTAACTTCACCAATCAGGTAGACACTGTTTTAATGTGTGCCTCAACCGTTAAAAATTATTTTATTATTGAAAACAAATCGTGTCACGTCCTTTCAAATCATTCAGCCTTATTGAATAATTTTATATGTGCCAGAAGTTTCGGTCCTATAATTAACATTGTTTTTAGTAGACTTAAAATGTTCTTCAACTTGAGATAGAAATATATCTGGCACTCTAGAGTTCATTCTTATGAAGAATTCTCACTAACAGAATTATTGAGTATTATATAAGTGAAGGACAAACCAAGCATAATAACTTCTGTCAAGCAACTTTCGATGGTTGCACTTCTTGTCTGAATTTGTCACAATATTTGCTACCTTGTCTCGGTTACTATGATTAATTGAATGATTCTTTGTGTCTGATTCTAAATGAACTTTTCCAGAACGATTGCAAATATGTATAGCGAAAGTGAATATCATCGTAATATTTCTTGGGAAATGAAAATAACCGATGAAAATGGGATAAATATGCAAATGAATAGGCAAAAATTCAAGTTTATCCGTTCTCATATATATGGCCATAATGTTCAATTCAACGCAATGATATCAGGAATGCCAAGTATCAATTATTTAATGAATGAATATATAAAATTTTCTGTTGAGTGAACAAATGGAACTAAGTAGTTGTTTATGACTACCTCTAATTTAATTCAATTGCTTGTGAGATATTGATCACCAATTGAATTCCTCTTGTTGAATTTGGCAATAAGATTACTTCAATTGAAATCTGCTTTGCAGAAAGTTGGTTTCTACCTCGAGATCTGCAGCTGTCCTTGAACTTCAATTCAGCTCAGTTGTTCGAGTGTCGGATGTAATGATTGTAGTGAGGGTTCGTCACTCCGAATTCTAAGGATGAAGATTTCCAAATTGTTGAAATAATTCCTTGGTTCTAGAATAGTAACTTGATCGGACTGACGGCTACGAATACCATCATCTAATACCACTAATTCCAGTTCTAACACCGTAGACAGTGAGTCCCATTGAAATTGCACAGGGCAAGGCATTATGCGTTTCCAACACTTCTCGTTCTCCACTCTAGGGGCCGAATCAATAGTTCCGTGTTCAGCGCCTAATTGGTTTCGATTGTCGGCGAGGTCTATTATGCGAAATTAACCATAAAATTACGGTAAACGAGGAAATTTTATTCGTAAATTGTTTCAGAAGTAACAGAGTAAATACTTGGTGAGGTATAAGAATTATTTTAATGAGATATTTTGAATAGTTCATAAACAAAATAAGAACTAAGTTTGAGCTAACATATTCTTCTTCTTCAATCAAATTGATGACTTAACATGAAGAATAAATTAATTTCATAGCACTGATAATTATTGATTGTACTTTTTACTCGAACACAAATACAGATTGCAGAAATCTACTCATCTACAAGGTCGTCCAGACATAATTTCAAGGATCAGATGACATAATAATCATACTCGAAGAAAACCAATGATCAATCTGAAGAATAATTAAGCAAAAATTATTTATGAATGTCATTCACTGAATGAGGAATGATGAATATATGAACCGACACATATCTTCGATAATGAAACATTATATTTTGCTCCGAAAAATATACGAATATCATATTTCTCATGTAGAAAGCGTACGAGTTCGTTAAGTTATATAGAAAAGTTTTTCAAAAAGTATGTATTTTCGAGAAATTATTTGAGAAAGTTTGTTTCCTTTATTCATGTTTCATTACATCATTGCGCATTGTTGCTTAGCTCATTTTGAAAAAGAAGAATTTGTCCTTGTATACGGCAACTATGAGCTTGCAGATTGAATGCTTCTCTATTTTCAGTTGAACTAGGTAATGAACATTTTTCATTCTTTCCGTTAGGCCGTGCATATTCATTCAACTGAAACAAACATGACTTAAGAGAAGATTGTATAAATTGAATGAAAACAGTCGACTTCGTTTCACGGAATCATAGTGTTGGTGGACAATTGTGTCAGAGTGTTAAGCCTATGTCAAGCTGGAATGAGTTCATCTTTTGGAAATGGGGTAACACTCCAAAACAACTGATAATCATGAATATAATTCTGTAAAACAGAACCAAAAGGTTTTTGTTCAATTCATATTGCATCATGTTTCACAGAGAAGTCAGAGAATACTTAATTCACTTTATTCAGGAGGATATTAACAATTTTATGACCTTTTTTGATTGAAGTAGCTTCAAAAAACTAATATAGCAATGAAAAATATTGATAGCTTGAAAATTCGTTATGGTGGTAGAGCCTGTAAAAACTGGATATGTGTCTTAGGGAAAACATTTGCGGAAGATAAATTGTATGATCTGAAAACTTCGGTCTATCCATTTCTGCGGAGCAGCTATAGGATTAAAGCAACGAATAATAAAGCACTAATAGATTCAAGAATACCTATATGCAAAAAAATTAATATACCTTCGTCTAAGAGATATTCGCCAAAAATAAAAATTTTTACCTTTGACCACTCATAAAGAACAGGGCACAAACAGCGGGCCTTGTGTTTTGACAAAAGGACCGATTGGAAATTCTGTTTGGCGTATCATTATGAGATGAGGAATGATCGCTTGTTGAGAATTATTATAATATAATATATTATACAATAATATATATTTGTGAAATAATTGTTACATATATATCACAAACATAATAGAGTGAATAATTGACCACTTTGGCGATGCCAGTCTGTGTGGCTACAAGGATTCATATAAACCAAAACAAAATCTCCTCAACGCTAATTAAATCATACTGTATTTAATCGGATTCCGTATAAACTTTCTATGAAAAAAAAATGAATTCTAAACCATAAAAATAAAATAAAAACACCACAAATCAAGGATCCCAGCACACAGCAACTCAAACCCAAACAAATCCAAGGCGATCCTCAAAAAACTTCCAACATATCCTCTCTTGGTTGGTTTAGTAGAAAATTTCACATCTGTCTTTTGAAAAACATCTATGATGGGATATCTCTCATTTCTGTTGGAAGAGAATTATATATATATATATATATATATATATATATATATATATATATATATATATATATATATTATGTGTATTAAGAGAATTATTATGTTTCGGGAGATACGAGAATGTTCTCTGCGACTTCGTCCTAAGAGAAAGGCATGTTTTGATCTTTTTGTTTGCTTTGGATCTTGTGCTATGATGATGATCAATCATCTCTAAGTCTTTTCTGTTCTTGAATGTCTCTAAGACACCTCGAAAGAAGTAAAACTGCTTCAAATCCAATATTTTTGTGTCTCTGTATAACTGGTTAGATGGAAACAGCCTAGGCTTGCGATAAAATTATTTTCAAGAATTTTCTTTACAACACCTCTAGTTTTTTTCTGTAGCAACTGACTGCTGCACCTCCAGATGAAATCCCATAAATCAGTCTGCATTCAACAAGAGCGTAGTAAGTTAGTTTGAGTTGATCCGAATCCAATATATTGCGTAAATACCTAAACGTGTACAGTTAACTTCTAAATATGGCGGCTACCCTTTCAACATGAGCATTCCATCTCAAGCGTTTATCGTTGAAACTCCTAGATATTTGATGTTTTCTCTCAATGAGATCTCGACTATATCACCATCAATTGTCATCATTAATTTATCGTATGTAGGTTTGTTGTCGGAATAGCAACTAAAATGTAAAAAAAGGTTTTATCAAAATTGATAGTCAGAAATTGTTCATCAAAAACATGAATTAGGTTGTATGCAATCATCCTGAATCTTTATTTTGAGATTATCCCAATTCATCATCTTCGTGAATAATGACAGTGCCGTCGGCGAAACTAGATATTGTACCCACTGTGTCTAATATCGAATGGCCAAATCTGGAAAGACTTTCGAACCATTCTCGAAATTCAATAGCATCCTGTGTAGATATGTTACTTTTGAAACCGAATTGTCTTGTTGAGATAATTTTATATTTCTCTAAAAATGATACAAGTCTATTTTTTAGAGCCTTTTCAACTATTTTGGCGATATAACTAATAATTGTTATTGGACGGTAGTTTGAAAGATTTTCTTCAACTCCATTTTTATATAATGGTACAATCACTCCGATCTTAAAAGACTCTGGGACCTCACCTACTTCTATTTTTTTGTTGATCAAATGCGACAGAGGTTTCGCAATGGAATTCATGATATTTATCAAAGCCTCTGATTTTATGCCGTCCAATCTAGGTGCTTTGTCCCTTTTCAATGTTTTTATTATAGACTTCACTTCTTCGGATGTTGTTTGTGTTAGATAAATTGAGTTTCTCAAGGTAGTTTTTTCAGAATAGATTTCTCAGGTTTTCGGCTTTTTTCTACTAATTTCTGTCCAATACTCGAAAAGTATTCATTGAATGTATTAACAATTTCAATTTCAACATTAACAAATTTATACCCTTATATTCTCGGCCTCTTCTCCTAATAGAATTAATAGCCTTCTGTAGTTATTATTATTATTATTATTATTACATGCAATTGGAACAATGTACGTTATACAAGTCAATTGATAAAATTAAAATTAAATTTCAATAATATTTAAAATCAGTGATAACAAATGGACACAATTAACATAATAAAATCAATATCAACTAGGCAATAAACAGAAACAAACTAGCAAAATTTAGTCGATATATCACAAAACAACCTATCCGAAGCATGTTAAAACACCATCAAGTTTACATGGCTTGTCATGTTAAAAAGATTGAATGCCAAGGCATCTTCACTGGAGGAATTCACCCAGTTTATACAGCGTATTCTCAATCAGGATTTTCTTTACGTTCTTAGAGAATGCTGGTGGCGGCATTGATTTAATGTAGATTCTTGAAATAGTTAATGTTCACTTCCCTTATTAGGGCATCTAACTTATTTTCATATTTCAAGTATTCCTCCTTGTTTATAGTATTAAGCGGGCTATTTTTATACCTCTTGAATAGTTCATCCCGTTTAGCAATTGATTACATCAAACCTATCGTTAACTATCTATTTTTTCCTCTTTTGCTCAATTTTTATCTTCTGTGTGTTCTTTTCTAGGCACTCCATGATGTTGTCCATGAGCCTGCTAGTAATTGCATTAATTGCTGTTTCTTCATAGAAGGGTTCCCAATCTATATTACACAAATCATAGTTCAGTTTCTCATAGTTTATTTAAGTCCTGTATGAGACTGTGTTGCTGAGGTATAAATATAAAGATAATACTGGCATCAGTTGGCAAATCTAGGACTGTTGAAAAATGGTCTGTAACATCTATTTCCACTGTATAAGATTTGCAATTATCTATATTGTTTGTCCTCAGGAAAATGTGGTCCAGACAAGATCCGCTTTATATAAAAATGGAACTTATATCTATATTTTCATTCCGATCTATATAGTGTACAAACGTGTTGTTTTTCATCCACAGAATGAGCCTGAATAAAATAATACTGAGTGCTATAATATAGAAATTTTATACTGAATTGGTTCTCTAAATTCAGTCCGTCAGTGGTCCGTCTATGACCATTGGTTTACATGTGAAAGTTATGTAAGTGAGAAAATCAAAATTCTTTTATTTTATTGGAAATATCAATTTAAATCAATGTACCTGTATTATTTATGTTGCATCTGTTTATAAACCAAACAAACAGCTGTTTACTGGAATCCGGAAACAATAAAAAAATTAAATATTCCGTTTTCTTCATAACATCGCATGCCAAGGATCGAAGAGATCCGAAAATAATTAATTTAAATCGAAGGAAGAATTATGAATGCCATCGAAGAGAGTGAAGGAAGAATTATTCTCAAATTAATTGAGTGGTCGCAATCTACAATCGCTAATATTTGTACATCTTTGAACAAATTACACACTGAAGAGTCCACTGAAAATCGAATTAATATCTGCGATCAGTAGAAATAACATCCTGAAAAATTGTAAAAAGTTAAGAGATACTAAAATAGTAATAACACCAGATTTAACAAAAGCTCAACTTGAACGACACAAAATATTCAAATATCTCCTGAAAATATCAAGATCAACTACAATAGATCGGTATTATATTAGAGGAGAAAAAATACATCCCAACAAGCAAATAATATGTGGAATAATAACTGTGGATAACATTCTTGAAACTGATAACCTGAACAAATTCCGGCAATCAATTGGTTCTTCTGGTTGGCGTAATGAACGTAAGGAGGAGGAAATAGTAGGAAGGCAGGTTCATTTTGAAACGGGAATAGATATAGAGTTAAATCCTACAAGAAACAAAAAATCTGGCAAACAAGTAATTAAGCCCGAGGACACAATTTTGAGAGCGGAAGGAAAAGAGGAAAAAGAGACGGAGAATCGAAGCAAAAAATTTACAACACATGCAATTCAAAACGAAAACATTTACCGAAAAAACCCAGTGACAACAAGGGGTCGAAGACATACTTCAAATTAGTATTTTAGATCGAAAAAAAAACCTGCGCACCTCTTTCATATGTAACGTTCAGGAAAAAAGAAAAACAATTTCTTTTCTAAGATGGAGGTTATGTGTGCTCATAGTCTTTTTACTCAAGATTCCAAAGACAATAGAATATATGATTTGTATAGATGATATTAATATTGTTTTTGCGTATGAATTCAGTAAAATTGTTATAAAATCACCCACGGACAGCTTCGGCTTTGTGGGCCTCAATGTCTTATGTAACGGGTGATTTTGAAGAGTTAAGTTTTTCAGGTTTTCGGCATTGGTTGGTGATGGCATCAAAACGTCATCGATCAAAGTGGATATTTTTCAGTATACTCTTGCCATTCCATCACGGAAAGATTGCAAGTTGTTGAAATTTACTATCAAAATTCATGCTCTGTGAAAAATGTGTATCGTTTGTTACGACTAAAACTCGAAAAAAATGCAACTTGCATTTTTTTGCATATTTTGCATTTTTTTATACTTGTTCCCAAAAAATGCATGTTTTTAAAGATTTTAGCATTGCTTGCATTTATTGCCAATTATTTTGAAATCCTATTGAACAGAAAGTTTTCATTATGGAATTTTAAAATCTGTTTGGGTTTGGAACTACCTGCTACCCCAAAATGGGAAATACCAGATACCATAAACAAGTAACTGTAACTGGGGAATTTCCAAAACATCGCAGCCGGATCGGCCTCCCCCGGTAAATATTAAGTAAACCCCTCCTTCCACCGAAAGCATTACGATTAGTGAAAAGTGAACCTATTATACTTTCTTTTAATCAGGATACAATATACAAGTGCTTGAGTCAAAATGCCTAAAAAGACATTCAATGATATGTGGATAAAGTGTCACCGAGAACTTACTTGGGATGGAGACCACTTTTTTTGTACAGTGTGTTCAAAAACTGTAAGCATACATGTTACATATTGCTATTGGCTTTGGTTTTGAAGTACGTTTTATCTGAAAGTATAAGTATTCAGGTATTCAAGATGTAGGTAACATATTATTATTTTTCATTTCTTTCTTTTCACTTATTCGCAACTTATTTTTTAACAAATTGTAACCGGATGATACTATTTTGTTGTTTATTTAATGAGTTTTGAGGGGTTTCCATCCATTTTGTAAACTTCTCGTTTATAATAAAGACGTTTAATGATACTTTACAGGAGCAAAAAATCATAAAACTGTTAAAACTATTTTGAGAGATAATTATAAAACAAAAGGGTGAATGTTATGGTCGGACGTTATTGACACGTTCTTTGTGCCTACCAAGTGAAAAAGTTGTCCTATTAAGAACATACAGGGTGTCGAATCATTTTGCAGTTAGATATTTCTTTTTTTCTCGTATATTTGTTTTGTAAAAATAATCAGTAGTTTTCCGTTCCCAATATAGATCCATGCCGAGAAAAAATACATTGTCGATCAACACGTGAAATCTGCAGAGCATATTTCCAATATGCAGAAATTATCATCGCAACAAACCTTAAGAGGTTGCCTCCAACAACAGAAGCCAAAAAAAGACGACCAAAAAGAGTTTAATGAGGATTTGTGCAAGGCAATGAATGCCAGTAACATACCGTTGAGCAACTTAAGTAGTCTCAACCTGAAGGAATTTTGAGTAAAATATTGTAAACTAAATATTCCTGACGAGTCGACCTCACGTTAAGCAAGTGTCGATTCAATTTATAAACAAACATTAACTTGTATCAACAACGAAGTCAATTCGAACTATTTCTATATTGTAGTAGACAAAACCACCGATTCGTGCGGTAGATATGTCGCACAGACGTTAATAGGTGTTTTAGGGGAAACAAATCCAAACAGATCCTATCTTCTTGCTTCAAAAAAACTTGAAAAAGCCAATAATTTAACAATTGCAAGATTTGTCCACGATTCACTGAACAATTGTTTCTTACTCCAAATTGTTCCCACAGAAAAATTAATTTTTTTTTATATGATGCAGCACCTTATATATGATTAAAGCTGGACAAAATTTAATAATATTTTATTCGAATCTGCAACATGTAACCTGTCTAGCTCATGGAATTAATAGAGTGGCAGAATGTATAAGAGCAGTTTCCTTTGGTCAATGACCTAATTAACAATGTAATGAATGTATTTTTAAAAGCTTCGACACACGTTCAATTTTACAAAGAAAAATTTCCAAATCTTGCCTTACCTCCACAACCTCTAATAATTCGTTGGGGTACCTGGTTGGATGTAGCTATATTTTATGCTGACAATTACCACGTCATTAACATGTGATTGACGATCTGAGTAACTATTCATTTACATCTATTTTAAACTCAAATAATATTTTTAAAAATTCATTAATAAAGAATAATTTGATATTTATATAAACCAATTATATGTTTGTATATACAACTATTGAAAATTAAGAAAAATCTTGTGTTCCATTAACGAAATCAGTACCTAGCTTTAATTAGCTAGTTTGAGTCAAATTATAAGAAAGTCAAATTGGGACCGTCGTTCTAAATAAATTGAGTTCTGTGCCTCAAAGTAATACAGGCTTTCATATTTTGAAAAATATGTCAAAAATTTTCATGGGACAAACGATGTAAATATACCAAATTTAGAATTAATCATCATTTGTTAATATAAATATGCTCCCATTACATCAGTGGGTTTTTCAATTTTTAAACACCTTTTCTGACAAGGGACAAAGTATCCACCTAGAAAACTTTGAAAAACACATAATTATTGATTTTATTCACAGTAATTGTGAGACGTGACTTATATCTGTTTAAATATTGTTATTTTGTTTCATTGTTACCATAATAATATTAATAGTATCTATGTATCATTAATATTTTATTATTGATAAAATCTGATACTTAAAATGAATTTTCGTTGAATAGCTAATTATTATTAAGTCCCGCCCCCACACCCTACAATAGTGAAATAATGAAATAATAGCATTATTCAACATCATAATATACATCATTTTTTGCATTTTTTTGTAAATCTTTGAATTTTTTGTCAATTTGTGATGCATTTAAATGATCATATTTTTGGCTTTTTAGGTTGCGTTTTTTCCGAGTTTTAGTTACGACCATGCTATTGTCGTCATAATCGAATTGGTGAATAAACAATTCGTGCTATTATCACCAAATTTCGCACCAAGTTTACTTTGAATGACATTAAACCATTGTCTCGCATGCGTACAGGGCGTTCTGAAGAGAATATTGCAACCGTAGCGTACAGTGTTAATGAGGATCGTGAAATGTCAATTCGTCGCCGTTCTCAGCAAATGGCCATGTGGTACTCAACCACATGAAACATTTTAAAGGTTGATTTGAAATTCAACTTCTGCAAGAATTGAAGCCGAATGACCTACCACAACGTCTAATTTTTTGGTGAATGTGTTCAGCGATTAGGCTCGTTTCTGGCTTAACGGTTATGTAAATTAACAAAACTGTCTCATCTGGAGCGATGAACAGCCACATGTCATACAAGAATTATCGATGCATCCCGAAAAAACGACTTTTTGGTGTGGTTTATGGGTTGGTAGCATCATTGGTCCATTTTCTTTCAAAGACGGCCGCGAAGTTGCACTTGGTTGACATGTGTTTTCATCAAGACGATGCCACATGCCACACAGCTCGTGAAACAATGGACTTGTTGAAGGATGAATTTGGTGAGCAGCTTATCTCTCGAAATTGCCCTGTGAATTGGCCGCCAAGGTCATGCGATTTGACGCCTCTGGATTATTTCTTGTGGGGTTAAGTCTTTAGTATATGTGAACAAGCCGAACACGACTGAAGCCTTACAGGATAACATAACAAGCATATATTGTGCGATACAGGCCGAAATGCTCGTAAAAGTGACGCAAAATTGAACCTTCGGAATGGACCATTTGATACGGAGCCGCGGACAACATTTACATGAAGTTATCTTTAAAATGTAAATGGCAAAGGCCAAGTTGTCAATTCCCATGAAATTTTCGAATATATTACGCAAATTGGGTGTTTAATTTGATTTAAAAAAAACTACACTCAAAAAATTACCCATTAGATCGCATTTTGTTTATTTTTCATTGGAATTAGTTATGAGGAATTTTTTTACGTTTGTATTCGCTACCCATTTATTTAGGAAGATTATGTATAAAGCTGGATAAATAAACAAATATTATTATTATTTTTATATTTTGTCAAACTATTGTATCGGTCGTACTACTTTCGAATTAAAGTATTTCATTAATAATGGAAACATCGTGTATGATTTGACCAATTTCATTATTACACCAAACTAATAAAAAGAGCATGAATTTCATTACATAGACACTGTTTGCTTCCAAACTTTTACATTCTTGAGTATGAACATAAATATAACAGAGGTGAAAGAATAATATTACACATAATGAAAAATTGGTATATGGCCAACATTAAAGTCTCGCGGTCATATACTTACAACCGACGGGAATAAGAACTCATAAAGGATAAAATTACAAGGAGCGCTGTATGTACCTTATGGCGAAACGAGATAATATTATTTAATTCTCGAGGAACAGCTTCGAAAAACTGGGAATGAGGATATAATTTCTCCGAAAGGCAGAATTTTTTGAATTGAGATACATCGTCATCATAAAGTATAATGTTAATCTCACAGAACGGTTATACATATATGTAGTCTCAAATTATTGAATGATGGCTCCAACAGAAATTTGAAGTGAATGTTTTCTAAGAATTGTGATGATTTGCATATATATATATATATATATATATATATATATATAGTTAAGAGTTTACGGTATTTACCTGAGATTTACGTTGTTTGTTTATTTGTAACAGCCGTTTACATATGTTTCAAGCTAATTGGCTCTCATCAGAACGGCGTAGTTCAAGTTATTAGATGTTACTAACTTAAAAGTTGATTAAAACAGAACAAAACAACACAAAATTCCACGTGAGGAATCTACATCATTTTTGGTTGAATCGAATATGTTGACCAAGCTTGTTAAAGCTATATTTTCAGACTGAATCGATGTCTACCTGCGATGAGATATTTATACATTCTAGAAATTTTGTATCGACAATATTATAAATTAAAAACAAGGTTTGTCAGGCTGAAAATGAAGTTAAGAGTTTACGGTATTTACCTGAGATTTACGTTGTTTGTTTATTTGTAACAGCCGTTTACAAATAAACAAACAACGTAAATCTAAGGTAAATACCGTAAACTCTTAATAATGACAAAATTGTTTTTAATATATATATATAATAATATAAAAGTTTTGACAAAGTTGTAATATAACAACGAAACGTCAACAAAAGAAATAAACTTTTTCATAGTTGGTAGAGCAACAGGGCGTAAAAAGAGACCTGTTAATGCTGAAAAAACTTTCAAAATAAATACCTCAAACAGGCAATAAATCAATTTCTTATACTATATATATATATATATATATATATATATATATATATATATATATATATATATATATATACATATCATATTGTGTATCGTTTTAAAATACCTTACACTGGTTGTAATAATAATTATTAAGACCGCATCGCATGAAATGATCGTAGTTCGAAGAAGCTCCTCTTCAACACACCGGACCGTGATGTAGACACTGATCATGTAAGGGATGACGGACTTTCCACAGATCGATTCAGTTACGTTACGTTACCCTATATCAATAATTTAACATCCAGAATAACCTCAGTTTTACCAATGGATCGCATTAGAATTGCTACAAGGAATGTAAAAATAGGTCTGAAAACTTTTTTCGAGATTGAAGGACAACACACCTATCCTTAATCAAAGTCGAGTAGTTTATGAGATACCCTGCTGTGATTGTGAGCTTGTGTATGTGGGCCAAACAACAACAACCCTATCACAGAGGATTATTTTATATAGGAGTAATATTAGGACAAGCAAACAAAATTGTTCTCTGACCAAGTATTGTCTGGACAACGGACATCACCCTTATTACAATTCGAAGTATTGGATAAAGAGAAAAATATCAAGAGAATATTGTTTCTGGAAATGGTGCGTATATACCAGAATAAGAACAGCATGAACTCTCGTAGAGACCTTGACGGTCTGAGTTCAATATTTTCCTACCTAATTGACTACGATGCCAAGAGACATAACAGTTGTCCGAGTCTGAATACTGCCAATGTTAGTAGTTAAACATGTCACTCGGTTTGATTTGTTGTGTTTGTGGATGTGTATGTGGGTTGGTACTGGCCATGTGTGGTTCTGTGAATGATGGAGACATCGCGTACTTCACGATTTTTTTATGATGGAAGCTTAACCTATAAGTGTCATTCTTTGTTTTCATATTCTACTAAAACTTTGCCTAGATAATTTTTGATACTCCATTCCTACATGTGGTGCGTTTTGTTCATTTTGAGTATCTTTTTTAAATTTCAACATATTTTTAATACAACCTCAGTTCGTAAGTTACCACATATCTGTGTGTATTTGACATTTTCTCACTTTCAATCTTCTAGTTGCTCCTGATGAAGAGATAAATATAATTCTCGAAAGCTTGAGATACAAAAAAAAGAGTACACTTATTTCAACCTGAAGACTGCTATCCCAAATACATATTTTCTATTATTATATTATCAAATCAGTCAAAATATATTTGTTATTTGTATATATATATATATATATATATATATATATATATATATATATATATATATATATATATATATATATATATATATATATATATATATATATATATACATAATATATATATATATATATATATATATATATATATATATATATATATATATATATATATATATATATATATATAATATATATTTACTAAGGGTTCGAATTCCGCCTTTAGTGTTGGTGTACCGTCAGATGAATTATTTAATTTGCTATTGGACCTGGATCTTGGCCGATGGGTGTTCTTTTGAGAGAATTCAATTTCAAAAATTTTTTTCGTACAGGAGAAGAGAGGAGAGGTTCAACGCCTAATTCGTCAAGGTGAGCGTGCTTTTTGTTTCTTCCATCAGAACCTTCAATCTATAGGATCTTCCTTTATTAAGCTGCAATATGCTATTGAGTCACACAATGTAGATTTCTTAGCAGTTACTGAACACTGGAAAAGTTATGAGCTTCTTTGTTATAGATTGCTACACTACAACATGGCTTCTAGTTTTTGCAGGAACGAAGGTGAACATGGGGGTTGTGCTATATTCCTTAAGTACAATTTAAGCTACAGGGTCAGAGTAGACATCAATAAATACAGTGTTCCTTATGTCATCGAGTGCTGTGCTGTTCAATTACGTTTAAATGGCCGAAGCATTATTATGATCTGTATGTATCGTCCAAATTCCACTAGTGCTAATTTTGATATTTTTCTTAAAAGCTGTCACAAATATTAACACGCTGTCTGCATGAAAGAGTTGATGTATTACTGGAAGGGGATTTTAATATAGACCTGCTCTGTGATACATATAAAACTAAGAGTTTCATGTCATTGTTAGATAGTTTTAGACTGAAGTTGATGATTCATGAAATATATAAAAAATCGGCAACCTGTTTGGACAATATTATAACGAATATTGTGGGTTCTGCTTCAGTTATTGAGGAGCATATATCTGACCATTCAGCTCAAAGGTTTGTTTTCTACGCTGATGAGCTTGAACTTGACAGGTTGGAGCGAAAGAAAGTCAGGATCTTCAATCAGGATAGACTGAAGACATTTATAGATGTTCTATCTGATCACGATTGGTCTAGCGTGTGTGTGGATTTTCATACTAATGTCAATACACTTTGGAGATCCTTTTTCATCAAATTCAAGTATTACTTTGAATCTAATTTCCCCATGAAGATGGTAAGTGTCGGTAAATTCAGGAAGAATTCTTATGAATCAAATAAAGTTAAGGAGATGAAGAATATTTTGGACTATCTGTTCATCTTAGCTAGGAACTTTGATGAATATATTACAGTGTATAAAGGGGTTAAACGTAACTATGATGCATTGTTAAAGAAGGAATGCCTGAAGCACTTCAGGGAGACTATTGAAAAATCCACTAACAAGTCAAGAACAATATGGAATATTGTAAATGAAACATCTGGTAAAAAAGGAAAGGTTGCATCTCAAATTCAGAATGAAGCAAGACCTCAAGAATTAGTAAACAAATTTAATAACTTTTTTGTCAATATAGCATCTACACTTAAAGAGAATATACCTCCAAGTACTTTTAGTTGTAATGCTATTGGTCGTAACAACAATTCGTTTTACTTGTTTGAGATATCTGAAAGCGAAATTGTTGATACAGTTAAAAAGTTCAAAAACTCTGAATCTGCGGGATGGGATGGTATACCAATTCATTCAATTAAGCCATGTATAAGCCTAATAGCTAGACTTTTGGCTCATGTGATGAACAGGTCATTCATAGAGGGTGTATTTCCTGATGACCTGAAGATTTCCATTATAAAGCCTATATTCAAAAAAGGAGATCCTTATGATCCTAATAGCTATAGACCCATCGCTCTTCTCTCTGTATTTGCTAAGTTATTCGAGAAAATTCTTGCATTTAGGTTGCTTAACTTCTTTAAAGAGTTCAAGATCATGTCTATGAGTCAGCATGGCTATGTTAAGGGAAGAGGCACGGATACAGCTATTTTTGAATTGTACCATTCAATATTACATGCGTTGGAAAGGAATGAACTACCGATAGGGGTATTTTTGGATTTTTCAAAGGCTTTTGATTGTGTGGATGTGGACATACTCTTGAGGAAGCTTGAGAGATATGGGGTGAGAGACAGGCAACTGAGACTTATAGAGAGTAATCTAAATGATAGATCACAAACTGTTGAGATGACTGTCAATAACAGCAATTATCGTTCCTCTCAAGAAGAAAATAATACTGGTGTGCCACAGGGTAGCATTCTCGGACCGATCCTTTTTCTCGTGTATATCAATGATCTTCCCTCGGTTCTCCGGGGTTATCTCATGCATAGTGTTTTTGCAGATTTAATTTTATATGCTGATGATTCTAACTTACTGCTGAGTTCCTGCAGCTTAGAGGGGTCAATTGAAATTGCCTGTAATATATTGAAGGATATTAATGATTGGTGCATGAAAAACCGTCTCATACTAAATATGGCTAAGACTGAATGTGTGATGTTCTGTTGCGATCGCTTGCACAGGTTGCACAGGTTTCTGTGTCCAAGTCCACTTGCTTTCTTGGAGTTTACTTGGACAAGCACTTGAAGTGGACTGTGCACCTTGCCAATCTTACGTCCAAGCTGAACTCAGCTATTTACAGTGTTAGTGTTTTGAGGGGTAGAGTTGATTTTCAAACTGTAAAAATGGTTTATTTTTCTAACTTTCAATCATTGCTGTCGTATAGGTTAATTTTTTGGGGAAGTTGTGCATCAGCAGAATCGATATTCTTAAGACAAATGTGTATGTTAAGAACAATGTTAAGTCTCAGTTATCGGGAATCATGCAGGGGAAGTTTTAGGTCTAATGGTATTCTGACATTGTTTGGTTTATATATATTTAGAGTTTTGATGTTTATGTACCTTCATCCATGTTATTTTGAAAAATTTAAAAATTGTAACAGTACAAGACGTACTGAACCTTATTTTTATCCATGTCACACTTTAAGTTTAACGGAAGGTTCACCACTCTATATGGGCTTAAAGCTGTTTAATGCTCTTCCTAAATATTTCAGATGTATATCTGGGCCTAATTCTTTCAGAAAAAGCTTGTATAAGTTGATTATGGAGTGTGAACCTTACTCAATAGTGGAATTTATTAGTTTTTGTAGTAATGTGAAATGAATTGTTTTTTTTTTCTTTTGTCTCTGACGAATTCATTTTTATTGTATTGCAATAATTTTTTGAATTAAATATATTATTATTATTATTATTATATATATATATATATATATATATATATATATATATATATATATATATATATATATATATATATATATATATATATATATATATATATATATATATATATTTAAGGAAATGAAATTTTTTGTGCTTATGGCACTGAATGAAATATTTAAGAAAATGAACACTAGAACATTCATTTGAAAAATTGAAATTAATCAAGAGAATGTTATAGCAGAGCTAGATATGTGAACGTGTACGATGTGATGTCTCCATTATCCTTCAAGGGATAAATGTTAGAGAAATATTGAAATCGATGCCACACCTGATGGAAGTGCATCAAATATATATATATATATATATATATATATATATGTATGTATATATATATATATATATATATATATATATATATATATATATATATATATATATATATATATATATATAAATTAAAAACAAGGTTTGTCAGGCAGAAAGTGAGGTTAAGAGTTTACGGTATTTACCTGAGATTTACGTTGTTTGTTCATTTGTAACAGCCGTTTACATATGTTTCAAGCTTATTGGCTCTCATCAGAACGGCGTAGTTCAAGTTATTATTAGATGTTACATACTTGAAAGTTGATTAAAAAGGAAAAACACAGAACAAAACAACACAAAATTCCACGTGAGGAATCTACATCATTTTTGGTTAAATCGAATATCTTGACCAAGCTTGTTAAAGCTATATTTTCAGACTGAATCGATGTCTACCTGCGATGAGATATTTATACCTTCTAGAATTTTGTACCGACAATATTATGAATTAAAAACAAGGTTTGTCAGGCAGAAAGTGAGGTTAGAGTTTACGGTATTTACCTGAGATTTACGTTGTTTGTTTATTTGTAACAGCCGTTTACAGATCTACGTCTTGAACATCGGTAGCATCGTGAGAGAACTTCACTATATCGTCAGCGAACCGCAAATGGTTAAGGTAGCGGCCATTTATCTGGATTCCTCACACTCCAAAGCAGCTGGGAACAGCTTTGGGGAAGACGGGACTTCCTGTCTGATGCCTCTCATTATTGGCAACTTTCCCGAGTATTCGTTAATTTTGATGGTTGCTGTGGCATTTTTGTATATATTCTGGATGAGCTCGGTATAGCAAGATGGTATTTCTATCCTCAGTAATGAGGTGGTTGCAGCTAGAGTTCTAAGCAGGTGAAATGCCTTCTTATAGTCACTAAATGCCATATATAGAGGAATTGCATATTCGTTGCATCTTGATATAACTTCGAGGATGGTGAAAATGTGATTTATTATACTTTAAGACTTCCTGAAGCCTGCCTGTTCTGTTGGCAGATATGAGTCCATTTGTCCATATGAGCGGTTAGTAATTATCTTCATTAAGATCTTATTTGCTCTGGGGAGTAAACTTATCGGTTAACTTATTAGTTCCGCAGGTCCTCCGCATCCCCTTCCTTTTCGAGCAGAACCATGAACGCGTTGTTCCAAGAGGTGGAATGTTTCTGTTCTTCAAACAGTCATTGAAAAGCCTCGATAGAATGCGGTGAAGTACTGGGCCCCCTGACTTGATAACGTCCACTGTGAAATCGTTCCCACCTGAAGAGGTGCCGGCTCGATCCCATGTCAGAACTTCTGGTGGCTCTTCATCCGATATTATCTCAACATGATTACGGTTATCGGCATAGAGTTGTTTATAGAACTCATTGGCGGCTTTTAGAATTTCGGATTTCTTCGTAATTTTGTCTCCGTTGAATTTTTGAGCGCGATTATCTGATGTTTCCCAATCATGTTCTTCTGGATGATTTTCCTATAGCTTCTTGCATCTTCTATAGCCTACCTCATTCTTCTTGTGTTGTATTTTCGCACATTCCCTCTGACTTATTTCTCAACAAGTCCACTCAGTGACGCATATTTGTTCCATTGGCTTCTAGTTCTCAGTGAAGCTCTCATTTTTTTTTTTTCGAGTTTATCTTGAAGTGCTTTCGTTTGGTCAGATAATTTCGAAACTTTGTGACCAATTTGATACCCTCCCACCTTCAGAGCCGCTTATTCAATAGTGTTTAGCAGAGCCTCTTCTTTCTCTGTTGTTCCGAGAGCCAGCTGGTTAGAGATTTCCATGTCGAATTCGTCGGATTTCAATCTGAGGTCTCCGGAAAGCTGAAACATCTCGGAAACCTGAGATATATATATATATATATATATATATATATATATATATATATATATATATATATATATATATATATATATATATATATATATATATATATATATTTAAAATTGATTTATTGCCCGTTTAAGATAGTTTATTTCGAATGTTTTTAGCAATAACAGGCTTCTTTTAATATGAAAAACTTCATTTTTGTTGACGTTTCGTTGTATTTATTTATACAACGAAACGTCAACAAAAATAAAGTTTTTCATATTAAAAGGAGCCTGTTATTGCTAAAACATTCGAAATGAAAGAAAAATATAGATATATGTGAAAGTATAGAGTAATCTTCACTGCATAAACTCTAATTCTTGTTTTTTCTCGTGGAGAAGACACATAAAAGTGTCGAAATATCGAGAATTCGAATGAATGAATGAGTTTTCAAATACTTCACAAGAGCCTTTATTCCCGTTACCTAAATTCTACATAAGCATCGCACGGTCGAGAAATTACCTTTTTAACGTTATAATTTTGTTTAGTGTCATATCTTTTCGTCTTTGGTTTGGTTTTGTGAGGTTAGGGGTACTCTTTCGTCCTACTGTTAAGTTGGTCTCATTGTCATGTTGTGTTGTATATACACTATGTAAATTTGTTACAAAACCATTAATCGAAAATAGACCAATTTGTGTAAGGCTCTAATGAGCTACACCATCAGATAAGTTACATTATAAGGTTTTGTTTAAAGCAGGAATTGTAAATATAATGACTAACTTATAAAAACATGTGTAATAGTATAATTATCCTTTATATATTTTATATGTGTTTGTATTGCCTTTGTAAATAATTTGTAAATAAAGATTGTTGACTTGTTGACTTGTGTTGTTTGTGAGACGATGGAAGTTAACCTGACTGAGAATAAAGTTGGCTGGTATTTTTTTCGGATAAATGATCAGATATTATCATTATTAGAATTATCATCAAGATAGGAGACGTGTTGAGACCTTCATGAAATTATATACTTTTTCTTTTATGGAAATTTGCTTTGTCGAAAAGAATAAGTATCCAGTATTGGGATCATTTGATGGTCGTTGAATTATTCTGGCATTTGTTCGTTATTTGGAAATTGTTAACAGAAGAAGTACCCTTCAGGGGATCAAAGCACGTGTTCTTGATACACAGTAAACCGCAAACTACATCTTTGCGTAAGTCCAGGTATTTTCAGTTTAGTTTTGATTATTTGTTTCATGGAGGTTTTTGTTTCAGGGTTTTTCTTCGGTTTCATTTTTATATTCATTTTTGCGTTTCTTTCTGGAATTCTTTGTTCTGTTTTTGAGAATTATTTAGAATCACTATTTGGAGAAGGATTGGTAGGAAATCTTTGAGCCTAAAGTGGAAGATTGAGTACGATTGGTGTGGTATTCCAGTACATTGTTTGAAGAGAGAATTGATATTTGATTTTAGTTATATTTTATTAACTTTGAGTTGACTTCAATTTAATAACTGTTCAATTTATATGCTGAAGATTCCTTTTTATTCGAACATTCATCATATATATTTTTTTCATTGTGAAGATTAAGAGAATTAATTTTTTTTTCATTTGTTTCGGTTTCTTTTTTCAGTATTTCAAACTATTAATTTTTTATATTCAATATATATAAAAATATAATATATATATATATATATATATATATATATATATATATATATATATATATATATATATATATAAACATATTATCATTTCTTGAACCAAGTGGATATTAGTGTTAGGGAGAACTAAGATTAAGAACTGTTAGATCTGGTGGTGATATCTTTTATTTGTTTTGATTTCTCTTTTTTTAGTATTTCAATTTATTAATTTTATTTTCTATTTAATATATATCTATTTATATAATCATATTATCATTTATCAAACCAAGTGGATATTACTGTTAGGGAGAACTAAGATTAAGAACTGTTAGATCTGGTGGAGTTGTTGTTTGATCCTCCAGAAAACCAATTGAATTGTACCGAGAACTTTCAAACCTCTGGCGCCTGGCATTAAATTTTTCTTACATAATTAACCCACCCCATCTTCACTGTAGCTAACTGTGGTGTGGTACAATTCATTTACTTTCAGTTCTCGCTTAGTAGTCACTTAGGTTTTGAACCAGAGGTTAATCGCAGGTATACATCTTGTGTGTGTGAGATCGAAGATATATACAAATCTATAACTAGATAGCTAAAGTAGGTTATAATATATATATATATATATATATATATATTATAACCTATATATATATATATATATATATATATATATATATATATATATATATATATATATAGAAGAGCATATATATATACAACTGTGTATATATACACAACTTTGTCAAAAACTTAAATTGAAACGAAACGTTAACAAAAATAAAGTTTTTCATATCTAAAGAAGCCTGTTATTGCAAAAAACATTCAAAATAAAATATCTTAAACAGGCAATAAATCAATTTTGAGATATATATATATATATATATATATATATATATATATATATATATATATATATTTATATATATATATATATTTATATATATATATTTATATATATATATTTCTTGAAATTGATTTATTGCCTGTTTGAGGTATTTATTTTGAAAGTTTTTAGCATTAACAGGCTTTTTAATATGAAAAAGTTTATTTCTGTTGACGTTTCGTTGTTATATTACTTGTTATATTATTAGTTTTGACAAAGTTGTAATATAACAACGAAACGTCAACAGAAATAAACTTTTTCATATTAAAAAAGCCTGTTAATGCTAAAAACTTTCAATATATATATATATATATATATATATATATATATATATATATATATATATATATTAAATAATGTTATTATTGCACAATATTAAAAGTGTCAAGTACAATGTTCTCACAAACACCAGTTTGTTCACTATACTGAAAGATCCAACACACTTGTTATCCCGAATCAACCTGGTGTACAAGATAAATTGTCAAGGTTGTGAAGGATCTTACATAGGGCAGACACAACAGTGGTTAAAACAACGACCATGTCATCACAAAAGTGATTGTTGATTAAGAAAAAAGTCATGTGCCTTGGTAGACCACCACATAAAAACCGGTCACGTTTTTGATTTCAACAACATCAAAATGTTGGATCGCGAAGACAATTATACACCAAGATTGTTCTTGGAGATGGTGCACATCAAAAGTGATAAAAACGCAATTTATTTCAAATCCGATACTGGTCAACTTAGCAATATATATAGCAATATTATATCCAGATTATGATAACTCCCCTCCTCTTTATTCCCTCAAATAGCACCAGTCCTGTTTTGTCCTTACCACTGGAATTAGTTGACAACGTGTTTTGTATGTGTTAATTATTTCATTTTACGAACTTTGTGACTACTTTTCTCTTAATGAAACTGATGCTTGTAATTGATTTTGATATGTTTCTTATACAGTTCTCCTGAAGAGGTCATGAAATATGACGAAATATTGGGAATATAAAATGAAGAGTTTTATTATTAACTGGCCTGCAATCCCGAAAAATTCGATTTGAATATTCATCTCACACGGTCGCTAAAAACATCGAAACGAAAATATATATATATATATATATATATATATATATATATATATATATATATATATATATATATATATATATATATATATATATATATATATACTAGATGATTCAGCGAACTTTTTACGTCTATATATTTTTTGTGAATATATTAGAACATTCTGAAAGACGTGTTTCACTAGTTGTGCTACAATTTCTATGTTTTTATCATTAATCCTTTGTCGAGCTGAAAGCGACACCCATGGAATAAGTCAATGTAACACTTCCAGCAAATTCGAATTAGTCAAATTATAAATAATTTGATATATTTACATGATTTATGTTTCGGAAATGATTAACCTGCCATTTCTATGGCTGAACTGAAGGTTTGTAATTTCGTAGTAGGCATGTATTCGTTATATATCTTCATTATCAAAGATATATTCTTGGATGTTGACCAAGAAGTATTTAGACTCATTTCCCACTCCAGAAATCGATGAGAGTAATAAATCTGATGGTGAAACCAATTATTGCAGTTTTACTGTTCTACCAGCAAAAATAATCCAGTAGATTCGCCGTTGTATTTTTACGCTTTACAATATTAAGCAAATATTGTCTTCTCCTTAATTGCCACGGATTAATCGACCTTTAATCTACTTCCGGATCGTGGTGGAATGCTACTCGTTCCAGGTTCACAGGAGAACTCATTCCAGAACGGAATTCTTCGATTTCATTGCTCGCTGTTGTTGTGTTTGATGTGCCCGAAATCGTTCCATTCTAAGCCTAACTACTTCATTATTATTTACTCTAAAAAATGTGTAGAGCCATAAAATCAGAGAGCTGTCAGTTATAATCTCATTCCTTCATTAGGTTTTCAACTATCAACACTTTTTATATAAGTTTAAGTTGAGATTAATGAAGATGATAATAATAAGATGATAATATGATGATAATCGAGATGATTGTCAGTTTAGGACTTATCATTCAACTAGCAGACGTGTGAAGACGAGAAAGAATAATCTTTTGAGGAATTCAGGACCCCTGAAGTAGGCCGTTTAAAGGAAAATTTCTATTCGAAGAGGTGCCAATCTTGTTTACTATGTAATAAACAAAATACAAAATTATTTAAAATTTTCAATTGATTAAATGCATTCAAAATTTATTGTTCTGAAGGACATTTTTGTAAATATCATCGAAAAATCGAAAATTTTTGATCAACAGTGCATGTGTCACGAAAGCTTTCATAAGTAACAGTTATAAAGTCAGCCTATACATGCACTCATCTTGTTACTAGACAGAGCAGAGCATTGATATTAATAAAATATTAAGCCAGAACGATGTTGAAAAAAGTTAATTACAACAAGCAATACCCGTTCTAAAAAAATTGTAATTACTTAGCTTCAGAAACGATAAATTCAAAACTGAGAATGAATTACTGAGTTTGAATTTGTTGATTTAAAAGGCTAATTATTACTTTCCATATGCATCTGTTGACAAGGTTCTTTTCATACGCTGCCGCTTGTTTTTATGTACAACATGCATGACGAAATTTGCATTGACTTGAATATCAAATTTCCATATCTTCTAGTACAGAAATGTAAAATGAATTCGTGCATGAAAAAGAGCTCATTTACACTCAAGAACTTACCGACGTCTTCCATTGAAATTCAATTCATGAGCGGAATAACAGGGGGATTGAAAAAATTGATGTATAATTTTGCTCACTTATCCATCATTTTTATCCATTGAATGCTGGACCAAATAATAGTTCATTTGAAAAATCTGAAAAATTCTCTTGGGATAGTAGGTCGATAAGTTGTGTCTCCTTCACATGCTGCGTTTCTCTGCGAGAAATATTGTACTTTCAAGTAGACGTGTTCTTTATGAATTTTATAATCTTAAAAAGAACTGTCCACGGAATCACCTGGAATAAAAGTGACATTGATGTAGCAGAGACTACCTCTAAAGAGTACCCCTTATAGATGTTGTAGGAGGCTGCACAAGTTATATGAGATTGCCTTTTTCCTTCAACTCTATATAATGGAGTCTTCGATATAATATCACTTGAATGCACGCCCACACAACAACGTAAAAATGTGACTACGTCATTTTCCATCGATGATGATTGTCATTGAATGATTCAACATTGTCAGTTTTCAGTACGTTGATTCTGTGGAAATAATTTTTTGGATATCTTTCTTCTTGTGGAGTGTGCTTACAAAAACGTATGTCGTATAGGTCATAATTAAGATGGGGTGCGAAATCCACCCTTCTCCATATATTTTGATTCAAATTTTTCTCATCATTACAAAGTAGAATTGAAAATTTTGCGAATATTTGTGACATAAAACATGAGACTTTTTTTACTATTTTGTGATGAAAGAAACAATCAAATAATTCAACTATCGACAGTTAACTTTCAAGCTTTCTGCAATTGTGATAATGATGTTTTAATTGAACGAATTGCCTGCTTTTTACGTGTAGTATATTAGTTACTCAAAAAACGATTTTTGTTCAGATTTTTAAACAGTGTCTCTTCGCTAGAATAGTGAAAATACTTATCAAAAAACCTTGCATAGAAATAGTTCACGTTATTGTTCAACATTACTAGTAAACTTTTTGGTTACTAAATTAATATTTGAAATCTACTGGGTTCTACACATTTGTCCTCTCAAAAACATGAAATTTCATTGAAACACTTATTTAAATTTTCTCATATATCGAATAGTATGCATGACGTGCTTTTCAAAGCTCAACTTCATCTTCCGATGCTGCACTAACACTAGTGCATCTAGTTTACCAGAGTTAATTCATCATCTGGAAAACGTTTTACTTTGAAATACGCGTCATGCCTATTATTATTTGATGTTTGAGGAAATTCAAATTTCTGTTTCATGAGGGATATTGATTGTCTCCAAATATCAACCCCATCAATCCGAAATCTGACAAATCTGAAATTTAAATTAGTAACTGAGATTGAATTGCCACTTAACTCTGGGCGAAACATAATTAAATATTAATTAAATTAAACAGATGGTTTAAAGTTTAATAAACTAGAATAATCAACATGTTTCGAGCGTGAGCTCATTTTCAAGACTGAAAATCTTGAAAATCAAGAATCTTGAAAATGAGCTCACGCTCGAAAGATGTTGACTATTTAATTTCATTTTTAAATATAATCGTGAAACTTTGAGCCAAGGATTCAATTCAATTTAAATTTGAATTAGCCTAAAATATGCGGAAATGAAGATGAAAAATTAATTTAGATTAATTCCATTAATGTTTGTGTAAATCTATGTATATATATATATATATATATATATATATATATATATATATATATATATATATATATATATATATATATATATATATATATATATATATATATATATATATATATATATATATATATATATATATATATATATATATATATATATATATATATATATATATATATATATATATATATATATATATATATATATATATATATATATATATATATATATATATATATATATATATATATATATATATATTTTTTTTGAAAGTTTTTAGCATTAACAGGCTTTTTTAATATGAAAAAGTTTATTTTTGTTGACGTTTCGTTGTTATATTACAACTTTGTCAAAACTAATTAGTTTTGACAAAGTTGTAATATAACAACTTGTAATATAACAACGAAACGTCAACAAAAATAAACTTTTTCATATTAAAAAGCCTGTTAATGCTAAAAACTTTCAAAATAAATACCTCAAACAGGCAATAAATCAATTTCAAGATATATATATATATATATATATATATATATATATATATATATATATATATATATATATATATATATATATATATATATATATATATATATATACATATATATGTAAGGAATGACCATTACGTAGTGTAGTGCATTGCTCAGTGCATTATTATATACTATGGATTCATGTATAATATGACTACCGTAAAACCGGTAGAGATTCACACCTTGTATTTCATTTATACTTAAGCTTTGTGAATCATTCTGAGATTCTGATAGATATAAAAAACCTCGTGAATAATAACTTTGAATGTTGTTTCTTTGTTATTTACAGGTAAAGTAAACTTTTAGATTACGTTATTTTGTTTTGTTAATAAAATATCCGTCAAAAACGTCATCCCTCGTTATCAATTCGGTCATCATGCTACAAGTCTGTCGAGAGCTACTTCGTTTAACAAAAATTGTTTTATGCTATACCTATCCGCCTTATTTACACTAATTATTGCCTAGGTCAACCAACCTATGCTTATGGTTAACCTACCCCAGATATGGGGTAGGTTGACCAAGCGTCAGGGGTTTAGAAAATAAACTAAATGAGTATAATACCGAGAAATATATAGGCTATGGAATAGTACTTTAGGTAATTGAATGATTCTTCTATCTGTATCAACTCTTATTCTTTTTATATCAAGTTAAAGATCGGAAATATTCAAGCACAAGTCAAAAGTTGGTCAACTATCCCAGGTCTCCCCTACTGTTATTTTTGTTGACTCATACACACGTCGATCAGTAGGAAGAAAGTTTGAATATTTATGGCCATTACTTTTTGTAATTCCATTCCAAAAATTGAGATGGTAACGAAAGCACGGTTTTCTGGATTTTTATACTATTTTTTAACAACTCGGACGTACGTTTCACCACTATGAAGTTTCACCACTATTATGTTCTGGGAAGAATTCATCGTAATCGTGAAATGTACGTCAATATTGACGAATGACGGTTTGATGAATGTGTGTAAATCAAGAAAACAGTGCTTTTCAGATTTCCATGGGAACTCTCAAAACTCATAAGTTCTTCTTTGGAAATAGTTATGGTTTGGTGTTGAGCCGGCCGCGTAATTGGTCGGTTTCTTTTAGGAAACTACGTTGGTTAGACGATCACTGTAACCAACGTGCACTGAAGAACGATTATCAACTTACTAGGCCAAGATTGAACGAAGAAGAGACGTGGTTCCAGTAAAACGGCGGTAATGCTGGATTCTGTACTTTCGTTTTTGTAGTAGGTACAGGAGATTATCTCTCGTAAATTGGCCACCAAGATCATGAGATTTGACTTCGGAAAATTTTTTTCTATGGGTTTCTTGAGGTCGCAGGTATCAATAAATGAACCATGATGGACCGATTGGTCTGACGGTGAGCACACAATAAAGATCATCCCTAAAATTCAGTCGGATATATAAGAGTCAATAAAAATTGAACCACTCGTGTCAGTGTTTTCACAAGAACAACACCATATATGTGTTCAACCACAATTATTAGAGGAAAAGATTTAAATTAGCAAATAAGTACGCGTCATCGTTTATAACGATAATACTATAAGACTAAAGATTTATTGAAGTTTAATCATAATGGATAAATAACTTTGTTGTTCAAATGTAATTCTAGAGTATTTTTTTTGAAAATGCATTTCATTTCGATGAATCAATTACCGTATTTACTAGTTTATGATTTTGATTCTATACTATATATATATTTATATCAGTATTTTACTTGAAAATCTCTTACAGAGTACGTTAACTATTTATGTTTTAGGGACGGATGTCGGGCTATGGAAAACAATATATTATCTGTTATTTATCCTCTTCGTCCTGAAAATTAATTTCGTGCTCTTGGCATAACCGTGCAGCTATTTGGTGAAGTTGGTATTCTTCTATCATGTTTTCCTTCTTGTCGAATTCCTTCATTCGTTTTTCGCTGTTCCAGCGAAGTGCTTAAGTATATCGACTGTAACACATAATCGCAGCATCAAAGTAATAGAAACAAGTGAATCGTTCACTAACTGAAAACACGAGGCAAAACATGCCCCACTAGATCTGCCTCTCGTCTAACGAACTTTTTCGGGTTTCTAGAAGAAATACTGCTCACACATCTGCTTCAGTGGCACCAGTCTCTATTTGGGACAGCAACGTCCGAGAAAGATTTATCAGTTTGTTTTTCTCACGGAACAATGGGATTATTACTGCTATTCATTCTACCAAATCTATTCCCGCAGATGAATCGACATCAAAAGGCAATTATGTTAGAACTCGCGGATCACTTTGCAAAAAGTGTGTGTTTTAAAATATCAGTAGGGGAATTTCGCATTGACTATTATAATTTTAGTGTTGTTACGCTGAATGAGCTCTTTTTCTATTATGATATATAAATATAGTATTTCACAAGGAAAATTATGCATCATAATGCAGTCAAATAATTTGCATAGGCATTTGATATCAACCAAATTGGAAAACTCATTTTCCAAATAATACTATCATTGATGATTGGATCCATGAAAAGTGATATAAGTATAGTAGTTTTTTAAACAGAGAAGTGATTAAAGTATGGTTATTTATGATTTTATAAATACATGCATCAATTTTTACCTAGAGGAGAGCATATGGAGTTTCGAGTAATTGAACGTATTTTATAATCACAGCAAAGGGAAATTTTTTCAAGAAAAATTACCATTTTTCGACTGGCAATGGAATACGATAAGTAAAAGTCGTGTCACCAAGCCGTTTGCGAGTTGTAGGTAATGTCTCTCAGGAAACACACATAGATTTACAGAAACTTTCCATGCAATTTACTTTTGCTGGAATAGCGACGAATCTATTCAGAAAATATTTTCTGAACAACACCAGACTCACTGACAACATGGTTTGAATCGCCAATAACCTTAAGATTCCTCAAAATCATACGTTGAGGTATTTTTTCTATCGTAAACGATCCTTTTCTGAATTCTCCCTCGTAAGTCGAAATATGCTGAATAACATAAGAAATCGTGTCCACACTTTAAGATGTCTCACAAATGATGAGTAACTAATATCTCATATTCTTCTTCTTCTTCTTCTAGCTTTATTTTAGGCGAAAGCCGCCTGTTTATTCTTCGGTCGTTTGTCTGTTACGGAACATTCAAGTCGTCACTCCATCTTTTCAGTGGTCGTCCCACGCTTCCGCGCCCCAGTGGGGATCTATCACGGGCGATTCTCACTATTCTTCTGTCGTCCATTCTGTTTATATGGTCATTCCACTCCTGTTTTCTGTTCAATGCCCAGTCATTAATGCTTTCCACCTTGCACATGTTTCTAACATTTTCACTCCTTTCTCCGTTGAGAAGTGTTTTCCCGGTTATCCTGCGAAGTACCTTCATTTCGGTTGTCTCCAGTAGTCGCCTGGTTTTCGTTGTTTCTGGTCTAGTTTCTGCAGTATATGTCATAATGGGCCTAACGGTTGCTTTATAGATTCGTGCCTTGGCTTCAATTCCGATATGCTTATTGCGCCATATTGTGTCATTCAGACATCCTGCTATTCTTGCTGCTTTTGTTGCCTGCTCCCTTACCTCTGCCCCGACATCACCATAACCCGAAATCTCTATGCCGAGGTATTTAAATTTCATTTCCTGCTGGATAGATTTACCATCAACCTCAAGCTTGCATCTCAATGGTGTTTTTGATGTAGTCATGCACTTTTTTTTAGAAGCAGAGATTATCATATTAAACGATTTGGCTGTACGGTTGAACTGGTGTAGGAGGCGCTGTAAATCGTCTTCATTTTCTGCAATCAGCACAGCGTCATCGGCGTAACACAGAATGGATATCTCTTTGTCCCCCATTTTGTAGCCACTCATTCCTCTTCTTTTTTGATTATCTCATCCATGATGATGTTGAACAGAAGGGGGCTTAACGAATCTCCATGACGAATACCACTTCTCACTGGTATCTGTGTGGTAAGCTCCCCGTCTAATCTTGCTTGGATCTTGTTCGCAGTATATATATTTCGATATTTTCGTCTTTATTATATTACGTGGGATTTGCCTGTTGTAGAGCAGATGTATAATGTCTGATAGTTGGACCCTGTCGAAAGCTTTGAGTAAGTCAATAAAGCACATAATTCTCTCATATTCAAATATTCAGAATTTAATGCGCAAAATATTGAATATACGTTCATAACGGTAAGAACGAACTATAAAAAAGAGCTAATAATACACTTCGTATAAGGCAAATTATACCAATAATAGGAAGAAATTGATTGTACTTGATTTGATTTCTATGCAATGTAAAAATGTTATTCAAGCAAATAAATATCGTTTTATTCAAATGAATCCCTCTTTCAATTTCTGGAATGGTTATCCAAGATGTTTTCATTTCCCACTGGGCCATTTAATGAAAACGATTTTTATATATTATATAGTGGGGTTGGTTTTTATACCCAGGTCTTCGCAAATTTTTCCAATGAAGAATATTTTTGATATCTTCAATGATAATTTTGTATTGACGAAAAGCATCTAAGATGAATTTACTATAAGCTATATTTATGACGGATGGGAATACTATCTTGCGCAATTGAGAGTGTGACAGTTTTGGAATTTCAATCGACAAGTTTTTTTCGCACTTTAAGCTTCATTTTTGGATCTTAATTCATCTACTTTACCTGAATGTTTCAATGAAAAATTCTTGGCGACCCTTCATAGTGAAGATATTATCTCCACCTTCAGAGGCGTGAATGAATTCTTTTTTCATTGATGTGAGTGATATAATACATATTCACTTTGAGTGAGTACAATCGTCTACGAGGTCATTCGCTGAAATTGACGCACGAAAACTTTGAAACAACCATTACAAAACAATTACATTAGGTTTTTAACTAATCGAGTTTTTGATGTGTGGAACTTTTAAGATGATTCGGTCGTTCATGCCGCATC
The DNA here is from genome assembly GCA_030704895.1 of Henosepilachna vigintioctopunctata. Classification (NCBI taxonomy): domain Eukaryota; kingdom Metazoa; phylum Arthropoda; class Insecta; order Coleoptera; family Coccinellidae; genus Henosepilachna; species Henosepilachna vigintioctopunctata. The sequence continues at coordinate 878,929 of JARQZJ010000078.1, forward strand.
AATGAACTCCTTCAAAAATGGCATAGATATATGTATCCGCTTTCACCGTCACTTAGCGTAACCAGAGAAGTCTTATCCACATATTGTGTCTCCCGTGAAAATATTTGAGTTTTGTTTTGAACGTTTTTTTCTATTTAGTAGATTTATTAGATATATTTTGTTTGCATGTAGTTTCAGACTTGATATTATTTGATTTTATATGTTCAATATATGATGTAAACTACCTTCATAAATTTTTCAATTGGGACATAGGATGTTTATCCTCCACTCCAATCATGTTTTAATTAATGATAATAATAATAATAATGATAGTAATAATAATAATAATAATAATAATAATAATAATAATAATAATAATAATAATAATGATAATAATAATAATTATAATAATAATAATGATAATAATAATAATAATAATAATGATTTAAAAAATAAAAGTATTTTTCGGAACATTGAACATTGTACTCTTTCCTTATTATTCTTTATTCTTCATCGTTGAGTAAAATATTATAGGTATTGCACTAGATACAATTTATCATTTTCTACTGATGATACTCGATTCGATTATTTACCGGTCGTCGAGCCATATGAGAATTGCCAACTGATTATGTACACTGCTATGTGAATAATAGAAATGAAACTTTTCAATCAGACTCCAACTCCAAATTCGGCGATATGCACTCTTACTCCAAATTTACTGCATTTTTGTGGAAATTGAATGCTTTCTGATGTTATTTCAATTGTTTGTAGTTCTAATTTCATGATTATTTGAGATTATCTTTAGAAATTAACGGCATAGCTCACATTTGTTGGAAGCTATTACTACCTACGTACTTCAAGTTTCAGATTTGTCCGAAAATGTAATAGAGAAGTTCAGTTTATACAAACATGAATTTCAGTGAACACTGAGGTTTAATCGCGGAACGAATCATGAAATGTAACGGTGAAAATATCGGTTTAACCCTTTCATCTTCAAGTTTATATATATATATATATATATATATATATATATATATATATATATATATATATATATATATATATATGAAAAAATGTACCCCTGTTGAATCACAAGCAAAAGGAAGTTTATGATACATTGTTGATGGAAATCGTGGTTTATATTTCCTGGATGCTCCTGGTGGAACTGTTAAGACATTCCTCATGTCAGTAGTTTTAGCCACTGTTCGTGCGTGATCCAACATTGCGGTTCCAGTTGCTTCTTCTGGAATAGCAGCCAGATTGTTAGAAGGATGCCGTACGGTTCGTTCAGCATTGAAGTTGCCAATACTTTTGCTTAGTATTGATTGTAAGTATGAAATAGTAAGGATGCCTACTATTGAAGAACCAACATGTAATATAGCAAAACAGTCCGCAATGGCCAAGGTTCTATCAGCATCGAAAATCATCATCTTGGACGAATGCACAATGGCACATCAACGTGCATTGGAAGCACTTCACCAAACATTGAAAAATCTACGCAATGACCTGAGAGGTTTTGGAGGCGCAAAAATTTTACTGCATGGAGATTTCCACCAAACACTGTGAGTAATTCCAAGATCAACTGCTGCAGACGAAATAAACGCTTGCCTCAAATCATCGAACCTATGGCGCTATGTGAAGAAACTTCAGTTCACAACAAACATGAGATTTGCATTGCTTAACGATACATCTGCTGAAGATTTCTCTGAGCGATTACTGACTATCGGTAATTTTCGAGTACCTGTTGACGAATCGAGCGAATTGATTTCATTTTCTCGGAATTTAGGTAACTTTGTCTCATCAAAAGACAAACTCGTCAACAAAGTATTCCTAAACATCATTATTAACCGCAACATAAGTAATGGTTGATTGAGCGAGCAATTTTTGCGGCTGAGAATAAAGATGTAGATGACTTAAACTTTTTAATTCAGAATTCTTTCTAATGCATTCTTTCAAATGAATTGTTTGTGTAACAAATTAAGATGAAACCACCAACTATCAAAGTGAATTTTTGAACTACTTGGATGCGTCGGGCTTACCACCGCACAATTCACGACTAAAGATTGGCTCCGTAGTAATCATGATTCAACACATATAAGCCAACCGAAACTGCAACTGAACGCATTTGGTGGTAAGGAAATTGGTGAACAATGTGATTTACGCGACGATACACAAAGAAAAACTCGAAGGTGAGGAAGTTCCCATTCCAAGGATCCCGATGATTCCAACCGACATGCCGTTTGGATTTAAACGACTTCAATTTCCTATCTGACTTGCATTCGCCATGAGCATATGAATCTAGAGGATTCATATTTTTTCCATGGTTAATCACATGTGGCATGTTCATGGCTCGGAAGGCTATCTGCGTTATTTGTTCTAGCACCGTATAATAAAACGAAACATGTCGTTTATCACAAGGTGCTTCACTAAATAGTGGAACCCATACAGTAAAATACGTGGCCAATAAAGAATCATTAAAACACTTGCTTTTTTGATTTACATTAATTATCCAAATGAAATATGTACTTTGATAAAATCAAAAGTCTGCACTCTTATTGCCTCTAAGGCGTAACAATGTTCCTCGGGTCAGCTAGTACTCGTATATATATATATATATATATATATATATATATATATATATATATATATATATATATATATATATATATTATAGTATATAGTATATATATTTGTATATAAATCGGATGCAGATAATATACCCAGTGTAACATGCGAAAAATTGACCTCTAGGAGGCCTGACATATATTCCTCCTTTAAGATTTATATACCATTCGAATCATTAGATCAGGCATTGAACCCATCATTTTGACCAGAAGGTACTGCTGTCAAATGTTTTTTTGTCAAACGTCGTGCGAATGCCATTCCCACCTAGACCCCCCTTCAATACTATAAGATGACATTAAACTTCATCTTGAAAATCCTAGAGAGATCCTAATATTAATATTGTGACTTTATTATTATGTAATAACTTAGCTGAGCGTAACACTCGGTAGATGTATCTTGAGCATTAATTGATAAGTTTCAACTTGCACACTACGTCAATGGAACCTACCAGAGTTTTTACTAACTGCAACGGCATAAAATCTATGACCAAAATTGACTCATTCTCACAAGCGTTGGTCCGAAATTAATGAAGACGCTGCTTGTAATTGACATTGATATTGGAGACCATAGATGTCTAATTTTGAGTTATAGCCCCGTGGATATTTTTAAACAGGATAATTTAAATCTTAAAGTAGCAGATGACTTTAAAAATTGTTCATTATGTTTCCAGCATCGGTGACTGTGAACGCATTGTAAGAAACTTGCGTAACGTTGTAAATTGGTGTGATTTCATCAAATTAAACCTCAACATCTCCAAATGTCATGTAATGTCGTTCTCCAGAAAATATAATTTGATTAATTTCAAGTATGAAATTGGTGATAATATTTTGGAAAAACCCAATACATTTATTGACCTTGGCGTAACCTTTCATTCTCAACTAACTTTCGTGCCACATATCAATGCTACAGTAACCGCTGCCTGTACATTGTTCGTGTTGGAAAGGAATTTAGCAATATATCAACTCTGAAAACATTGTATTGTGCTTTCGTAAGATCTAAACTCGAATACGGATCAACAAGATTGATCAACTAGAGTCTATATTCCTGAAACTTTTGAGCTTCAGAATTGATGGAATATATCCACCTATAGGCAACATGAAACGCTTACAAGTCGACATACTGTGGACACACTCAGTACGCGAAGGAAATGCCATGCAATAATATTCTTGCATAAAATAATTAACAATAAAGTGAAATGTCAGGAATTATTGCAAAAGCTTAATTTTATTGTTCCAAGAGTTTCTTCCCGAAGCGCATTCACTTTCTACCTTCCAGCAGCTAGAACAAATGTTCTAAAATTTTCGCCATTGCACACGATGTGTGAACAATATAATATTTTAGGAGCTGAGGTGGATATTTTCAATTGTTCTGTTACTGATATTAAGGCAAGTTTCCTTGATATACATAATCTCTGATAAAATAATTATTTATATGTATTCACGAACAGAATTCATATTCACTCATATAATTATGTAAATAACAGTGTTAATATGTGAATGTATATGTATTTGTGTGTTTAAATTTATATGTATGTATAAGTTTGATCAGTATTTAAGTTTTTTCTTTTTTTACTTCTATAATTATTTTATTTCATTCCATCAGTTGTGATTCATATCACAAACTCTTTCATTTAAATGAAACAAAATTGAAACTTTTGTACTACCAATTTTGTTTCTTGTATATGTTGTGTTTCCTGTTTTGTAATTAGGACTTGTGCTGTAAAACAGCGTATGTTAAATAAAAAAAATAATTACAAGAAAGACAAATCCCGTGGTATATCAACAGATAATCTTAATAACCTCCGATTATTAACGTCTCGAGCCGATTTTGACATTGTGTATCGTTACTTGGATGTAGGTTACAGCTTCAGCATTTTCTTCAGGATCTTGACATCCTTAATTGACGAATCCTGTCCCATCAGAAAGATCCGCCCTACATCCAGACGTTGTAAGAGTTGGGTCACTCAACAAGTCACAAGAGCAGCAAAGGATCTGAGAGGTCTGCACTAGTTAAGTGTGAACTTGAAATCAGAAGAGATGACTAACGCCTACAGACCCGCTGAAAATAAATATGAGCTGCTACTTGATACAAGTAAGTTATCATTCTATAGCTGATTATAGAATAAATCCGACAACAAAAGCAAAACAATCTGGAAGCTCTTAGATAGAGAGACTGGCCGTTAGAAGAAATCTTCAAATGATATTGTCTTGAATATTAATGATTGCATTACTTCTGATCCAGTGAAAGTTGCTGAGGCATTTGGAGAATATTATTCATCTGTATGCGCTTCAAACTTGCAACAACATTATGGAGATAATATATCTACCTCATGTACCACCCACGACCTACTTGAGAACACTTTTTTTTTCTACCCTGTATTGCCTGAGGAGGTTCTTGAGGTTATCATTAGTTTAAAGAACAACACTTGTTATGGTCCTAATTTACTTCCAACGAAAGTTTTGAAAGCAATTGCACCGCTGATCTCCCGCATTTAGCATATAAATTAATTTGTCTGTGACATCAGGAGAATTTCCCTCCTCATTGAAAATGGCCAAAGTCATTCCCGTATTCAAGAAGAACGATCCTACCGACATGGCAAATTATCGCCCCTTTTCTCTGCTTAACATTATCTCGAAAGTCTTTAAGAAGATCGTTTATAGAAGAATGATGAATTATTTGAATGAATTCTCCATAATATCAAGCTTTCAACATGGCTCCTGTAGTAGCAAATCTACGCAAACTGCGGTCTGTCAATTTTTGGAGTTTATTTATCTTGGCTTGGACAGTGATTTGCACGTTGCAGGTATGTTCTTCGACCAGTCACGAGCATTTAATTGTTTACAATTTCCATTCATTCAAAGTAAAATGTATAGTATAAGATTCAGAGGTATCTTTTTGGATTGGATCTCTAGTTTTTTGTGTGACCGTCTTTTATTTGTTGAAAATTAAAATTATAGATCTGGAAATTATACCCTATCTATGGAAGTACCTCAGGGTTCTCTTTTGGGACCCTTAATATTTTCGTTATTTGTTAATGATGTTCAAGATTATATTCAAACTGAATCTATCACTATATTCGCTGACGACACGACGATGGGGGTATCAGATAAGACAAAGAACGAGCTTGACAGTAAATGCAGGAGACTTATCCAGCAATTTTCAGATTTTTTTATATTCAATAGTGTTGGCGTTTACTTGATATAAATCCATAATAATTGAATATAAACTTAAATTCAACCACTTGAACTTATGATTTACACTTTATTCACTACATAGCATGATGCGTTTAGTCGTTACAAACGAATTCTCCAGATGCTTACAGAATAATAACATTTTGAAAAACACAGGTATAACTATCAGGGAATTTGGGATTCTACAAGTTTGGGTTTTATCTAAGATATTCCATTCTGACATATAATTTTTATTACCTGAAAAGGTTTGACAAGGGTGAATTGTTTAATTCTTCATTGAGCAAATTTCCGAAATTTTTAAGCCGATTTATTTCCACTATTTCCCAATAATCTATTCGACAACTTCTCTGTATATTGTGTAAAATTTTGAAATTCGTATCAAAACTATGGTTTTCTGTTAATTTTAATTTTCTGTTATTGGAAATTTGTTTGAGCCAAAATTACTTTATGTTCAATGATAAGATTTATAGTAGTAAGAGTGGTCTTATTATGGGAAATCCGTTGAGTCCTCTTTTAGCTGAGATATTTATGAAATAAATATAATGAGTTGAAAAATAGAATTCAAAAACACCAGAATATAAAACACTTAGTATTCTGGTATAGATATGTAGATGATATAATCACTTGTTATACTGGCACCGATCGTTCATTAGAAAATGTTGAGAATGTCATTAATGCAGTTCATCCTAATATAAAATTCACAACCGAAATAAAATCTGATGAATCCATGAATTTTATAGACTTGACAATTACAAGATTAAATAATAAATTTGATTTTTCTATTTTCCATAAGCTTTCCCATGACAATTACAAGATTAAATAATAAATTTGATTTTTCTATTTTCCATAAGCTTTCCCATACGGATACCATAATACACAACTACTCATGCCACCCATATCCACATAAAATGGCAGCGTTTCAAAGTATGATACCTAATATATGATTAACTAATATACCTTCATCAGAAGAAAACATCAATAAAGAACTGAACATCATTTAACAGATTGCGGTTAATAATAATTATGAAAGCAAACTAGGGTCAAAAATTCTTCACAAAAAGCTCTATCGGAAAGCTCTACGATTAGTATCTCCTTATCAGTCAGATAGAAATCGTGAATTTAATAGTTTCACATACTTTGGAACCGTCAGTCAAAAAGTCGAAACCTTTTTAAGAAAACATTACTTTAATATTTCATTTGAAACGAACAATAATTTATCGAGGCATATTAAGAACGATAGAAACAAAATTAAAAGAGAAGACAAATCAGGTGTTTACCAATTGAATTGTGGAACATGTCCCGGTATATACATATATATATATATATATATATATATATATATATATATATATATATATATATATATATATATATATATATATATATATATATATATATATATTTATATGGGTAAAACTATTAGAAATTTCGGTACTAGAATACAGGAACATAAATATAGTTTCGCGCATAATAAATGTAATTCGAATTACGCTAACCATTTATTAACAGAAGACCATACTTTTGATACGAATTTCAAAATTTTACACAATATACAGATAAGTTGTCAATTATATTATTAGGAAATAGTGGAAATAAATCGGCTCAAAAATTCTGGAAATTTGGTCGATGAACAGATAGAATTAAACAATTCACCCTTGTTAAACCTTTTCAGATAATAAAAATTATATGTCAAAATGGAATATCTTAGATAAAACCCAAAGTCATAGAATCCCAAACTCCTTGATATTTATACCTGTGTTTTTGAAAATGTTGTTTTTATGCTGAAGCATCTGAAGAAGTCGTTAGTAACGACGAAACGCGTCATGCTATGTAATGAATGAAGTGTAAATCATAAGTTCTAGTGTTTGAATTTAAGTTTATATTCAATTTTCAGATTGGTGTTACCAAAACTCTCTAATGCTGAATCTAGGGAAAACTCAAATAATCCATTTTCAACTGCGGGAATCTATTTTCCATGCACCTTTTGTTACTGAGTATAGAGACCATCAACTCGAGTTAGCTGGCAGCGTTAACATTTCAGGTGTGCAATTTGACAGAAATTTGAGATGGCATTGTCACATTGAATATCTCAGCAAAAAATTGAATAGTTAACTTTTTGGTATTAGTCGACTCAAGAACTCGATACCTCTGGATGGGTTGCTTACTGCTTATTATGCTCTGGTTTTCACCCATTCGAAGTAGTCCTATGAGGCGATTTAGCAGCGAGTGCCAGAATTTTTTTAACGCAAAAAAGATGTGATCGATTAATCTTCAACCTGAAGCCGCAAGAATCATGCAGGCCGATTTTCTTCAAGCACAAGATCCTAACGCTGCCATGTATATACATTTTACAGTGTCTGTTGTTTGTTCCCAGTCAACTGCTAGTTTCCACAGCTTCAGCACGAGGCATAATTTCACCATCTCCGTTCTGACTCATAGAACATCTTAATTTGAATCTTTTCCAACATATGTGGGCATCAAGTTATTCAACCATCTTCCTATCCACATCAAGTCCTTGAATCGGTCGAAATTTAAAAAGGAAGTTTGCAGAGTCTTATTACTTAATTGTTTTTATTCCTGGCAAGAACATTCTTCTGCTGCAATTGTTTAATTGTGTAATTGTAATTGTCAATCATATTCTTGACGTATCCTATATATTATTGCAATGTCATGCAGTAAAAATATACATTATCATTATTATTAAATATAAATATATATATATATATATATATATATATATATATATATATATATATATATATATATATATATATATATATATATATATATATATATATATATTATGATATTCTTATTTTAATTTTTATTATTATTATTTCAAATATAATGTAATTTTCTAATCAGAGTTATTTAAGATTTGATCCTCTCAATCTCTCTCAGGGTGGAATCTTTTTGAAATCTTAATTTTTTGTTTTTTAAATATTATATCGAGAACTTTCAATCATACATACTCTTGAAATACTAATTAGAAAGTGAACAATACTGAACAGTAATTAATTCCTTGAAATTGAAATAATCTCAATTATAAATGTGAAAAGACCTTTTGAATAAAATTAATAATTGAAAATTTATATGAGGTACCTCTTTCTTCGATCTCTCTTGGTATTTTTTACGTCATCACTCCAGACTTCTTCTATTCAAATTATTATACATTTTTGTATACTGCTAACTTGCGAATTAATTTTCTTTATTCAATCTTTCTATTCCAAAATTCTATTTCAACCCCAACAGAGCTTTCAACATGGCGTCCCTCTCTCGATTGTTCTTGATTATTTTCGTCTTATATATTTCACAGCAATTTCTGATTTGATAATTTTGAATTTCGTGCATAAATTTTACTTCTACGATCCTTAATTTCAATTCATTATTGACTAGAGATTCTATCTCGAAACTTCACAATTGAGGTAATTTTTTTGAGGCCATTTACATTTGTGAACAATTCCATACTTGCATTATTTATACAATATTTGAACATTTTGAATGAATATTGATATGAAAATACATCATTTGGTAAGGTGGAATACATTTGAAATATATTTTATATATTTGAATTTCCAGTTCCAAATTAACTACTCTCTGTTATTGATTTAAAACTTAGATCGATTTCATGATATATCTATATGTAATGTATATATATATATATATATATATATATATATATATATATAGTTTATATATATATATATATATATATATATATAAAAATATATATATATATATATATATATATATATATATATATATATATATATATATATATATATATATATATATATATATTTGTATATATAAATCACACTTATTAGAATCACCTGGCGTACCATGAGTTTTTCAGAGTTTTCCTCATGGTGAAGGAGACTAGAATTTCCGAAGCGAATGCTGAGCCAGAAATATTCCTCTGATATTATGAATCAATATGTGAAAACACAAAACAGCTATTTTGATTTTTCTAAAAAATATGTTTGACATTCTGATATCTATAGTAATTCACAAAATTCAATTATTCATTAGTTTTGACAAAGTTGTAATATACAACGAAACGTCTGTGACAATAAGGTTTTTCATATCAAAAGAAGCCTGTTTTTGTAAAAACATTGAAATTAAACTATCTTAAACGCCCAATAAGTCAATTTAATATATATATATATATATATATATATATATATATATATATATATATATATATATATATATATATATATATATATATATATATATATAGGTTAAGAGTTTACGGTATTTACCTGAGATTTACGTTGTTTGTTTATTTGTAACAGCCGTTTACATATGTTTCAAGCTTATTGGCTCTCATCAGAACGGCGTAGTTCAAGTTATTATTAGATGTTACACACTTGAAAGTTGATTAAAAAGGAAGAACACAGAACAAAACAACACAAAATTCCACGTGAGGAATCTACATCATTTTTGGTTAAATCGAATATCTTGACCAAGCTTGTTAAAGCTATATTTTCAGACTGAATCGATGTCTACCTGCGATGAGATATTTATACCTTCTAGAATTTTGTACCGACAATATTATGAATTAAAAACAAGGTTTGTCAGGCAGAAAGTGAGGTTAAGAGTTTACGGTATTTACCTGAGATTACCGTTGTTTGTTTATTTGTAACAGCCGTTTACATATGTTTCAAGCTTATTGGCTCTCATCAGAACGGCGTAGTTCAAGTTATTATTAGATGTTACACACTTGAAAGTTGATTAAAAAGGAAAAACACAGAACAAAACAACACAACATTCCACGTGAGGAATCTACATCATTTTTGGTTAAATCGAATATCTTGACCAAGCTTGTTAAAGCTATATTTTCAGACTGAATCGATGTGTACCTGCGATGAGATATTTATACCTTCTAGAATTTTGTACCGACAATATTATGAATTAAAAACAAGGTTTGTCAGGCAGAAAGTGAGGTTAAGAGTTTACGGTATTTACCTGAGATTTACGTTGTTTGTTTATTTGTAACAGCCGTTTACATATGTTTCAAGCTTATTGGCTCTCATCAGAACGGCGTAGTTCAAGTTATTATTAGATGTTACACACTTGAAAGTTGATTAAAAAGGAAAAACACAGAACAAAACAACACAAAATTCCACGTGAGGAATCTACATCATTTTTGATAAAATCGAATATCTTGACCAAGCTTGTTAAAGCTATATTTTCAGACTGAATCGATGTCTACCTGCGATGAGATATTTATACCTTCTAGAATTTTGTACCGACAATATTATGAATTAAAAACAAGGTTTGTCAGGCAGAAAGTGAGGTTAAGAGTTTACGGTATTTACCTGAGATTTACGTTGTTTGTTTATTTGTAACAGCCGTTTACATATGTTTCAAGCTTATTGGCTCTCATCAGAATGGCGTAGTTCAAGTTATTATTAGATGTTACACACTTGAAAGTTGATTAAAAAGGAAAAACACAGAACAAAACAACACAAAATTCCACGTGAGGAATCTACATCATTTTTGGTTAAATCGAATATCTTGACCAAGCTTGTTAAAGCTATATTTTCAGACTGAATCGATGTCTACCTGCGATGAGATATTTATACCTTCTAGAATTTTGTACCGACAATATTATGAATTAAAACTGCCTGACAAACCTTGTTTTTAATTCATAATTAGCCAATAAGCTTGAAACATATGTAAACGGCTGTTACAAATAAACAAACAACGTAAATCTCAGGTAAATACCGTAAACTCTCAACCTCACTTTCTGCCTGACAAACCTTGTTTTTAAATTATATATATATATATATATATATATATATATATATATATATATATATATATATATATATATATATATATATATATATATATATATATATATATATATATATATATATATATACTATGTATATATAAATATATATTCTGCAGAGCCTACTAAGGTCTCGAACGGGACTATACAGCTGTGGAAAAGAAATAAAATAACGAAAATATGTTTTATTTGGTTAGTATTCAGTTGCTCATTTGAAAAGGTGAATTGAGAAATACAATCAATGTCGTTGCCGCCTTCAACCACTATACACGCAAAATGTATTAATATTCTACTGTTCATTATGATTCAACACTGAATATTGTACAATTTTAGGCCTAAGAAGCAAATGAATATTTTCGAAAGCTTGGAAAATACTAAAGAAGTAACTTATTTCCTGTCCTAGACTGCAATTCCAATTGAACACTGAATATGATATATATATATATATATATATATATATATATATATATATATATATATATATATATATTTTTTATTTTGAATGTTTTTTGCAATAATAGGCTTTTTTTGATATGAAAAAGTTTATTTTTGTTAACGTTTCGTTGTTATATTACAGCTTGGTCAAAACTAATGAATAATTGAATTCATGAGTTACTATAGATATCAAAATGTCAAACTTATATTTTAGAAAAATCAAAACAGTTTTTTTGTATCTTCATTGATTTTCATTATCAGAGGAATATTTCTGGCTTAGCATTCGCTTCGAAAGTTTTAGTCTTCTTCACCATGAGGAAAACTCTGAAAAACTCATGGTAAGCCAGGTGATTCTTATAAGTGTGATTTATATGATAAATTATAATTCATAAAGTAATTTAATAATTTATAATCAATCTATTCTTATTTTTGAAGCATTTGAGTTTCAGCTTTGAATGAAGTAACATAATTATATTTCTCTGGGGTACTAACATTGTTATCTTTCAGTAATAAATATAAGTTTAAATTTATCAGAATGTTATGCATCATGAGAAGAGGCACGTAGTGCAAAGCAAAATTAACAAAATATGTATACTAAACTGTAGAGAAATTGATCCAGCTCGGTGGTCAAATTAGACACTATGTTCTTCCGCAGGTTTTTGACTATCAGGTACACGTTCCAGATGCAGTTATCATGTGAGTCGATATTTACTATGGAATTCATGCTATCGGTTTTAGCGCCATTTTGGATTTTGCCACAATCGCCATTCATTCGGTGGTAAACGCTGATTCAAGAAATATATTTTCGAGAATATCGAAAAGTCCGTATTCTTTGTGTTAATTAGAATCAGGGTAGAATTTGTGAAGTTCAGGTTATAATTTCGATTACTTATTCATTTATTTTTTTTGCTTCGTTGAAAATTGGATGTTCGTTTCATAATCGAGTCATGTGAATTTTGATAATATAACGCAAATTTTTCGGGTGAGAATTTGCCATCAATTGCACATTTTCACGACGTATTTTGAAGTTTAGTTTATCGGGATTCAGGATGCAGGGTTACACCAATTCATATCCAATATGGCAGCGACAATGCTAGTCCCTATTCTGCTTATGGGCCCTATGCTTATTTACACGACTGTCAAAAACGTTCAAATTATGAAATGAACATTGATGGTACATATTGTAACTGAAAGAATCATATTCAATTTGGTGTTATTACGATGAAATAAAACAAATATTGGTACGCCATATCGCATATCCAGGATAGAATTTTTCAGTATACATGAATAGACTTGGAATAAAGTTTATTATAAAATAATAAGGTTGTAGGTCTCTTTATTACTTACAACTTTGTCATTCAGTTTTGTTTCATAGGACTTGCAGTTTTACCGGAAATAGAGGTACACCGTTTTTTACCCTTGAAAACTCACCCCCATCCCGATTTTGTTCCCGACCCCGGAACAAAATTATTTTTTCTTTTATTTTTGTTATATTCTCGTCCGTTTTGAACGGGTTTGATCCTTCTATTATTTTTTTCATTTTCTACCATTTTCATCATTATCGACCTTGATCTAGAATTATAAAGTTATTTCTGTAACTCTGAATTCAATTAATTTGGTACAAATTGTTCGTTCTTAGTTTGTTTGTTCCTTGTATCCTCCCCAAAGTGAATTCAACTCAAAGAGTGGATTTTTTCATCTCAATGTTTCTTTTTTCAAGATACTACGTTGAGAACGTGACACTGGATTTTCTCTATAGAATATGCACTAAAAATCGATTTGGCTTATGACTCTATGCCCAGGTCAATATATGGGGGTCACTAGATATGGATATATATCACTATGTATATATATGTAGGTGAATACTCCTCAAATATGGGAATGTGCTATGCAAGCTTTTCGTGAAAATCGAAGTTATTTCAGTATTTTCTAATACTGTATTTCCTTCGCGAATAATTCGATGTTTTAAAAACTGTTAAATAAATATTCAATATTTCACTGATAATAGTTTCGCAACAATATAAAAACACAAAAATATGGCATATTTTCATTCCATTTCACGTATACATTGAACGTATATATATATATATATATATATATATATATATATATATATATATATATATATATATATATATATATATATATTATATATTATTTATTTTATAACATATAAATATATTCCAGTGTGTAAGTGTGGGTATGTGCATGTGGGCGTGTGAACCAATATATGATATACAGATTGTATGAAGTGCTTGAAACATATATGAACACGAACATTAAAGTCATTCAGGTCATAAATGAAGTCAATTCGACCCTTTTCAATTCAGTAGAATGCAGTTGACAACTCCGTGAAATTATTCCTTAGAGCTTCCTATGTGGCAAGTTGTTAATCTAAGGAGCTGTCCACTTGAATGGAAAATACGATGTTATAATTGGAACTCACCAGACTATCGGATTCGTGGTTTCCAAATTGTGTCTTCTACGAAACGTTCGGAATATATTCTAGCCCGAAATCTGAACCACTCAGTTCACTCAACGGCTAAGTTGAAAATAGTTCAAGGTATTGTTAGCAGTTTTAGAGCAATATTGATCGAATCATTAGTGTGGACAATTGACTTATCAATTGCATAGATTCTGACTTCGAACTTCAACTTAATGGAGGTCATAATTGAATCAACAAAAATAAGCATTGTAAATTGTTTCAAAAATGCAATAAAGAAGGTGTTACTAGAACTAATAATATTGTAACTTTTGAATCTCTTCTGCAAGTAACAATGAATTCAAAAATATTCGTGTATATTCCTTGAGTCCTAGAAACTTCTTGGAAAGTGAACTTCAAACTCAGGGTCTCATGAAATTTTATTCCGCTATACTTCTAGTCAGTCTTGATATTGTACTCGAATAGAAATCCTGTTTCCATCCCTTGAGGCAATTTGTATTATCTGAGATTGAAATATTCCGGGTAGCATAACACGAAGAAAAATTTGCAGGGTCGATATCTTCTGTTCGACCTTAAACATCGATGAAAGACTTGGAAATTGCTTGCGCTCATTTGAAAACTGCAGAGTAGTTTCCTGGAGTTTGCTGTTTTATAACAACCAAACTATGGATGATTTTCAACTTAAATTTAAGAAGAGTACAAATTTGTGTAGTTCGATGAAACATGAAAAGAAGAGTTTCTTAAAAGATATCACAAAATCTTATAAAAAAATTTCATGAAATTTTGGTATTATATTCCTCATATGATATTTTTATGTTGGTTTCGAATACCTCGCATCTGTGTGGCTCACTGATGCTTTTACAACATAAGAAGTATAGTACAGAAATGATGGGACTTGATTGTAGCTGATTTCTTTGTTTAGCGTCCTATGTGAATTAAAGTTTGAAACCAGGGTTAAGAAAACAAGAATATTGTCGAAGATATTATACTTTATGGTCAAGTATTGAACCACTACGAAAACAGCATGAAAAACTGACCCATGTAATGAGAAGGAGAATAATCAGTTGGCTGTCTGACATTCTTGGATGGAGTGATAACGACTATGAGAGAGTCCTTTGACGATTCAAGTATAATGGACGAAATTAAACCGAGCAGACTCAAAAAATAAAGTCATTACAGAAGTGCGATGGAAGCACCTCCTTCATAACAGGAATGATGCTCGCCAATCATACTACAAAGAACACATTATCAGCCTCATAGTACTCACCTGTTGAGAATACTGTGAGGCTGGTAGTTAACCTAAAAACTATGAAATGTGAGTGACATTGATGATAAACTAGACAAAACTGTATTGATTTCTGTTTCTTTGATACGGGATTAAATGTTTCATCTTCTAAAATTTTATGTCTCGAGATATGGGGTTTGTTGAGTGTATATGCGTTAGTACTTTGATCTGGACATTTATAATATCGAAATATTCATATACCGAATATTCAGCGAATGCAATGAGGTCTTGTATTCCTTATTATTCCGAGAAGTTTTTATATATCGGTGAGAAGTAAACGTACAATGAACTCAGTTGTTCTTTCGACACAGGACTTAATGAAAAAGTATTTTGCAAGTATTCTGTGAAATTCCTGCAGAAAAAAAAATTGAAATTCATATGTGGGAGTTTTAAGGGGATAAAAACTTAATGAAAAGTGTTTTTCCTCAATATGAAGAAATCAGAATAAACATGTTCAAAATTCGAGCTCTTGCGAATTTCCACTAGACTGACATCTCGCGGGTTCGAGTACAACTGAGAATCATGCGATAGAATGAAACAATTATAGAAATCAATGTCCATGCACACTAATTTTATGCGAAAAATGACATCCTTATGAAATTCTTTGGTTTCGAAATAGTTTTGACGGATTTTGTTTTCCATTTCTCATCATTGTTCGACTTTTTCATATATAGACTCGACTTTATTGAATTACCAGAAATTGCAATTACTTCAGTGAATTTTGTCAATTTAGAATAATTCAGTGAAAGTATTTGGAAAATGATTTCTTAGTTATGATCTCAGAACAGGTTTTATTCAAATGAAAAATCCAATTACTGAATTTTCCGGACTGTAATAAGACTGTGGAGTTCACTCGGAATCAGCAGAAACGAACAGAATTAACGCTCAAGGAACAGAATAAATTTTCTTCAAAAACCCCTTCATGTTCTTTTCTCTCGATTAATAGCGCAAAATAGTGATCGTGATTAGGGATTAAAGATCCTTCCGCTCCGAAAAATAATTTCCAGGAAATTAATCAACAATTCGTTGTTTCCTCATTTATTAACTATCGAAGTTCTTCTATCACAAAATTTCCTTGAAATTGTATACTTACTATGATATTGAAGTATAACGTACATCAAAATTCAGATATTTAGGTAAAGCGTAATATCACTGGAGCATAGTTTGAATATGGCAAGTATAACTTTGCTCAAAATGATTCCACAATAGAGATTGCTAGTGAAACATACTCAGGAGCAAAGTTACCCGTAACCATGGGCAACTTTGCTCCTTATTCATAGTTTTATATATATATATATCTTGAAATTGATTTATTGCCTGTTTAAGATATTTTATTTTGAAAGTTTTCAGCAATAACAGGCTTTTTTTGATATGAAAAAGTTTATTTTTGTTGACGTTTCGTTGTTATATTACAAACTAATGAATAATTGAATTTATGAGTTACTATAGATATCAAATGTCAAACTTATTTTTTAGAAAAATCAAATCAGTTTTTTTGTATCTTCACTCATTGATTTTCATTATCAGAGTTATATTTCTGGCTTAGCATTCGCTTCGGAAGTTTTAGTATTCTTCACCATGAGGAAACCTCTGAAAAACTCATGGTCAGCCAGGTGATTCTAATAAGTGTGATTTATATTTACATATATATAATCACATATAGTTTTTTATACTTATCCAGAATATGTATATTGTTGGTTTATGTGTGTGAAACTGAAGGTAGATCTAGAAAAAATGAGTTTTGAGATGTGATGTTTGGTGATTGTTGTGTGTCTATATTACGAGTGTTATTTGTGAGGTTTATTAGGTTGTTGTAAAAAGAATTAAGATGTTTAATGTCTGTTCTTTCATTTACTGTGTTTTCTAAATTTTTACGAATGTGTAACATTTCTGAAATTTCTCTACGTTTTTTGTCTCTTTCAGTTGCCAAAATTTTCGTATATTTGTAATCAAAATCATGTTTTCTGTTATTTTTTGTTCATGTAAGGCTGTGATTTGAGTTTTCGCGTATTTATGCGCTTTGATTCTTTCTTCGAGATTTTGTGCTGTTGGTCCGATATAGCTTTTATTGCAATTGTTACACGGAATATTATAAACTGTATGTTTTACTTTTTAATTTTGTATATATTTCTTCGAATTGATTTTTGGCAGTATGTGCTATTCTCAAATTATAAGGTTTCGATATTTTAGCAATGCTTGTACTTGATTTTGGAATATATAGTAAGGGAATGTAATTATTTTCGTTAGATTTACTTCTTTTTGAATGTAAGATATTATATAATTCATGAATTCTGTTTTTCATGATTTTGTTGATTAAATTTAATGGGTAATTATTTTTCATGAGAAGAGTACGAACTTGTAATTTATTATGAAAACTATTGAAACGTTCTAGTATATTATTAATTTGATCTTTATCTGTTATTATTGAACAATCATCAACATATCTTTTGTATAATAAAATATTTTCATCCAAATCTTTCATTACATCTTCTTCTGAAAATTCCATTACTAATTGTGCAATAACACTTGATATTTGACTGACCATTGCGACACCATCTAGTTGTTGATAAAATTCAATTTTATATTGAGAAAAATTTGATCCCAAAAAGAATTTCACTGCTTCAATGAATTAATTTTTTGGAATACAAGTGAAATTTTTCCAAATATTCCATTTTAGATCTATTATGTTTGGAACGATTGCACTAGGTATATTAGTATATAGTGAGATTAGGTACATCTAAAGAATATAATTCATGATTTTCATTAAGTTGTAAATTTTTTAGATTATCAACTAAATGATAAGTGTTCTTGATATAAAATTGATTTTGATTCATTACGATCTTTAAAATTGAAGAAATATATTTATATATATATATATATATATATATATATATATATATATATATATATATATATATATATATATATATATTATAAAATACTAATTAAGTTGATCTAACTTTCAAAATATGTTAGATAACATTGAATTCTTTGAATGAATACATCTGAGTATATTTCATAATTAATAGTTTGAATAATATTTATAAATCCCTTCTATTGGAGCAAATATTGGAGCAAAGTAGGACCATTCTACGGTACCATGATATTGACATATAACGTACATTGAAATTTATATTTCTGTTCGAGGAAAATAATTCCGCTAACCCAATATATCAAAGTTTGTAATGCAAACTAAGTATCTCATTTTTTCATATTTCGAAATGTCTGTAATGTCTATCGATTGAAGACTAAAGTAATTTTCAAATGAAATATATTTTTCTGTGAAGCATAAATTTGATGGAGTATTGAATAGACGAAATCATTTTGAGCATGCTACTCCATGATTTTTTTGAAAAAAGATTTTTTCAAAAAACGGAAAGCGACAAAATATCAAGAATTGTTATGAATAAATGAGTTTTTAAACACTTTACCAGACCTATTATTCCCATTACCTGAATTCGATATATATTTATATATATATATATATATATATATATATATATATATATATATATATATATATATATATATATATATATATATATATATATATATATATATATATATATATATATATATATATATATATATATATATATATATATATATATATCTTGAAATTGATTTGATGCCTGTTCAAGATATTTTATTTCGAAAGTTTTTAGCAATAACAGGCTTTTTTTGATATGAAAAAGTTTATTTTTGTTGACGTTTCGTTGTTATATTACAACTTTGTCAAAACTAATCAAAGTAGTTTATTGAGCAAAATTAAATCGTCAACCTGGAGTAAAGTGGACAGATGAACGGAAGAAAGAGCATTCAGAGAGGATGAAGCGTTTTTGGGAAGCAAAAAAGATGAAGCGAAATTCCTAAAGATTGCGAATTCAAGTTCAGTCCCTCTCCTCATGGGAAAAAATCGAAATAATAATAATAATATATATATATATATATATATATATATATATATATATATATATATATATATATATATATATATATATATATATATATATATATATATATATATATATATATATATATATATATATATATATATATATATATATATATATATATATATATATATATATATATATATATATATATATATATATATATATATATATATATATATATATATATATATATATATATATATATATATATATATATATATATATATGTATGTTATTTAAGAGTCTGTAGTATAGTATTTATTATAATTTTTAAGGCTTTATTGGCGCAATATTTTCAGTGGTATTTTCTTCTGTTTACCAAGCTTTCGCAGTTTACTTTATTGCTTCTTCAGGGTTCTAAAATTTATAAAAAACCTTTACTGATATCTACAAACTATATGGAAATATATGGAAACCTAAAAATACATAAAGAAGGTTATCCTATCAGACCTATAGTGACCACCATAAATAGCCCAATGACTACACTATCAAAATTTATCGCAGATATTTTGAGGGCAGCTTACGATGTTGACAATGACTTTTATATAAAGGATACTTACCAATTTGCAAAACAGGCAAATAATATGATTTTATTAGATGTATATAGGGTGGTCTCATTTGATGTTGTAAACCTATTTGGAAATCTAGATGAAAAGATAGTAATGGAGGTTCTTACAAAAAAATGGAGAGAATAAAACAACACACTAATATAGATCAAACATTGTTCTTTGAGGTAATAACATATTTATTGGAGAAAAATTATTGCACTTTTAAGGGAAAATATTATAAACAAATATTTGGATGTGCAATGGGATCAAGATTAAGCCCAATATTGGCTCAATATGTAATGGACGACTCAATAACAACCTCAATGACAAGATTGAACTTTGCAGTACCTCTGTTGAAAAAGTTTGTTGATGATATTATAATAACATTACCAGAAGCAAAAATTGAGGAAACATTAAAATGTTTTAACTCATACTACGAAAGCTTAAAATTTACCATCGAGAAAGAAGATGAGCAACAAGGGATCCCATTCTTGGACACAAAAATACATAGGATAGATAATACGTTGAAACTAGGTTGGTACAGAAAGAACACGTGCTCGAATAAGTTTATAAACTTCCATTCGAATCATAGCATTAACATAAGAATAAATTTTATGAGAGAAATGAAAAACAGAGTTGATAAAATCTGCCATGACACTTTCAGAACAGAGTATTGAGAAATCTACAGGAAATACTTGTACAAAATTCTCACCAGTTATCTGCTTATCTGTTATATGCCTCAAGTGATACTAATAAAAATAATAAGTCCAAAAAACAAAGAAGAGAGGAAGAAGAGAACAAAAATTATTATGCATCCATACCAAATATAAACAACTTAACAAAAAAAATAAAAAATATATTCAAAGACGAAAATATAAAGATTACAACATACAATCAAAAAACAGTTGAAGTATTATATAGTACACTCAAAGATCAGTTTCCAAATCCATTCAAAAGTGAAATAATATATAAAATAAATTGCAAAGACTGTGATGGAGATATATAGGACAGACATCACAATGGTTAAAAAATAGGATAGCTCACCATAAATCAGATATAAAAAATGGAAAAGATAGATGTGCCCTAGTAACACATACAACAAAGTTAGACCATAGAGCCAACTATGACGATGTACAAATCCTAAAAACTGAACACAATATCATAAAAGACATATACATGAGATGATAGAAATAAGAAAAGATGAAAAATCTATAAATAGAAAAAATGACACACAAAACTTGAGAAATATATATAGCTACCTACTGCGTATGGAGCAAGAAAAGAAACATGACAAAAAAGAAGAAGAAAGGAAACAACTGGGATCAGATGATACGTGATAAGAATACGAATTCAACCTGAAATTATATATTGAAATTGAATATTGAGACTGAATTATAAATGTTGGATAATTTGAAAATTGCGCTTATGTTATTGCTGTTAAATAGTTTAGTGATTGTAACCTCAACTCTCATGTAGGTAAATATTCTATATTGAGTTTGTAGATATTAATTAAGGTTTTTTATAAATTTTAGAAACCTGAAGAAGCAATAAAGTAAATTGCGAAAGCTTGGCAAAGAGAAAAGATTACCACTGAAAATATTGAGTCAATAAACCCTTAAAAATTATTATAATATATATATATATATATATATATATATATATATATATATATATATATATATATATATATATATATATATATATATATATATATATATATATATATAGAAACATACTAGCTCCAGAAATAGAAGTTGATTTCAATAATTTTATAGTTAAAGAATATAAATGCTTCTTGGAAATCAAAGAAACAATATCAATTATAAATATTAATATATATATATATATATATATATATATATATATATATATATATATATATATATATATATATATATATATATATATATATATATATATATATATATATATATATGAATATTGGTAAATTGGAAATTGAAACTATACTCATTCAGTTTACCATTCATTCTTTATTCTTGAGTTTTCGCAACTTATCAGTTACTTCATCAGAACATTTGTAAATTAAGAAACAGGTAAAAAATCATGCTCTACTTATACACAGTATAAGGTAACATGTTACATATGCACATAACCTACACAATGTTGGATTTAGTATATGAGGAAAGATGTTGGAGGTTGGCAGTGTAGAAATTTTCAGGACTGATGCTGATGATTTTCATAAACTGTTGCTTTGAAACCAGAAATGTTGAGTATGAAGTTGAATTGACAGTTGACAATCACATTTGAGGTCAAGACATCATGTATTCAATGGAAATTGTAGGTTATGAATCTGTCACTTCATAATTTTTGTAAAAGCGCAGGTTTTTCATGTCGTTATCAATCTGTATTAGGAGTGAACAGATAGAGCTCAGATTGCTTTTATCTGATTTTTTTTGTTTATGCAATTTGGTGATTGGGTGATCCGGATCATTTCTAAGATCGATCTTTCCTGCATGTTTCTAGTCTAGTAACCTTATCCACGTCTAACTCCATATTATGTTGGGTTGTTTAATTCATCTTTCTTTGCCTATTGTGCAATCACTCCTATGTGCCATCTATTCTCGGCAATCTCTTTTATAGACAATACCTGCTCTGCGGTCTCTTGGCACTTTATCTTTTACTTTCGAAAATAGCCCACCTATGGATTTTATTGACCGTTGTGCTATCTGAGTCTGTTAATTCAGGGTTTAAATTTTTTGTCAGGGATAATTGTTTCTGATGAGAATGCTCTCGACTTTCTTGAGATTTTTTTGGTAGAGGCTGGGGAGGGAGATCATCTATAGGTACTCTGTTTTTTAGGCCCAATATGAAATTGGTTTTTGTTTTCTGGATGTACTCGGAGCATTAGTTGATATATCTGCCTGAATTGGATGATTTTCTGTACCAATCCAACTTCGATGTGTTTTCTTCAACGTGTTCGAACTACTAACGTATCCAGAAAAGGTACGGATCTTGTTATTAGATCATCTGTTTCCATTGTGGAACCAATGTTTCCCTCAGCGTCATAAGTATTGAAGTGTTCGAGGAGATCTGTTTTTTTATTTGCTGGTACACTGCATATGATGTCATCAACGAACTCTTTTAAGAATGTTATTTGGAATAATGCAATCAATGCTTTCTGTTGATTCCTTCAGATGGCATTGCGTAGTATTCATTACTTGACGGTTCCTCATTTGGAGTCATGAGAATATGCTGGAGGATTGAAATCGTTGCCGTACTTCGATAGACGTGGTGAAACTGAGGAGTTCCTTATAGTTATTGATGGATTGAACACATTTTTAAACTATTGAGAAATATTTTATTTATTGTCCACTACAATATTGTTTCGGTATACGTAATATATATATATATATATATATATATATATATATATATATATATATATATATATATATATATATATATATATATATATATATATATATATATATATTATTTTGAATGTTTTCAGCAATAACAGGCTTATTTGAATATGAAACACTTCATTTTCGTTGACGTTTCGTGGTATATCACAACTTTGTCAAAACTAATGAATATCCAAAATATGTATATTAATTGGTTTATGTGTGTGAATTGAAGGTAGATCTGGAAAAAATGGGTTTTGAGATGTGATGTTGTGTATTTATTTTATGAGTGTTATTTGTAAGGTTTATCAAATCGTTGTAGATAGAATTGAGATGTTAAGTGTCTGTTCTTTCATTTATTATGTTTTCCAAATTCTTACCAATGCGTAACATTTCTGAATTTTACCTACATTCTTTTTCTTTTTCAGTTGCTGAAATCTATGTATAGTTATAATCAAAATCGTTTTTCTGTTATTTCATGTTTATGCCAGGCTGTTATTTGAGTTATTTTTGCGTATTTATGCGCTTCAATTCTTTCTTCGAGATTTTGTGATTTTTCTCCTATTCTTGAGTTAACCTGGTACACAAAAGCAACGTGGTCTGGTAAATACCTAAATTTCAATTCACTACAACCTATGTCACAAAAAAGAACTGTTATTATAGGACTCGCAGATCGTGCAATCAAATTACACTGGTAAACAATGTTTTTGTCACATGAACTTTGTTATGATTTTTATTTATAATTATAATTAAGTTATAATTGATTATAATTCGGGGTCAGATAATTATCTGACCCCGAATACAGAGAATATGCCAATAATAAAGCATATTAAAGAAAAAGTATTACAGAAAAACAACTATCCTCTACATTTCATAGACAGTATTTTCAAGAAACGTATACATGGATTTTACAACAATAACTTCTGTTATCTATCATGAAAAGAAATCAATTGGAAATTTTGTTTTTCTCCTATATATAGCTGGGCTCGAAAATATTGACAATACCTTAAAAAAATATGAACTGAAAGTATGTCACAAGAGTGACATACTTTCACCCTCTTGACATATGTCACAATCTAGGTAAACAATTTCTCAGCCAACTGAAGGCAAAAATACCTAAAGAAAAGTGAAACCATATTATTTACGAGATACCCTGTTCCAACTGCGATAAAATGTACATAGGACAAACCAGCCAGTATCTGAAATCCAGACTAAACAGCCATAAATACGACCAAAGAAATGAAATAGCATCAACTAACCATATAATCGAGTTCAACATCAGTTTGATTTTGATGGGACAAAAATTCTTAGAAACGAACGTTATACCAGAAAACGTGAAATCTTAGAAATGATCGAAATTAAAAAGAGAAGTGAAAAAACGGTGAACACAAGGGCTGATACAAATTTAATACGGAAATTCTACGCAAATGTTTTGCCATAATAAGGGAGATATCTTCGCATAAACGTTTTCATCTGCTACATACCGACAACTCGATGTAGATTGACAAAAAAAACCATGTGTTGAAAATGATAAATACTTCTGAAATATCTAATTTGGAATTTGAGTTTAGATTTCAACGTTGTGGCACCGTCGTATTTAACATCGTATTTTGGTAAATTAATATAATTTCAGAAGAATTTGCTGCTCTTGGTTCAAAAAAAAGGTAGATTATAATAGTTTCTCGATTTCACTCTACCATTTCAAAGTGTATTTTACTTAAAATTTAAGCTAAATATAAACATCTTTCTGAAGAAGGCAACATTGATTGCCGAAACGTCAAGTAATCTGTATATTAGTGAAAATTTATGTATATACCACCAATTGTCTACAGACTTTATAACCCAAGAAAATCAGGCAAGAAAGATATATATATATATATATATATATATATATATATATATATATATATATATATATATAAATATATATATATATATATATATATATATATATATATATATATATATATATATATATATATATATATATATATATATATATATATATATATATATATATATATATATATATATATATATATATATATATATATATATATATATATATATATATATATATATATATATATATATATATATATATATATATATATATATATATATATATATATATATATATATATATATATATATATATATATATATATATATATATATATATATATATATATATATATATATATATATATAATATATATTTATATAATAATACGTTCTTCAAAATTTCTTAAATAACTTCTTCAAAAAAAATAGTAATTTATAACTACATTATAGCATTCAATGAAAGATTACAAATAACTCAATCTAAATCAATTCATTTCGGTCAATTTTTTTGTTCACATAATTCCTGATAATAAATTCTATAGAGTCAAAGTGAATGTCACAATTATTGGCAACTCTATTGAATGTAGACTCCATACACAAAATTAGGGATTGTACTAGGGAGTTAGTCCTCGGAGTCTCTAGGTGGAATAATTGTGTATTACGAGAATTTTGCTTAGAAACACGAAATTTCAAAGCGAACAAGAGAGGGGGACAATCAATACTATTGCGCAGTAATCTGTACAAAAATTCAAGTGATAAAGTTCCTCTTCTGCTCTGCAGTCAGATTAAACTAAATCGACTCAATAATTCGTTATGATTGACTCCTCTCTGTGAAAAAAACTTATTTTTCCTCCAAACTAAGAATTTCAAGAACCTTCTCTGAATAGCCTCAAGACGGCGTTAATGGCAAGTATAAATGGGATTCCAGATCATGCTGCCATACTACAACTTGCTATGGACTAGGGCATTGAGTAGTCCTGAGAATGTTGAGGAATTATCAAAATATTTGTCATTACGTATATCGAATCCACATATTTTCGTAGCAGATGAAATAAGTTGGGTGATGTGTGGGACAAAGGAAAGCTTCTGGTCGAAGACTACACCACACAAGAACGCGAAAGAATCTGACCACCGACGTTGTAATCACAGTCAATTTGGTCTCTTTTTTTTGTTTGAAAGAAACATTAGTACACTTTGACACATTCAAACTCGAATGATTGTCCTCACACCAACAAGCAACATGGTCCAGCGCGAACTGAAGTTGATTACAGTTGTCCTGTGATCTAACTTCATGATATAATTTCAAATCGTCTGCGAACATAGATGTGGAGAATGAATATTATCCATCAGATCATTTACGAACAGAATAAATAACAGTGGTCCAAGATTAGACCCTTTAGGTATTCCAGAGGTAGGTATGAACTCAGTCGACTGTATACCCTCCAGCTGTACGAATTGACGTGGTTCCATCAGGTAAGTATGAAATAGGTTGGTGAGACTATCAGAGAATCCAAATTTGTTGCGTAATTTCTGTACCAACAGCGCATGAGCAACTTTATCAAATGCTTTCTGAAAATCTGTGTGAATCACATAAACTTTTTTAGTTTAGGTAGAGTTTAGTACTTCAGAAACGTACTGTGAAAACAGCATTAGGTTGCTTGAACAAGATCCCATTGACATGAATCCATGTTGTTGATTCTTGATGCTATTTCTGACGGCTCGATATATAGCATTATAGACCACAATTTCAAAAGGTTTAGAAAAGTTTCATAGGATGGATATTGGCCTGTAGTTGTTGGATATTGGCCTATTGCACAACAGAAGGATCACCTTTTTTCAAGACCGGTACTATCTTGGTTGATTTATATATTTTACGAAAAGTGACTTTGCGCATTATAAGATTAAATATATGTGTTAATGGATCCGAAAGTGCATTAATACAATCTTTCACAATAAAACTTGGTATTTCATCAGGAGCCGACGTACGTTCATTAGAGAGTTTCTTGGCAGCAATAATGATTTGATTCCGAGTTATTGAAGTAATACATATCGCGTCATTAAAATCTGAATAGTCCACCTCACATGAATTGTTGTTCAATGATGTCTCATATACCGCACTGAAATATTCAGCAAAGGTGTTAAAAATGGATGTTGCTTTATGATAAGTAGGCTCGCCATCTCTCATCTCACCAGGAATTCTAGAGATACATTTTTTCTCGTTAATGAAATACTAGAAAGAAGAGGGGTCTTGCACAATATCATTTTCTGCTGTTTAAATAAAATTTTTACACGCAAAGTCAATATCGTTCTTAATGGTTTTTCTTAGACTTTTGTACTTTCCAAATGAAGGTTATTACCATTTTTCTTGAAGTTGTTCAGATATTTTTCATTTCTCAAAATGGTGTCAATTATATTCGAATTATACCAAGAGGGAAAACATCTCTTTCGTTTGATTTCAAAAGGTACAGTCTGTAAGAATACATCACTTAATATTGCATAAAACTTGTCGCATGTCTCATCCATAGTTTGAGTTGACTCGAAGACACTGTTCCAAGAGATATTTGTATCCTTTGATACATTAGCGGAAAATTAAGCCTTACGAAAATTGAACTCTTCAGTGTCCATAGAAGTCACGCCCATGGAAGAAACATGTTTTCAGTTACAAGATACATAGACATGAATTGAAGGATGGTGGAGATCAGCAGTCACAAGAGAAAAATTGTCAGGAGAGATTCGACATGACGCATTTGAGAAAATTTGATCTTATAGTCTACCATTAATATTGACTAAATTATTGAATTGATCGAGATTGAGAATTTCAACAAACGATTTCAAGGCTATACATTTCTCATCGAATGCGAATTATTTACAAACTGAGGTGCATTAAAATCACCAATGATTAATACTTTCTTATCTAATACTGATTGAATAGTTGAGAGACTATCGAAGAATAAATCGTACGTTACCATATCATTTTGTGGAGGTATATAAACAACAAAAACAATAAGTAATAAGTGACCCATCTTTGCAACCTATTAGTTCTATGGATGGAACCAAATTTGGCAGCATAGGTAAATCTATGCACTCCGATGAATACATATTGTGGACTGTTAGAAGAACTCCACCTCCGGTAGAACGCCTTGTCGTAGGAAGATCCCTGTCACATCTGTAGATGAAATAATCATTTGGAAAGAGTTCTGAGTTGAAAACGTCATTTTTTAAACTAATTCTCACTTAAACAAATCACATCATAATCCTTGCAAAGACACCTTAACAAACTAAGTCATTTGTCTTGTATTTGAGTTCGCGCACATTTTGGTAATAAATGTTTAAGTCGACAGAAACAATTTTTTTGTTACTGGGACTTTCTGCCTTTAAACTTTCCAGTCTCACATGCCTACTCACGAGAAAACTTGAAACGTTTAATTGTTATATTATTAGGTCAATTTTCACATTTTTCATCGAGCATATCGATATCGGCACTCACCTTGAATGACCGACTTCTCGCTTTTTCTCTTGTTAGAAGCCTCTCGACTGTGAACTTCTTGCCTGGAAACTTGGAGTGCAAGTGATTCAGGACTGTTTCTTCAGAAGTTTCCGTACGTTCCTTTCCGACGTGAATCCAGGCTTTTTTCTCCAGACATGCGAATAAAGAGGTGGAGTCTGTTCCTTTCACGACGGATTGTTTCTTATTTTTGGTATTCTTCGGTGTTCTCGTTGAACTGACGTGCTATTAGTTCGTTTTTTTTTCGGAAGTAACTTCAGCTTGCTTTTCCTCAACAGTTGAAGGAATTTCCTTGCGAATGGCAGTACCGCACACTTCTTCCGTAGTGTTATTTTTGTTACCAGTTGCCCCGGACTTATGCATGGCAATAATCTCTTTCTGGTAATCAACTATGGCTTGAAGATTCTCTAATGTTTGATTCGCAGCATTTAGTTTCGTTCTCGTTATTTCCAACTCTCCCTCCAGTTTCAGAAACTTTATATTCGTTTCTAAATTATTTGATTCAGTTATATTTGAATATTATATATTTCATATTAGTTATATCATGAATTCAGATAACCGCCTGTCCAAGAATTTATATTACTCCTGATTTTGTCGCTTATAGAAATGCTATCCGAAACTTGTTTGTTATGAATAATTTCTATTAGTTTGTTTTTGTTCGATTCACCGACTTCATTACTAAATTCTCTTAAGGTTGTCATTGTACTGAGTTAATATGTGTTTATGTTACCAATCGATGAGGAGTTTTTTTTGAAACTTTCGTGACACTGGTTTTTTTGCTCTACGTGGCAACGTCGTGAATCCGTCGAAGATGGTTCTCTAGAGTATTGGCACGACCACCTTTAATACGGGCCATGAATAGCCTAGTCGGGCAGTGTTGCCAAGTTGTGTTTAGTTGTACACTATCCTAGTTGGATATTCCCAAGCTTTCGAGCATTATTTCATTTATTCTTGTATATTGCGAACAAACAAGAAATATTATTAGTATTTATCACATATAGAATATTATATTTGGTATTGTGAGCACATATTTCTGTAACAGAAAAATGTGAAACATTTATTATTGCAGGAAAACAACGATGTTTTTGATAAAGCACCACTGCGTAAAAAATACCTCTATTATTCAGTGGGATTTATTTACATGAAAAGTTGCCTAAACAAATTTATTGAATTATTTGAGAGAATAGAAACCTTGAAAGAAACGCTGTAGGAATTACTCAAATTGAATAATTTACCTGAGTATAAATAAATATTATATTTTCGAACAGCGTAACCAACAAACTACTTTATGAAAGTATTGAGCTTTCTTCGTTCATTTTTTGATTCAGTTTACTCGTTTCCAGCTCGATTATTTTTTTGTGTATAGTCATTCATTAAGATATTCGAAAAAATGGAACACAGCATGTTCAGAATATTTTTATTGTCTTCTCCACATAAACAGAAACAATGAAAATCTTTGAAGGACTCATCCAATGACACGCTTCAAATACTGAGATTACACAAGATTGCTTTCTGGTGTATATTATTCAAAAAGGCCGGTTCGAGAGAAATGTCATCAATAATTTTTTTCAAATATGGCACACATGTGAAATAAGACATTTTTTACTAAATCTGTAGGTATACTGAGTCCTCCTAGTTGCAAATAATTGAAATATTCATTATCAGTCGAATTTCTTATACTTTCAGTAACAAGCGAGATGTAGATGTCACAGATGCAGATTGACAAAAAATGGAGTAAATTTGGAAAAATAGGAGGAACCGCGTGAGAGACAATTCTTGTTCTTGTAGGTATGCTTACAATCCCACTAGCTGAAACGAATATATCTTCCCTGATGATATCAGTTTCAGAAAATGCAAGCCACAAACGTATGAATATTTTGTTGGACCCCAATTATCTCGTGGTATACATTCCATTCATTTACTCTTCGAAAATTAATTATTAAGGAAACTGAAAGTGGATACTAGTTTTCCACCCGCACGCAGGCAGCTCCTATAATTTGATTCACAACCAGGAATGCAACAAGTTTTCGTCATTTTAAGAAAATATACTCATTAGAAACTCACCTATTCCAAGCTTGAAACTTACTGAATCATCTACGGAATACCTATCCTCTACAGTATATTTAGCAAAAAAATTATTTGTCAGTAATCCGTACTCAAAACACAACACAAATTCGATTCGATTAAATCGGTACACACAAAACACTTCGTTTTTATAATTTGATATTATGTTATCCACAAACCATCAACACTAGCACCTAAATAACACTATAGAAAATTGATGAATAGAGGATTAGAACTGAAATCGTAAAATATTCAACTTCAAACTACGAAAGACTTGAACAACACAAAATTGATTTCGTTTCACTGAAAATTTGTAAACAAATTAAACACTTTGTTTTTTAGTGTTTGATGTTCAGATTTAAACGAATTATCAACATCAACACTTGTAACACTGTACACAATTGGAAAATATAGAATTTATACCGAAAGCTCAAATTATTTAACTTCAAACTGAAAACTTCCCAAGTTTTGGGAAGCATTTTTTTCTGTTTGCATTAGTATACCATCTCAACAAATGGCGGGATTGTTAGCCAACCCTCTGACATATGACAAATATTCATTTCATGGCCTGTGTTGAAGGTGGCCGTGGTACTAGCAGGTATCGGAGAATTCCGCACAGGCAGAGAACGGGCTTCTTTTTGATGGTTACCAGATGTGTTCCAATATTTCCAATCGGCCCCGAAATGAAATTTTACAAGTATTTCGAATAGATTTAAATTTTTGGAGAGAATGAATTCACATTAATTTAACCTATTTGAGTTCCTTTGTTACAATCGATATGACCAATTTATTAGTGTAATTGAGGCACTTTTTTACTATACTCGGTACTTATTCCGACGGTTTTTGATCAACTTTTATTCTATATTTGAACAAATTCACAGGAGCGACTCAGAGTACTGAATTTATTACGTATTCTATTGAATATTGAAATTATTAATATATATATATATATATATATATATATATATATATATATATATATATATATATATATATATATATATATATATATATATATATAGACGTAATAATTTTGAAACTAATTGTAGCAAGAAATTTCAAAAATATAGAATGCGATGATAGATTTGCTTCAACATTTCAAACAGTTAACACTCGGAATTACCTAACCTTACGATATTATTGAGTTATTGAAAGCTAAGTGTCTCACTCGCATTTATGTACGAACCCTCTTGCTGTAGAATTATCCATTTTTCATTATGGAGTATCACATATAAAATTCTTGAAGTGCCTCCAATTTATTTCTTGGATTTTTGAAAAAACTTAGTAAACGTCTGACTCAATGTTAAACATTCCAAAATGACTGGATTTCATATTACCTATGTTCTCATTTATTCATTGTGAACATATTGAAATTTCAAAAGATGCCTCAAAATTTTTTTTCTCCCTCTCAAACGGCAATTTTGAAATTATATGACTTAGCAAATATCCACAACTTTGCAGCCAGTTGTTCGTCTTGTATTCACATAACAGAAAATGTATTCAACAGTTTTTCGAGATGCCTCAAATACCTGTCAAAAATGCTATTCAAATTTCTCTATTAAACGGTGAAACGTCAAAATCTCAAATTATTCATAGGAATTTCAGATCTCTCATCTGAAAATATTCTAAGTTCGGTCGGCTTTGGATAAGGCTTCTTCACCAAGTTCGAATTTTTCTTGTTATGAATCAATTGAATAATTCAGGAAAAATCGTTTCGTCTGTTGATCAGGCGATTAACAGATGAAGCGATTTTTGATACTTCAACTCTAGCCGTTTAGTGGTCAATATGAGACATCCACGTAAACCACCGGTATATGATGACCGCCAATGAATTTCGCCTTGTATGTCCAGGGGATCAGTCTGCCGTTCAATTGATTCGTTTGTATCTATAAGGGCCGGTAAAAGTGAAATTCAATAGTAATCATTCTTGAAGCAATTATATAGTAATCATCATATAATAAAAAAAAATTTTAATTCGAGCTGTCCTAACAGATACCTAAATTTTGAATCAATCAAAATACCACATTTATCGAAATGCCAATAACATTATTAGCGGGCAAATCTGGAAAATTTTGAGTGAACTAAAATGGAATAGAAAATGAAATGAAATATATAAATGAAAATAATACGAAAAAAAAATTGACCTTGGCTTTCAAGAGTCAGCAGATGAATCGAAGGAAAACATTTAAGGACCTCAGAGAACGGGACACAACGGCTATGATTGTAGACATCAAAACTATTTACTATAGCACGTATCATTTTTAGTTGATAAACTTTGAAGGTATAAGATTCTTCTCCTTTGGAGACTGTAAACGAATGCTTGAGTCCAAAGATCTAGGTAGGTAGGGTATTCACACTGATATGCGTTTTGACTTCATTAGATGAGAATCTGTTGCTTCTTTACCTACATCTATGTTTATGCACCGAGAAGTTATTTTTGCTACACAATTGCCATCATTGACCATCATATACAGTGTCCATAAATTCATATATCTCACATTCTCAAGATATATATCAGGAAAAAAGTCCATTGCTTCGATGCATTGAAATGAATGTATCAATAAATAACGAAAGTTACAACGATATTTCTTTTTCGATTGACGCATTTCTATCCGGCGGTCGTTCCATTGCTTCCATCCTGAACTTCCTTCCTGTACTAGAAATCGGGGAATTTCCGGCGTTTTCGTGTCCGGCTTACATTAACCGAACGACAAATGAAGTTCCTCTTATAACGTGACACCGAGTGGACGGCCATCGGTTTTGAAAACTTGCCCAAGAACCTTCCGCCTTCAAACTCGGGCAATCTGTAGTGATCGCCAAAGGATGGCGCCTCGTCGCTCATTAGCCATAATGACCCCGATATGACCGAATTGACAGTTGCTGTAATTGCAAGCATCTGTTAGTCGAAATCGCACTTCTTGCCTCAGGTCCTTCGGAAATGCTCTGGTTGGGCGTTCCTATGATGATGCCGGGATTAACGATTACGCCCCAATAAAGATAGATCGAAATGAGGGTCACGTCATAATTGAAACATTGTTCACAGAAAAGCCACAAGATTTAGGATTAATTATTGTTTTCGACTTGTTTGACTAAGTTAAACTGAACTGAATATATTATCATCATTACAATAATGAATAATTCATTATAATATGCATCACAGGTTTTGTTCAGGAAAAAAATCGAAAAAAGCAGAATTTCAAATCGAAAACAATAAATATTCATAATCAGATGAAACATACGACTTTTACAGTTGCATACAACATTTCTCGAAGAGAAATTTCAAGAGATTTCTCAACTCAGAATTCAGTATCAATTGTTATTTTTCAACTCACTTTCCGCACAAACTAGATAGTACATTACTTCATCAAAAACCAAGTATGAATTAATAATTTTAAACTCTTACCTATATTCCCAATGAATTCATTCGATGTGTTTCGGGATGATAGACCCATTTATTTGATCATGTTATCGATTTAATTATATAACCAACTCCCAATTCCTTAATTATGTTTTACCGTTGATATAATCCTCTCTTTCAATGCTAATTTGAATATCCTCTATTGAATTAATTCTTTTGACTTCGATTAAATATAGCTATTTATAATAACAATAATAAGTATCAATTTTACTACAGGTAATAATACCTAGTTACAAAAAATATTTCAAAATATATATGAAGTATTAGCTCCTAATGATATAATACAAACGTTCAAATTAAAGGAGAATAATGAATAACAGAAATAAAAATAATGAACAATTGATAATAATAATATAATAACTATACATGAAAAGGTTCCACGTGAACCTGACATATTAAAGTAAATTAGTCACATCGCATTTGTCACTCACCTCCTCGAATAGCGAACACATCTAATAAGCGATGGTATGAGGGATTGCTTTCTGGAATACCAAGAGAAAAAATCGACTTGATTTTGAATATTGTCTAGGTACATGGAAATCTATAATGCAAATAAGGGTAGGACATTCTATATAACCATGTAAGAGGTTATACAGAAAGTTCTGAGAGAAGAAGTACCTGCCAACTCCAAGTGATTCAGCTCCAAACCTGTTCAAGAGATCAGTTTGGTTATGTATTCAGCCCGTATAAACGTGTTCTTCCCTCCAAATTAGAAATTTGGAAATTTTTGTTGTATCCCTTCATGAATGATTTTCATGAAAAATATGAATTGTACGCCAAATCATAAATTATATTGGATAAAAAGTATGATTCACTTTATATATATATATATATATATATATATATATATATATATATATATATATATATATATATATATATATATATATATATATATATATATATATATAAATATATAAAGAATATATATATATATATATATATATATATATATATATATATATATATATATATATATATATATATATATATATATATATATATATATATATATATATATATATATATATTTACTTTATATGTATATAAAGGATTGGATAGTTATATACATAAAAGTTTCTGTATTCGAAAAGTGTTCAGCATTACGCAAAATAAACTTATAAGATTTGAATGCTGATGAAATTGTTTTATTTATATGAGGTACAGAAGTGAATTAATTAACAAATATCATACCGAGGTCAAAAATTTCGGAGACCATGGTCAAAATGGTTTCGTTAATTGTATAGTCAAATGTAAGGCCGTTTCTTTTAAGTGAATGTGACAATGTTACATTTAGCTACATTAATATTAAGTTTATTGCGAAAACACCAGTCAGATACAGCGGTGTGCCACCCCGTAAGATTATGCAATTTTAACATGTTAAAATTTTGAGATAAATTTTCATCATCATAATCTCACATGAGACTATGAACTGCTGAAGAATTCACAGAAGAACAATATCAGGCCTAAATCAGAGCCTTGTGGTACACCCGACAGAGCTGTATATTCATTCGACCCTGAAATTTTAAAAACTGTGTTCGATTAAATAGATTAGACTAATTTGGGGAAACTAGACCTTTGGAGGAACCTGAATTGGCTTTACCATAACTTTATGATTCAAATGTCATAAAATCGGTACCTGACTACTTTCGGAAGATTCTTCGATACAAATTGTGAGATCGTTACAAGGTAAGTCAAGTAATGGGACATGAATCTGGGATTTTCGATTTTCACCTGATTTCTTACTTTGTGATGAATATTATTGAATACTATGATCTCGAATAGTTATGAAAAGTTGGAAAGGATGAATGTAGGTCTATAATTTCTGATAACAGTTGTATCACCTTTTTTCAGTACAGGTACTATTTTCGCAGTTTTCTAGATTGTAGATTCAAGAATTTAATTTTAAAATGTGACATGAAGGTGCAGAGAACACATGAATGCACTCCCTCACAATAGAACTAGGTATTCCGTCTTGACCAGGTGTATTTTTTGTACTGAGGTTCTTTTTTTTATTTCAATTGATCTACAGTTTAACGCAGGTTCCAAACGGCCAATGGGATTGTAATCAGTGTACATTAACCAACAATTATGCCTTACCGGGGCTCAAACCCGAATCCTACCGCACCGTAGTCGGTCGCTTTCGCGACTAAGCTACGGTGGTCGACAGCACTGAGTTTCTCAACAGCTAATAAAACATCATTTGCTGATGATGTGAATAAAGTTCTTGTCATCATGCCCATCGTAATAAAGGCTGATGAAATCAGTTAGCCTACTTTTATATTTTCTGAAGCGGTTTTCTTCTTGTGAATAAATTATATTAATTCTGAGGTGTAAAATCCTTTAAAACGTCTACTAAATTTCAACGTCAGAGGAACTGACTCTGAAAATGAACTATCAAGTATATCATAACATTTGGAACATGCAATATCGGGAGCCGATATTGCATCTGACCATAACCCCATAATAGGTGATTTTAAATACAAAGGTAAAATACTAAAAGAACGGCGAAATACCAAAAGATACAACATAAGAACCTTGAAAGAACCAGATAAACCAGACAATCTAATAGAGGCACTGAAAGAGAGTTTTGAAGCAAAGATGCCCTCCGATGATCAAACTGAAGAAGATTGTTGGAAAACGATTGAAACAAACATAAAGGCAACTACAGAAAAGGTAATTGGATACAACAGACATAAGGCCAGAAAACCTTGGACGACGAAAGAAATACTAAACAGAATGGAAGATAGACGAATAGCAAAGTTAGAAAATAATGACATCAAATACAACCAAATAAACAAAGATATTAGAAATAAGATAGGCAAGCAAAGGAAGAGTGGCTGACTGAGCAATGTCACGAAGCTGAAAGATTGCACGAAATGCACGATTCCTTTAATTTCCATAAAAAATTCAAGGAAATTGCAAGTTGCCATAACAAAAGAAATGTAAGCTCCATTCGACACAATACCAAAATAATAACAGACAACGAACAACTACGTCTGACATGGGAAAATTATATGAAAGATCTATATCGAAATGTTCGTCCAGCAGCACAAAATTTATCTCAACAGGAAGAATAACTGGCCCTCCAATACTTGTTCCAGAAGTAGAATATGCTGTAGCAAATCTAAAAGACGGAAAAACACCTGGTGAAGATATGATTCATGCAGAAGTTCTAAAATTGATGGACTCAAAAATCTTATGTCGATTATTTAATAAGATCTATGACTCTGGTATTATTCCTACGGGATGGTTAAGATCAATATTTATAGCGTGACGAAAAAAGAACAAGGCCTATAACTGCGGTGATCATAGACTTACATTAAAAGCATTTTTAAGAATTCTGCACTATAGAATATAAAGGAAATGCGAAGAGCACAGCGGCAGCACAACGGAGGCTATGTATTGCCTACAATTATTGACCCAAAAATGTTACGATCAACGTAAAGACGTGTTTATAGTTTTCATTGATTATCAGAAAGCTTTCGATAGCATTAAGCATGAGCACATGATAGGAGTACTACAACAAATTGGCCTTCATACAAAAGATCTTAGAGTTATCCAAAATTTGTATTGGATTCAAACAGTAATACTTCGTATTAACAACGTTTTAGATACACAAGAATAAGAAATAACAAACGGGGTTCGCCAAGGTTGTATTTTGTCTCCGCTACTATTCAACGTATATACTGAGATGATTTTTCAGAATGTGCTGGACAGTCAGCAAAAAAGTATAAAAATAAACGGAAACCCAATAAACAATATACGTTATGCTGATGACACTGCCATCTCAGCAAACGATTTGGAAGATCAACAGCAATTTCTTAATAAAATTGATATGAAAGGTAAGGAATATGGACTCAAAATCAACACCGAAAAGACAAAATTCATGATCATCAGCAGAGAACAGCATAATCAGGCCCAAATAATGATTGAGGATAAACCCATAGAAAATTGGATAACGATATGGAAATAAAAATACGGACGGTGATGGCAAGAACAACATTCATTAAATTTCAAAGATATCTATGTCGAAGAGAAGTATCAATAGACATAAGACTTCGTATGGTAAAATGCTATATTTGGCCCATAATAACATATGGGGCCGAAACATGGTCACTCAAAATAAAATCCATGAACCGCATAGAGGCTTTTGGGATGTGGAGACTCCGCAGGTTATTAAAGATTCCTTGGGTGGACTGAATAACGAATGAGGAAGTACTTAGAAGAGCCGGCGTCGAGCGTGTGATATTAAGAAATATAAAACAACGCAAGATCTCTTATTTGGGCCACATACTCCGAGGTAATAAATATGATATCCTAAGACTAATAATAATGGGTGAAATAGAAAGTAGAAGAGGTCCAGGCCGAAAACGGCATTCATGGTTGTGCGATATCAAGAACTGGTGTGGAGTGAAAAACGTGGGTGATATATTCGCTTTAGCTACGGAGGGAAATTACGTATTATAGAATGAGTGGATGATCGCCTACGCGCTGTAAGCGTTTGGCCCGAGAAGAAGATAGAACATGCAATTTCATGATCATTACTCACACCTGTTATTGAATCTCAACTAGTATTCAAGATCAGTTCATACATCAGATTAATATCAGCTGTTCTGAAATACAATTTCAGAACAGCTTCTGAAATTGTATTTCAGAAATCAAAATTCTTTTGAATAAGAGGAAAAACGACAAGATTCTTTATATTTTGTATTTCTGCGGCTATTTTGAACTGTTGAATAGGATAGAACTTATCTAGTGCTACTAAGGAATAGTTTTCTTACACCATAGTACATGCATGGTACATTACTAAAAAGAAGATCGAGCAACCTTTCACGCGAATTCAAGGTATAATTGAATTGTTTCAATTCAAGAATTCCGGAAAACAACTCCAAATTGATACACTTTCTATCAGAAGTACTGGAAACATTATAACGGTGCAATCAAATCACCAACAATTATGATTTTCTTATTCAATAAAATATTCAGAGATCATAGAAAATCTAAGAATATTTCATGGGAACAGTAATCAATGCTGGGGGTATGTAAATTACTATTACACTAATGCAATTTAATCCAGAACTTATTTGACCGACGATTATGTCAATGGATGGAACAAGGTTATGGATCATTGATGAATTTGATTTCTGCATGTAACCTCTCGTGGCCAGCAATAATTACACCACCTCCTCTAGTCGAATCAGTTACCGCCAAGTTACGACCCTTTCTGAATGTATTGAAATGATCGGAAGATAATTCTGAATCATAGAAACCATTTTGTAGGCCAGTTTCCATCCAAACAATCAGATCAAAACTACACCTCGATCCCGAAAAATGAAATTCTTTTTTGTTTTGTATGATGTCCGCGCACATTTTGATGAAAATAGTTGAGATGTAACTGAGAGAATTCAGGTTGAATGTTTTACTGTAGAATACCTTTTAGAAACTTGAGTTGAACACTTTCGCCTTTAGACTTGAGTCTAAAGACTTAGTTTTCACTTTATTTTAATGATTTCTTTGAGGAATAGTCTTGTCGGATCATAAAGATATAGGCGAGTCCGTCAGGAGTTTTTGAAATTTTTCTATTCCTTCAAAAAATTTCGGATTTCATATTCATCTGAAAATATCATTATCAACATTCGAGGTTTTTGGAAGTTTTCAATCGATTTGCCTAGCCGATGCACTGTTTTACCGTCATCAGTATACCCTAACTGTTAACATCACACATTTGAAAACCGAACACGCATTATTCTTTTCAAGCTCCAAAGGTCTCGATTTATTTGAGGATACTTTAGGTAGACCATACCAAATCTAGTTTCACTCTCTTCTTTTTTCGCAGTCTTCCAGTTCTCAATTGATTCTCCAAATGTGTAATCCTCAAGAATTTTATCTGAATGGAGTTGATTGAATATTTTAGTTCCTTCATTTCGTCTGAAATGATTTAAGCACAGATTTCATTGATGCGATATCCTCATGTACTGTACGTATGTCACTGATTATCAGTGACGATGCTTCTGAATTTCGCAAACTAATTAGAATACTGTTATTCTGTTTCAATTTTCAATGAAAGTACAAAAGTAATTTTGCCGCTTCGTTCGATCAAACTGGAAATTATTAAATTCCCCTCCATTTTCCTTCCTTTTCCACTTCGTACAATCTGCTGATCCAATATCAGCAGCTTTCATTCTTTCTGAATTTTCAGTTGATGAAAATAACTAGGATTTGCTTATATATTCCGAATCTATTCGAATAATATTTATATATATATATATATATATATATATATATATATATATATATATATATATATATATATATATATATATATATATATATATATATATATATATATATATATATATATATATATATATATCATATATATATATATATATATATATATATATATATATATATATATATATATATATATATATATATATATATATATATATATATATATATATATATATATATATATATATATATATATATATATATATATATATATATATATATATATATATATATATATATATATATATATATATCCCTCCCCTGGTGGCTGATAGGGGAAGTCTCCTAGATATAGGAGACACTGATACACAGGGCGGACCAAAAACTAACTAGACAAATCCATTGGCGTCTGTTCAGTATCTGACGGCCAATGGTCAGCGTCTGTCTCTCTAGTTGAGGCGGCTGTATTTCAATCTTTAGAGAAGTCCATGTATATATCATATATATATATATATATATATATATATATATATATATATATATATATATATATATCGAAATATATATATATATATATATATATATATATATATATATATATATATATATATATATATATATATATATATATATGAAATAATCTATATATTTCTTCCGGATATATAAATTATATTGTAATATATAGAAATATATTTACGTTATTGAAAAACGCCCAGAACTTATTTGGATTCTGATTTATATTTGATTCGAGAGATTTAACATAATCACTGTGCAAACGAGAAATATCAGCTTTTATTTTGGCTCTTAGTCTGGAGAATTCAATATATCATGGTTGCCTGTTTTTCTAAACAGGATATGACATTTCGTTTTACAACGAATATCTCTAATAACCGAAGAATTGAACCACGGAGGATATCGATTTTTGTGTTTCTCACTAAGCATCGGCACACATTTATCAAATATATATAACTTTCCATATAAATAGCTACACGCATCTTCTGCATTTACAGCTGTCTCCAGAAAATTAGTCAGCATTACATATCAGGTTCTCGAACTGATACACAGGGCGGAAAAATCGAGTCGTATATGGTGGCCTCAACTGAGACCATCACAAAGCTTTGTTAAACTTGAACGCATGATGGAAAAGAAGATCAAAGGATCACTACACCAGGTACCAGTCGAAAGACTGGCTTCACCTGATCATCGCATTCTGGGGAACCTGGAACACCATGCGGAGAAAAATCGGAGCTTCTTAAAAACCTTCCATAATCTCAAAATCAAACATAAACATCACATCTTTACAATTAACATCAATACATACGCTAAAACAGGTAACCTGAAGCAGCTCACCTACATCATGAGAAAGTTCAATCTGAAAATCACCGCTCTCCAAGAAACACGATTCATGAACGAGAATCATTTCGATACCGACAGTTTCAGACTCTACAAGGGGAAACCTTCCGTGAAAGTAAAGAACAAATTACCGCTGTTAGGTACCTGATTCGCGATACACAATTTCATACTCGACTCGGTTATTAATTTCACATCGCCCAAAAGAAGAGTCTCGTTGCTTTCTATTGAATCAGCTAATGAAGCTTACACTCTTATCAACGTGCACGCTCCTATTAATCACCACAACAAAACCGTTCCGGAAAGCGTTGAAGATTTTTGGGATACATTGGAAGAAACAACCAATAAAATACCAAAACACCACGTGAAAATATTGCTAGGAGATTTTAACGCACAGCTGGAAAAAAAAGGAATCCAGAGATACTACGTGTCCCCATACCAAACACAAACGTACCAACAAGAACGGTGAAAGGTTAATCCCGTTCTGTAGGAACTTCGAACTGAAAGTTCGAAGTTCCTACTCAATTAGTACTCAATTTCAGAAGGAATGCATTAGATTCCGTGCCTCATGATTGTTTGATTCAGGTGATGAAAATCTACGAAATTGACCCTTATGTAAGTAACTTCTTGAAGCATGCTATGTCTACTTGAAAGACCACAAAACATGGAATCAACTGTAATTTATCGACAGGTGCCATACCAGTAAAGAGAGGAATATTTCAGGGACGCTCTCTGAGCCCATTTGCTTCTGCTTGGCATTGAATTCTCTATCGCTGAGATTGAACTCAAAATAAAAAAGATTTTCCATCGAAGATAATAAAACGGAATCCTTCCAAATCAATCATCTATTATATATGGACGACCAATAGCTAATGACCAGCACCAAGCAACATTGGATCAGATGCTTTATATTGTAGAATAATTCTCTAGAGATATAAAAATGATTTTTGTTTTGTATAAATATCGCACTTTGAGTTTTAAAAGAGGCATAATGATGCAGGAGGAATTTCAAATGCCAAATGGAGACCACATCATGCCAAAGCCAGAGGAAAACACCTCGTTTCGATCATCGTTTGATAAAGGAAATCTCCACTGCATTCACGAAGCGGGTGAGAGATGTACTCAAAACGAAACCTGACAGTAAACATTCCTTCGCGGCAATCAACACATACGCTTCTTTTTTCTTGTGTACTCATTCAAAATAGTTGAATGGAGCAGAACTGATGCCCGCAGGGCATCAGTTAATGCTTAATTGTTTTAATTGAGTCAATTCAACCCTGCAGGGTTAAAAGGTCAACCTGCAGCGTAAAATTAGAATATTGTTCAAGAAGTTTAGAAACCACCATCTAAAAAGAGTATTTGAAAGGTCTTTTTCACCAGGACTACTTTAGCAAGACGGTAAAGTAGTCCTTTAGGGCGATAGAGTATTGGCAGACATCGTCAACTTGTTGAACCAGCAATTAGAGAATCTACGTGACCTTTTCTACAGGAAGTCCATTGACTCTCGTCTGCGCAGAGAGATCTGCCAAATTCATAATATCAATTTTCTGAAACTGAGTGATAACCGGGTTACAAGTTATCATCAATTAAACAACGAAAAGCTACAGAGGTGGAGAGGAAAACCGCTGCACGAGAGGCCCATCAATGAGACCAGGGCACACTCCAAATTTTTGAAGACCAGGTTTTACCAAACCGTTATTACCCGAAACAAATCGTTGAAGTCCCAACAGTGCGAGATGACAGGTGCGGATACGGATGCCAAGCATCGGAGGCAATTCAACATATAACGAGAGAATGTCAAATACTTCCTACTACGGAATACTAAGAAAG
The DNA here is from genome assembly GCA_030704895.1 of Henosepilachna vigintioctopunctata. Classification (NCBI taxonomy): domain Eukaryota; kingdom Metazoa; phylum Arthropoda; class Insecta; order Coleoptera; family Coccinellidae; genus Henosepilachna; species Henosepilachna vigintioctopunctata. Next base: position 922,808 of record JARQZJ010000078.1, read on the forward strand.
AACAACCTAATTGAGAAAAGTATCGAAAATATCTCGGAATATCGGGAACATGAAGTGTGAGTGCAAAGATATTGGCACAAGAACGTTGTGCCAATTGATCTCTATGAGGAATTACAGAAATCGGTGCTATCAACCACTGGCCCAATAGTTGCAAAAGCCCTCACTGAGCTTTATTCCTCTGATATATAATATCTGTGATAAGAAAAAGTTCCCTTGCGAGAAAGTGTGAAAGCTGTAACTAAGGCTTGAAATCGGGAAAAAAATAATTCTTTTTAGGTAATTCTCTACAGGTATAATAACCAATTACAGAAAAAGATAACATAGAGCTGAATGGTTACTTAATATCTATTGAATAAAATGAAATGAAATATCACAAAGAACTCAATCAAACTAAAAAGAACTAATGAAGTAACTGTTAACTAAATAATTTTCAACTTCACTTGTTCACATAACTCCATATGATAACTGCAATAGAGTCTTGTTACATTAATTGGCAACTGTATTGAATGTAGACACCATAAACCGAATGACTGATTGTATTGATGAGTTGGTTCTTTGAGTCTTTAGGTGGAATAATTTCGTGACACGAGAATTTTACATACGATCACGAAATCTCTTAGAGGACAAGAGAGCAGGACGATCTATATTCTTGTGCAGTAATTTGTACGATCATTTGAGTGATAAAGTTTCTGCATCATTCTGCAATGACATTAAACTAAATTGGCACAATAGTTCGTCATGATTGACTCTTTTCTGAGATAAACTTTATCCTCCATCAAACTAAAAATTTCATGAAGCTTATCTGAACGACCTCAAAGATGGTATTGATGACAGGTATAAAAAGGATGCCAGATCATGCTGACATTTTCCAAGTTGCTACGGATTAGGGCACTGAAAAGTCTTAATAATGTTGAGGAGTTATTGAAATATTTGCCATTGCGTATAATGAATCCGTATATTTTCCATGCAGATGAAACAATTTGGGGGATTTGTGGAATGAAGGGAAATTTCTGATCGAAGACTATACCAAGATCTCTCATACTATCAGAACAATAAAGAACCTGACCACCGATGCTATTATCATATTTATTCAGATCTATTTTCTTTGTCAAAGTGACATTACACTTCGACACATTCAATCTCAAATAGTTCTCCTCACACCAACTGAAGTTGAACACAAATGTCCTGTGATCTCATTTTATTAAACATACTGTAGTATGCTCCATTCAAGTACTGTGAAAGAAACGATGTCTCATCTCCCAAAACTTTCACTTTCAAAAAACAAATTTTAGTTTCAATTTGAAAATTATAAACCTGAAATTTCATTCAGTACACATCCGTTCGTTTGACCTTCAGAAACTAGTTATTATTGTGCAACACAGCAACCGTAGAATTAAACATATATCGAAGCGACAAGATAAAATGACAATATTGTTATTAATATCAGATAAGCATTTCAAAATATAGAAAATTGTGAATACAATATAGAAAAATTATGACATGAAAGCTTCTATGCTCCAAGAGAATAAAAGGAAGTGCACACTTTGGACCGACGACCTTGTCAAAACATTGTTTTCGAATATTAACATCTATTTACAACTCTGATATACAAAAACTCACTATTATATCATTGATGCATCTAATATATCAGTGTATCAAGCATAGCAATATATGATTGATATAGTGCAATGATATTATATTGCTCTAATTACTTGATTTAATTTTTCACTAGCAGGAAAATATCCTAATATTATTGATGAATGATATCTTCATTGATTCGAATGAAGTAAGGTACAAATGATAATTCACTGCTCGCACAGAATTGCTTTATTGGAAATATTCTGTAGCTTATTTGTATTCGAAATTGTTATGAATTTTTCTTACCGCTTCTAAACGTTCTCATTTCGCATCCGTTCTCATGAAAATGGTAATTTCTGATGAAAAGCCCGCACAGGAATTTATGAAACAAACCAGATATAAAGCCGGGACCCCATGAATTGTTTGGCTGCGTGATTTGATTCAGAGTATTTAATTAAATTTGGAATACTGTGCCGATTCAAATTTGAAATGAAACAGAAATCTAGTGAGGTATTTTGGAGAAAATATCATATTTTCATTTCAAACTTCCAAGTTCATATTCATTAATGAAAAAATGGTACATCTAAAATCTAAATTCGAAGCCGTGGAGTTATTCGGTTTTTATAAAAATTACCTCGAAGAAGACCAATTTCCGCAGCTGAAAAAATTTGCAAAACGAATAATTTGCCCCTTTGGTAATACATATAGATGCGAACAGTTCTTTCAATTGATGAAAGTTAATAAATCCAAACATCTTTCAAGGCTGACGATAATTTGGAAAATTCGATACATCTTTGTATCAGTGGAATTAATCCAAACATCAATGGGTTAGTTACCCAAATTCAAGCCCAGGTGTCTCATTCATTTCGCTGTCGCTATATTTAAATATATAAGTTTGTAGTAATTCCGAATTTAGCGATGTAATTATAAAAGTGTTACCTATTTTTTCATTTAATTTTCTCATTTTAATAAATTGTATTGAAATAACATCGTCGTATTACTTCATGGCTGATATCTATAGCTCAAAATCATGAACATTACTTCAAAATGCATTACTTTTGAACGCGGCCCGCGAATATATTTTCACACTGAAGTTTGGCCCACAACATGTCAAGGTTTGCCCATACCTGCCTAAAGGGTACTTCTGTTCACAAATTTTGAAATAACGAACCAATGCCAGAAGAATTCAAGAACCATCAAGTTATTCCAATAATGGAAATAATTTTGTCCAACTCAACAGAATACACAAAAAGAAAAAGTATATAATTTTTTGAAGTCCATAACACGTTGAAATCTTGATTGTAATCAAATTTTCAATGATGTATTCAAAAAAAGAATTATTTTTTTTTTCACAGTCAGGTTAACTCTATGTCATCTCCAAACCACACAATACGACAATCAGAACTATTTAGCAGTAGCTCGAAAAAGTGGTAATTAAGATATGAAAACTAGAAATTAGATATGAAAATTGAAAGTTAAACGTTATAACGTATGGAGAAATATGATGTACAATGCATGCGAGCACTGTGAACATATACAAACAAAAAGCCTGATTTTCTTCAATTTACCTATTTGTTGAATTGAAATTGTTTAAAGCGGAGAAAATTGGGTACACAATCCACAAGAAATGTACTGTTTTTCTACTCTGTCCTCGCGTCTCCGAAATACAGGCAAAAAAAGACCGCGCGCTTTATCTGCCCTTTAGAATTCCTAAAGCACGAAATTTAATACAACGTTATAATTCGAGTCATAACCGCAGCACGTGCCCCCTTCTTCCTCGCTATCCACGTCTCCATTATTTTAATTTCCATGAATATAAACAAACATAAAACGTTTCCTATCTCTCACGCCTAGTTAGGTTCATTCGAGGAAATCGGTCCTTTGAAAGGCCTTGTTTGAAGAAGAGGCGCCTATCAGCTTTCAGTAATTTCGTCATATTTATGACACTTTGATACGTTATAAAATGTGTTTGAATACCTGGGGAACGTTTACCGCCTTTGATAGTACAGGATAAATGAAATTTGATGTTCGTCAAACTATACTATCGAAAAACTTGGATACACACAAGAGTTGGGAAGTCGAAAGTAAAAATCAACGAACTGAGTGGAACTGATAAAATCGTAATTTTATATTCTTAATGAACGTTACGCGAGAATGTTTTTTTCTAAAAGGCATTCTAGAGTTAGATCAATATATTTATGGTGTTAAACAGTTATATCAGAAATTAAAGAAATGGAAAATCTGTAGTAGCAAATTGAAAACAGAGACAACATAACATGAAAGCAAAGAATAATGTTTTAAAACGTTCATTCACATTTATATTCAAAATATTTGAATACAAATTCAAATATCAAAAGAAATATGCAAGTTATGACATATGTTGAGTTATTACGTATTTATTCATTATCAGTAAATGACAACGAAAATGAACTGTAGTTTTAGATGAGTCTGGAATATATATATATAAATATATATATATATATATATATATATATATATATATATATATATATATATATATATATATATATATATATATATATATATATATATATATATATATATATATATATATATATATATATATATATATATATATATATATATATATATATATATATATATATATATATATATATATATATATATATATATATATATATATATATATATATATATATATATATATATATATATATATATATATATATATATATAATCGGTGATTTTTAGTTTTTGAATCGAATAAAACACTCAATTTGCATCATATATTCAACATTGTTTTTGAAATTGATAACTTGGCTTTTGCCATTGAAAATAAAAACAAAAATAAACAAAATGCGATCTTATGGGTAATTTTTTGAGTGTAGTTTTTTTTAAATCGAATTAAACACCCAATTTGCGTCATATATTCAAAATTTTTATTGGAATTGATAATTTGGCCTTTGCCATTTACATTTTGAAGATAACTTCATGTAAATGTTGTCCGCTGCTCCGTATCAAATGGTCCATTCGGAAGGTCCAATTTTGCATTGCATGAGCATTTCGGCCTATATCCCACGAATACGCGTGTTATGTTATCCTGTAAGGCTTCAATCGTGCTCGGCTTGTTCACATACACTAACGAATTTGAAGAATTCCACAAGAAATAATCCAAAGGCGTCAAATCGCATGATCTTGGCGGCCAACTCACAGGGCCATTTCGGGAGATAAGCTGCTCATCAAATTCATCCTTCAACATGTCTATTGTTTCACAAGCTGTGTGGCATGTGGCACCGTCTTGATAGAACCATATGTCAACCAAGTTCAACTCGGCCAACTGGGGCAGAAAAAATTGCGTCTCGTGGCTCGAAATTATTTGCCACTGACGGTAATGTTTCTTCCACGACCGTCTTCGGAGAAAAATGGATCAATAATGCCACCAGCCCATAAACCACACCAAACTTACTGTTTAAATACCGTTTCTTCGGGATGGATCGGTAATTCTTGTATGGCATGTGGATGTTCATCACTTCAGATGCGACAGTTTTGTTTCTTTACGTATCCGTTAACTCAGAAATGAGCCTCATCGCTGAACACAATTTTTAATTTTTCGATAAAACAGCGGATTTTCATTAAGCTGTTCTATGGGCATTCACCAAAAATTAGACGTTGTGGTAGGTCATTCGGCTTCAAATCTTGCAGAAGTTGAATTTTATAGGCTTTAGAACACAAATCAACACGCAAAATTTTCCATGTGGTTGAGAAACACATGCCCAATTGCTGAGAACAGCGACGAATTGACATTTCACGATCCTCATTAACACTGTACGTTACGGCTGCAATATTCTCCTCAGTACGCACTGTACGCATGCGAGACAATGGTTTAATGTCCAACACAGTAAACTTTTTGCGAAATTTGGTGATAACAGCACGAATTGTTGATTCACGAGGTCAATTCACACAGAGCACGATATTGATAGTAAATTTAAAAAATTTGCTCGTTGCTCGTTTGTGAGTCTTTCCATGATGAAATGGCAGAGTATACTGAAAACTTTTAAATTTGACAAATGACGTCTGGATGCCATTACCAACCAGTGCCGCCAACCTGAAAAGTTAACTATCAAAAAATCACCCATAATATGCTGATAATGCTCTTTACATGCTTCTAGAACACAACATGAATTTATTCATGTGTCCATATTGAATTCAACGACTAACGCTGATGACTCGAAAAAAATTATTGCTGCAAGAATAACTGGCATTAAATGCGAAACCCTGACCTCTAGGAATCGTGATATCTATTCCTCATTTAAGATAACGTTGCCATTAGAGCCATTAGATCAGGTCATGAACCCAACATTTAGGCCTGAGTGTTGTTGTGAGGCATTTTTTTGTGAAACATCGTCCAAGAACCATTCAATCTTATGCCAAGCTGCAATATCGAGTTTATCATGTTTCTATCGGAATGTCAGAGGCCTTAACTCCAAGACACATCAATTTAGCCAATCATTTTCTGCATGTAATTATGACATTCTGTGTTTGAGTGAAACATGGTTGCAGGATAGCGTATACAATTCCGAATTCTTAACTGACAATTATTGTGTTTATAGATGTGATGGACATCTTTTATTATGTCAAGCTTCTACTGGAGGCGGAGCACTCTTAGCAGTTGATAGCAAATATCAAATAGAACCTTAAGATCTGTCACAGGTTTGGAACTGAGTTCCATACACCATGAGGTGGGTTGTAAAATATATGTCGACTAGTTGTTAATCCCTGTCATTGTTATTTACATACCTATTCTGTGTATTCGGATGTTTCTGCTGAATGTGATATTGTTGGTGAAAATCGTGGAAATACTCTTGTTTTCATAAAGTGTATTATAGAAGACATAATAAAAGGAGCTGCCAGAAACCTCAATAACAAGTTGACAGTTGGTGCTGATTTGATTCTTAGTTCCATAATGACAGACTTCATTGACAAAGTCAATATAGTCTTCATCACAGTCATAAAGCATATATATGATCTCATTCTGAAGACAAACATTTTTACTAAAAGATGAAAGGTAGCAAAGGTTTCTTTATATTAGGCCAATTTCTATATTGTCTAACTTCTCTAAATTGTTTGAAATTACACTCATCAATAGCATATATATCTGAAGATCAGAAATAGTGTTGTAATTGAGCAGCATGGGTTTATGACTAGAAGATCTTGCTCTTCAAATTTTGTTGACTTTTCTCAGTTCATATGTGAGGAGTTGGACGAAGCAGGGCCGGTCGATGTTATATATACAGATTTCCAAAAGGCTTTCAATAAGATAAATCATGGACTACTTATGGCTAAAACTAGGAAGCTTTTTTGAACTGCCAATAATTTATAACTTCTCATGGAGTCTTACTTGAGTAATCGCAGCTAATTCCTGTAAATTGAGAATTGAAAATCGAAAGGATTTGTAATAAATTGGGAGTGTCGCAGGGATCCAATCTTGGCCCCTACTATTTGTTCAGTTTGTTAACAATCTCTTAGAGATAGTAGACTGAATGAAGGTGGTTTATGTGGACGATATTAAATTTTATGGGAGTGTGTCATCAATATATTATTGTTGAGGCTACAAAGTGACCTGAATGATATCAGCATGTGGTTTTATAACAACTGTTTAACTTGAATGTCATGAAGTGTGTATGATGTTTTACTATAAAGAGAAATGTGATAACTTCCGATTATAACATTGAAGGTGTTAATCTGACTCGACTTCTGGAGGTTAAGGATCTGGACTAGTATTTGATCAGAAATTCTTCTTCATACCCCATATGAACCAATTGATTTTATTATGGAGCAAAGTTTATGGTTTCATCAAAGACCCACGGACACAACCTTCTCTCGCTATCGCCCCTTAGCTTTACATGTTTTATTGCAAACCAGGTATCAAGCTGATATGATTTCTTTGGGACTCACTTGTTTCCATCATCAATGTGTATTTGAAATGAAAATCACTAATCGATCGATAACGTAATCGGTCGATACTTGATGAAAATCTAAATACATAATTCAAATAAAACTAAGTGGTTTTTGATTTTCACTATAATTTAGTTAAACATGACAATATTATTTCGCCAACACAGTGGCTTCATTAGATGTAGATGATAAACTGGAGTCGACGATTGGCGTTGGCGTTGACTGTGTTGACGAAACAATATTGTCATGATTAATTAAATTATAGTGAAGAATCAGAAAACTACTTCATTTTATTTAAACAATTGTGTATTTGAATCTTAACCATTGAGATATCTTGATTTCTTCGTGTTTGAGTTCTGAGTGATTTGTTTTTCTTGTTTAGTTATTACTCATTGTTTAGAGATTCAGTTAATTGCATCACAAATTGACAAATAATGCAAAGATTTAAAAAAAAGCGAGAAATGATGTATATTATAATGTTGAATAATACTTCCATTTCATTATATTACTATGGTAGGGAGTGGGGGCAGGATTTAATAATTAGGTATTCAACGAAAATTTATATTAAGTATCAGATTTTATAAATAATAAAACAATAGTAAAACATAGGTACTATTAAAATTATTATAGTAACAATAAAATAAAATAACAATATTTAAACAGACATAAACCACGTCTTGCAATTATTGTAAAAACTTTTGATAATTATGTGTTTTTCGAAGTTTTCTAGGAGAAAACTTTGTCTCTTGTCAGAAAACATGTGTTTGAAAATTGGAGAATTTCGTTTAACATCAACTGATGTAATGAGAGCATATTTATATTCACAAATGATGTTTAATTCTGAATTTGGTATATTTACATCGTTTTCGCCCATAAAAATTTTCGAAATTTCATTCAAAATTTGAAAGCCTGTATTATTTTGAGTCACAGAATTCAATTTATTCAGAACGACAGTCCCAATTTGTCCACCGACTTTCTTACAATTTGTCTCAAACTGGTTATATAGAGCTACTCCGTTAATGAAATACAATATTTTGCTAAATTTTTAATAAATGTAGATACATATTATTGGTTTTTATAAATATTAAATTATTCTTATTAAATGATTCTTTATTTTATGAATTTTGAAAAAGATTTTTTGAGTCTAAAATAGATATAGTTGAAGACTCACCCAGATCGTCCATCACATGTTTAATGGCGTGGTAATTGTCAGCTTAAAATATAGCTGCATCCAACCAGGTACCCCAACGAGTTATTACAGGTTGTGGAGGTAAGGCATGATTTGGAGATTTTTCTTTGTAAAATTGAACGCGTGTCGGAGTTTTTCAAAATACTTTTTCTGCATTGTTAATTAGGTCATTGACCAAAGGAAACTGCTCTCTTATACATTCTGCCACTCTATTAATTACACGAGCTAGACAGGTTACATGATGCAAATTCGAATAAAATATTTTTAAATTTTGTCCAGCTTTAATCATATAATGTGCTGCATCATATAAAAATGAAATAAATGTTTCTGTGGGAACAATTTGGGACAAGAAAGAATTGTTCAATGAATCTTGGACAAATCGTGCAAATGTTAAATTATTAGATTTCTCAAGCTTTTTTGAAGCAAAAAGATAGGATCTGCTTGAATTTGTTTCCTCTAAAACAACTATTAATGCATGTACGATATATCTACTGCACGAATCGGTGGTTTCGTCCACTTCAATATAGAAATAGTTTGAATTGACTCCGTTTTTGATACATGTTAACGTTTGTTTATGAATTGAGTCGACACTTGCTTTATGTGAGGTTGACTCGTCAGGAATATTTTTATTGTCAGCTTACAATGTTTTCTTAAAATTCCTTCAGGTTGGGATTATTTAGCTTGCTCAACGGCATGTTACTGGCGTTCATTGCCTTGCACAAATCATCATTAAACTCTTTTTTATCGTCATTTTTTGGCTTCTGTTGTTGGAGGCAACATCTTAAGGTTTGTTGCGATGATAATTTCTGCATATTGAAAATATGCTTTGCAGAGATCACGTCCGAGCATATAATTCACTCTCTTGTTTTATAAATATATCTTAAAATAAGTTTAACAGTTTTATGATTTCATGATGTTGTGAAGTATCATTAAACTCATTTATTATAAATGAGAAGTTCACAAAATCGATGAAAACCCTCAAACCCATTGAATAAACAACAAAATAGAAACATCCGGTTACAATTTCTTAAAAAATATGTTGCGAATAAGTGAAAAGAAAAAAATGAAAAATAAAAATATGTTACTATATCTTGAATACATAAATGAATACTTATACTTTTAGATAAAACATACTTCAAAACCAGAGCCAAAAGCAATATGTAACATATACTTACAATTTTCAAAAACAATGTACAAAAAAGGTGGTCTCCATCCCAAGTAATTTCTTGGTGACACTTTATCCACATATCATTAAATGTCTTTTTAGGCATTTCGACTCAAACACTTGTATATTGTATCCTGATTAAAAGAAAGTAAAATAGGTTCATTGTTCACTAATAGTAATTTTTTCGTTGGAAGATACTGCTCAATTAAAGGTTTACCCAATATTTACCGAGGGAGACCGCTCCGGCTGCGATGTTTCGGAAATCCCCCAGTTACAGTTTCTTGTTTATGGTATTTGATATATCCCATTTTGGGGTAGCAGGTAGTTCAAACCCAAACAGATTTAAATATTCCATAACGAAAACTTTCTGTTCAATAGAATTTCAGAATAATTGGAAATAAATGTAAAGAAGGATCAAATCTTTAAAAAAATACACTTTTTGGAAAGAAGTATAAAAAAATGCAAGTTGCATTTTTTCCGAGCTCAATACTTATTATACATACCCAGTTTCTGTTAAGGGTCAACTAATTAGCACATAGTTCACAAAGCATTTAAGTGCATAGTGATGACAATTCTAAGTTCTAGGATCCTACATACATCACAGTCCTTCCACGAATTCTTGTGAACACTGCTTTTTCAACACTGACAAAGCAGTGTTTCGAAATTCTCAGTACGTCAGGTGATTAATCTTTCAGAAGAACCTCTAAACTATTGAACTTATTTGATATGCACCGTACTTAAGTTGTACTAGTTTTAATTTGACGTACTTGTTGGTAAAAATAACAAAAATATTTGCTTTAGAAGAAATTGATTTGGGGCTGGTTTATTTTTCTTATCTAAAAACACCGACGCACAGTTACTTTACTAGGCCAGTTTTCCTTATTTAGTGCTTTTTCATATTCACTTTTGAAAATAGAACCTCAAAATAGGAATAACTGTCAGGATAGTTTGATTTCAGTATTTCACGTTTAGCGAAAGAAAACATATTCGCAAGAAGATCCTGCAAATCCTCAGGTGTAGTACCAAGTTTCACATTTGAAACGTAGAGAGTTTTATACCCCCATTCGGTAAATCTGACCGTCTAACGTTATTAACTGAGCTCCAGCTTCTCTGTCCAACAAATTATCAGTCAACAGAGAAATGTATTACAAAAATTGACTTCATCAAAGTGTCAAGTTTGTTGGAGTCGTTAGAATGGCGTCTTCTTCTTCCAGCAGGCTCTCACATTTAATCACTATGGACTACTTTTTCTTCGGAACTTGACAGAGTAGTCCAATCTCGAACCACTGTGAAGACTGTTAGGCGTAACCCTATTAAACCATGGATTGGAAACAATCTACTATCTATGATTAGGAGGAAGAAATCATTATGGCAAAAATACCGTCGCAGTCGTTCGGATGGTGACTACCAGAATCATAGAACATTCTCCACATTTTTCACAAAATCAATTCAAGAATCCAAATACTTTTTCGAGACAAAATTAGCATCGTCTAAAGACAAGAAAAAATTCTTCAAATATAAAAGATTTTACCCTAAATTCTAAAGTCACCATACCCTTAGTCGAGAACCTTTCTGGCAGTATATGCCATGGCCACAACGAAGTAGCTGACTTTCTTGCCGGGGTATTTTCGTCTCCTTTCTCCACAGAGCCTGCCGGATTGATTCCTGATATTCCTTTCCCCTCTGAAAAGGTAGAAATCGCCAATATTTTGTTTGATGAAGCACTTGTGGAAAAGTATCTCATCAACCTGAGGACTAGTGCTGCTCTAGGTCCCGATGTTGTGTCTCCTTATTTACTGCGTCGTTGTGCCAAGGCTCTCTCTTGCCGTTATCCATACTCTTCACATCATGTTTCTCCAGCTCATCACTACCTTCTGCCTGGCTGTCAGCCTCTGTCACGCCTATCTTTGAGGGGGGCGATCAACTATCTGTTATCTAATAGTAATTGCAGACCCATAGGTTTGACATCAACTATTTTGAAATTGATGGAGAATATAATCTGCAATGAACTTCTGAAATTTTCATTGCGATATGCCATCATCCCTAAATAGCAGCACGGTTTCCTCCCGGGACTTTCAATTATCACCAATCTACTTCGTTGCATCAGCGATTGGACCAAGGCTTGGGATTCAGATACTCCAGTCGACATCGTAAACCTGGATTTTGCAAAAGCATTCGACAAAGTACCATATCGCCGTCTCATATCAAAACTGCTACATTTCGGGATAAGAGGTAAATATCTTGCTTGGATCAAGTATTTGCTCTCTGGCAGATCGTTCAGTGTTAGAGTGGGTGATGCTTCCTCCCTACTGAGACGAGTGTCCAGTGGGGTTCCACAGGGCTCAGTGCATGGTCCTACATTGTTTCTTCTTTATAATGCTGTCCTTTCACGATACTTTAAACCATCCTGTGCCTTTTTTGCTGATGATACCAAACTTCATAATTTTCAGTATATAACGGCATATTCTGCAGGAAGACTTAGAGCTACTAAACAATTGGTGTTGTGGTTGGATGTTGCCTCTGAACATCGACAAATGTTGCGTGCTCCACATTGGTAAAACCATCCCAAGACGTGGTTATTTCATCGATGGTCGACAACTTACTACTGTGTCAACGATAGATTCGTTCGGTAAAGTAAGGTCGTGTTTTCGGTGAGCTCCAAAAGGATCATTCTTATATATCGGTAATAGTTTGATATTAAATGTGAAATTTAGATTAAAATGTTCGTGGTGATGTGAAGAAAAACATTATAAAAAAATAATTCGAACTTTCGTTACGGAAGACAAGTAAAATTGAACAATTTCCGCCGTTTGTTGGTCGTCTCGTCTTTTATTTGTAACAAGTAGATATACGATATAAAAAGCCGTCTACCTTATCTGGTGGCCGTGCGGGCACACATATGTACGAATCATGTCCAGTTTCAAATGTGTGAAATGCAATTATGAAATTAAAGAAATATGAAGAAAATAATTTGTGCAGTTTGTGAGAATAAATATCACACAAATTGCGTTGATTTAAATGAGGAAGAAATAAAATTTATAGCAGATAAAAGCAACATAAAATACTATTGCGAAGGCTGCAATGAAAGTTCTACAATAGTTGAGTTAAAAAAAATGCTTGGTGAATGTCTGAATAAAATCGAGGAACAATCAAATAAAATGGAGAAATATATAAAATTCATTGAGGCTAATGTTCCCATACCAGTCAATCAAAAAACCAACACACAAAAAAAAAGTTATACTGATGTTCTATTGATTAAACCAATAAAAGGACAAAAAAGTAATGTAACGAGAGAAGATATTGCAAGTAAAATTGATCCTGGTGAATTAAAACTTGCTGTAGATGTTATGAAAAACATTAAAAACGGTGGAATTATGATTGGATGTGACGGTAACAAAACCAAAGAAATAATTTCCTCTAAAGTATCCCAAGAATTAGGTAACAAATACACAGTAGTCGAAGCCAGTCTGAAAAATCCAAGAATTGTTATTAGAGGCGTAGAAGAAAGATATATGGAACAAGAAGATGAACAGATAGTTAGAGGAATTATCGAACAAAATGATCTGAAAATTATTGATGAAAGTATAGAAAGCAAAATGAAGATTGTGAGGAAGTATACAAATAAATCGAAGAACAATTCGTGTAATCTATTACTCGACATAGATAGTAAAATATATGATATAATAAAAAAAAGGGAAAAACTCAATGTTGGATGGAGGAAATGCTTTGTCTCAGATTATTATAATGTAATTCGATGTTTTCACTGTTCTGGTTACAATCATTTCTCTAAAGATTGTACGAATAATAAAGCATGTTTAAAATGTTCTGGAAACCATGGCATTAAGGAATGTGAGTCAGATATAAAGAAATGTATAAATTGTTGTAGAAAGATTGAGAAATTGAATATAAATATAGACATAAACCACAAGGCTTCTGATCCCGAGTGCCCTTGCTACAAGAGAATTATCGAGAGTATACAGAAAAAAATAAATTATGGTGACAAATAGCAATTAACACCTTTATCTATTGTATATTTGAATTGCCAGGGTTACTTGAACAATAAATGCAATATACAACTACTGGTAAGTAACTCGAAGCCTACTATATTATGCCTATCGGAAACACATATCACTGATGATGTTAGTAATAATGAAATAAAAATAGATGGATATAAATACATAAATTGCATGTCAGATAATAAACGTACTGGTGGCGTCTTGATATTAATTAAGGACCATTTGTCACACAAAGTTAAACATATTGAGGCTAAGGATAATTATCTATGGATAGTGATAATTGAAGTCAAGATGGACCAGCAAAGATACATTATTGGCTGTTTGTATCACCCTCCAGCTATTAAGACGAACGTTTTCCTGGACGATTTTGACGATATATTGGAAAAAATGTGTGAGCTCGGGGGCATATTGCTATGTATGGGAGACTTCAATATAGATTGGAAGAAAAATATATGTTATTCTAATAGATGTAGGGATATAATATATCAGTGGGGATTGAAGCAAGTTGTCACAGATTATACCAGAGTCACAAAAGATAGTTCCACATTAATTGACTACCTTGTGACAAATAATGAATACATAAAGCCTACTGTGCTTCATACTCCAAAGATTTCCGATCACTCGATCATATTGGTCAATTTAGATCCAGAGCATGAAAGCATGAATAAGCAATCTTATTTCCGTTATTATAGAAACTATGATGCAGATAGACTTCAAACTGAATTAATAGATATGCAATGGAATAATGATATAACAGACATAAATGAATTGACTAATAAATTCATTGAACCAATAAAAAAAATAGTAAATGAAATGTGTCCTGTTAAAACTGTATCAGTAAAAAATAGCGAGATTACGAAATGGATAAATGAAGAGATTATACAACTAATGAAAGCAAGAGATATCAAATATGAACAGGCTATTATTACAAATTCAGATGAAACTTGGAATGAATACAAGGAGTTCAGAAATTCGGTTACATATAAACTAAGAGCAGCAGAAAAGAAATATTACCACAGACTAATACAGCAAAGTTCTGCACAGAATATCTGGAAAAACTTAAAACATTTACTACCAGGTAAATATAAACACAACATAGAGAGAGTAAAATTCGGACATCGCTTAGTGAGTGGAGATGATGAAATAAGTGAAAACTTTAATAAGTTTTTCATCGACAGCATAAATGAATTAACGCATTCTATTCCGAAGTATTACGCCCATGAGCGATATCTAGAATATATTAAGTCGCACGGACATTTTGCAGATTTCAAGTTAGTGTCAATGCAGGAGTTAAAAAAAATTGTTTCCTCTCTAAAGAATACTTCGAGTCCAGAAGATGGGATAAACACCAAAATTTCTAAGGATGTATTTCAGGCAATTGGTAATAGACTCTTGGATATAGTAAACACTTCACTCACGTATGGTGAATTCCCTGAGGTATGGAAGACGGCGATAGTTATACCAATACAAAAAGTTCCCGACCCTCAAATCTGTGAGGAATTCAGAGGGATTAATACAGTTCCGGTGTTTGAAAAGATACTAGAACTTGTGATAAAACAACAACTTATAGATTATTGTGACAGAAATGAAGTATTGTCGGGCTCTCAATCTGGTTTTCGTGCGCGCCACTCATGTGAAAGTGCAATTTTGAAAGTATATGATAAATGGGTTAGGGAAATCGATAAAGGTAAGATAATATTGGTTGTTTTTCTGGACTTTCAAAGAGCATTTGAGACTATAGATAGAATTTTATTGATAAAAAAGTTACGTAAGATGGGACTGTCTGGAAATGTCATAAAATGGTTTAGTTCCTATTTAAAAAATAGATCTCAAAAAGTTAAATTTAATAATTCGATATCGACATCTAGGATTAATGAATATGGAGTTCCACAGGGAACGGTGTTAGGCCCTCTCTTGTTTATTTTGTATATAAACGACATTGTTAAATATGTGGGAAATTCCGAGATCTCAATGTTTGCTGATGACACGATTCTTTATGTAACGGGCGAGGATATTACATTTATGTCACAATCACTACAGAAGGACTTAGATGAGTTGTATGTATGGTTATGCGACAACAATATGAAAATTAATGTTAAAAAATCTAAATTTATGATTGTTGGCAGTAAATACAAGATAAAGAATTTAAGTGAAACTAACCTAAAAATAAAAATTGATACAGAAGTAATTGATAGAATAGATAAAATGAAGTATCTTGGCATAATAATTGACGAGAACTTAAATTTAAAAGCGCATGCAGAGTACACTGCTAATAAGATGTCAAAAAAAATAAGCCTTTTGTACAGATTAAGAAATAAAATAGATATGAACACAACCTTATTATTGTTTAAGACGTTGACACTACCTCACATTAATTATTGTTCGTCACTTTTATTCAATCTACAGAATAATTGTCTTGATAGATTGCAGAAAATACAAAATCGGGGTATGAGAATAATACTAAAATGTAACAAAAGAACACCTATTAGAGATATGCTGTCAACGTTACAATTGATGAGTGTAAATCAGAGAATTACTTATCGAACACTAGATTATATATATAGGATCAAACAAAGAATGTTACCTAGTTATCTAGGAGAAAATTTGCAGTTTGTTAATGAATACCATGATTATCATACCAGACATCGAAATGACTTTCAAATAGATACCTATAGGACACATAGTATGTATAGATCCACGATGAGTAAGGGGCTTGTATTATACAATAAACTGCCCATAAATATAAAGTACTGTCAGAGTTATCGAGACTTCAAAAGATACTTGATGGAATATACTTATAAAAATTATTTGTAATAAATGTGAATGTAAACTGTTTGTTGATAATAGCTTTGTGCTAAATAAAGGTTATTATTATTATTATTGCCCACTTTTGAAAGCCGGCGTGAAAAAGGTGACCTAATAGTCACATACAGAGCAGTGCATGATATCTTCAGGGTAGATCTGAGTGACTTGTTTCCGTTAAATCCAAATTCTCTGCGAGGCCACACCCTTAAGTTGTCCAAGGAAAAGTTCCGGACCAAGCAGCGGTAAAACTTCATCTGCAATAGGATATTCGACCAGTGGAATGGACTCCGCTCAGCTATAGTGGCTGCTGGTACAATTAATGGCTTCAAGAACAATTTCGATAAAACGACTCACTGATTTATTTCTAGTGGTTCGCTTCATTGTTTTGAAATATTGTATTTTAATGTCAGCAGAAAATTCCTAGTGGTTTCTTCATTGTTTTGTATATTTTAAGAGTTCATAATCTTTGCTTCAACTCTATTCATTGTAATAATAATAATAATAATAATAATACCCTTCGACTCCCACGACCTTTGTCATACTCATGAAACATCCTATTGTTAATGATTTACTTATTTTTTTCTTGCTATTTACATGTTCTCATCCATAATTTGTTTCATCCGGATCATTTCTTCCGTTATTCTCTATTCCTGTTTCGAAATGAATTTCATTTTCGAAATATTTCTTTGAGATTTCACCCCCACTGCTGAATTAACTTGCATCTTAGTAAAATTATATTTGCTTTTTGTTCGGCCTGAAACGCTACTCTCTCGAGATAAAACGTTCGAATTTATTTTCAAGTGATTACCAGATGCTGCTTCCTTATATGACTTATCGCTGACACAGGTTTAATTCCTTCGATCTGATTCACCGTCGTATCTAGAATTATGTTCTTATCGAAATCGATAACATTATTTACAGATTCAATTTTCTGTTCAGTAATGGGCCGTCCATTAATCATGTAATGTTTTTTTTGAATTCTTAACCTACCTTCCCCTTGGTCTTAATTTTTCAAAATATTCATTATAAAATACAGGTTCATTTAAGTATCATCAAATTTCATTATTAGAAATGAAAAAAACTTCAAAAAACTTATGACGTAGACAGAAAGATTGCAAGTTTGGACTGACATAAAAATAATGAAAGAAATGCGAAAAACTTTTTTGTAGTAATAAATGAATAAAATTTGATATACAATGTCCTCAGACCACGAATTAGCAAGACTTTCTTCAACACCAATAACTGGATAACCATCTTGCAAGTTAGTTATAGGCGCAGTGTTTACTGAAAAGAAAAAATAAATACACGTAACGCCGCTTTTTGGTTCAGTGTCGCGACTTTGCAGAAAAAATAAATACTCCTGATATATTACTACCACGCCTCATGTGATATTTCGTGATTTTTTGGAACCCCCTCCTTTCAAACCTCGCATGATTATTGAAGCCTCGCATTATTATTCTTCAAAAAAATAGCATTCTTAGATTCGAGTTCAGAAATTATCTCCAATAATAAATCACGTTTGAAAGACTCACTTTTAATTCGAATAACATTCAATGTTTCAGCGACATCCGGTATAATGTCACCACTTTTTTTGTCATTCATTGAAGACAGTGTAATTTTTTATCACAACATTTCTTCAATTTACCAGCAAAGCTTGGATGGTAGACTTTCACACATTTTGCGCCCTTCACAATGCTTTTTGTAGTTCCTGCTCTTCTGTAGCAACTACATTTATTAACTTCATTTAGAGGAGCGTCAGTTGAAGGATTTTCCTTGAGGACGACATATTGATGAATCATATTATATGATATATACAATATGATATAAATTTGATATCATATTGTTGATAAATAATACTTAGTAAATTTGATGATAAGTTGGAGCAGAATTACTATAGCAACTCAAAATTTTACATTCTTTGTGCTCTCACAATGCTAAATATGTAGATACTATAGGTTGTTAATTAAAAATCAATTTATGGTCATATTTATCAACATTTTTATTATTGCTATTTTGTATCTTATTCTATATTTCTGATT
Source organism: Henosepilachna vigintioctopunctata (assembly GCA_030704895.1). Lineage (NCBI taxonomy): Eukaryota > Metazoa > Arthropoda > Insecta > Coleoptera > Coccinellidae > Henosepilachna > Henosepilachna vigintioctopunctata. The sequence continues at coordinate 941,537 of JARQZJ010000078.1, forward strand.
CAGATTCATGTTTATATCACATTTTCTCTGTCTCTTCTCATTCATTGCAAATTCTTTAAACTTGGTCAGAGATTTCTCTCAATGAGAGGAAAAACGATTTCAACGGAATGTATCAAATCTTGTACAAGCAGAAATCGGCTCTTCGGAAATGCGCGAAAAACAAGAATATTTGGTCCTTACACTGATGCTTATTCCAGTCGAACTAACATGTAATCCTATCATTCTTTTTTCAGTCGTTTTTCCATGGATTACGTCCATCGACGCGGATATCGGTTCGAAAAAGTTTCGTGATTTTCTGCAAGAGTGGCCCACTCCTGGCACAGGACCGTACTTCGAAATGTCGAACTCGAATGTCACGGGACTCATCGGGAAGACCGTCATGCTTCATTGCAGGGTTAAGAATCTGGGAAATCGAACGGTAAGATATAAACTATTGTGTTTGATGTTTCAAATCGATAGGTTGCTCTTCTGTTTATAATTTTCTACTAGTTTGGTGCTTCGGAGGGATTGAAAATTGTATCCCTCCCGCCAATCTCAACTGTTTGAATCATTTTTGACTGGCTTGTGCTGATAATGTGATTTAATCAGGTGTATATTGAAAAAGTAATACATTCAATATATATGATTCGAGCACCGTAAGAAGAAAAAAATGGTACAATTTTATGATGTATATTTTCATTTACAAGGTGAAAGATGTAATTGGTCTCTATATTAATGAAAGAATATTCAATTGCTCTAACATTTCTGAAACATGTAAGATCTGATTCAAAATATTACTTTACTTCGGAGTAATCATTTCAATTCGTTATTCGATTGTATAGGTACCAGTTTTCATGGACATTGTTTCATTTATTCCTCATCTATGAATTTCATAGTGGATTAAAGCATCCAAATAAGAGACAGGCTATATTCAAAGGTTCCTATGGAAGATTCACTCTGATATTACCATCAACGAAAAGGAAAATTTTAAAACCGACTTGAGTTTAAAGGATTCAAATTTGAAAAATCTGAGTTATATTCATTATATGTTGCAGTAAAAGTGTGAAGTATTGATAACTTTTTTTTCGTTTGAATACTTTCATTATGAAAATATATTTTCATTTTTTCATCATTATAATAATTATAATCATGAAATTTATTTTCAAATTTATGGGTACTACAAAGGTATGAAATAACACAATGAAATAACAATTCGTCGCACATCCTTAAATTCTACATTGAACATTGTTTGCATGATGAATCACTACCTATAGATTAACTATCATGTACGGTAGGGGTCATTATTAAAAATTAATTCATATTATTCTCACCTATAGATCCACAATTCCACAGTTCTAATATAAAGTGGACGATTATTAAAAAGTTTTATAGCTGTATATGAGCTTCCTTTTTCTGTCAACGTCATAGAATGCTTGAGGTAAAAATCGTAAAAGTTCTTGTATTATTAACATTTTTATACTCATCATAATAATGTATATTTTCACGAACACAAATAGTATTTTATGAAGACCTGGCAGTGTGAGAATATTCTCGGATTCAAAGATACTAACGCAAGAACATTACCTGAACATTATCTTGTGAACATTACAACAATACATTATTTTGTGATGGCAAGCTTTTGCATCACAAGAACAAGCTCTGACTATGTTCTATTTCCTAAAATGACGATTCCATAAGTCATGAGCTAATAAATATTGGAGTTATAAAAATTTTCATTATATTCGAAATGACTTGGTCCTTGACACCATCTAATGTGTATTATACATTGTTTTGCTCGGTCCCGAGTTTTTCACAATGATCTTCTCATTCTAATTCTGCGTATATCGTAATTGTTACGTTTGAAAGTCGAATACTTGTTTTGTAGCTGTTGAACACCTGCTGAAAAAACAACAGCAGTTGCATTATTCGGATAATGAAGAATTTATTTTAAATGAACTTTTTTCTAATATTTCTATTGCTTTTTCCAATGCATTCCTTATTGAATTTGCATCTTTCACTGAGATGGTATATTTGTATTATCCGTGTAATTCGTAAAGTTTGTATATTCGTATCATATTGATGGGTCTTCTGTCAGAAGATTCACATACAGAGGTCATTCACATACACTTCAAACAGTAAAGGGCAGAGAATGCTACCCTTCAGTACGCCTACGATAATAGTGGTCTCCATGGATCTGGACTGAAGTTCCTCAACTGAGTGGCAAACTCTTTGCTTTCTGTCTGTCAGATAACTCTCCATGTGTTAGACCTATTATTCCACATATTTCCAATTTATAGAGCTAAAGCTCATGATCAACGTAGAAAAATGCCTTTGATAGACCTTGAAAAATGCCTGCAGGAAACACGCCCTTCTGAAGTTCTCGAATCATCCGTTGTAACTCTCAAAAATTGCTGACTGTATTTTTGCCTTTATTATTTTTGACTTTTTTTATCGAAAGTTTCATTAATCTTATATAGCTTATGTTACTCATCTTCTCCGTCTTCTTTGTATATTGGTTCAACAATTGAAATTTGGGGTGCATCAGAAAAGATGCCAGCCTTAAATGAATAATTCATAACATATCAGAGAGGCTTAAAAAATATGTTTCGTTCCATAATTTTCATGGGCATTTTATCATTGCCAAATGCAGTTATTTTCAATTTTTTTAAGAGCAGTTTTCATTTCCAATTCTGTAACGTCGAACATATAAAAAGATTTGAGCAAGCGTCTCAGTTTTCTGTCATTACCATACTTACGGAGTGATGCTCATATATTAGGAAATATATTCGCGAAGTAATGATGGTTTCAATGATGTCAAATTATTCAATAGCGTTAGTAAACAAACGTACGTGTTTGATTTATCACCAGAAGCCACGAAGTTCAGGATGCTTGCTTTCTTGAACAAATTACCAGGTTTGCGACATTCCATATCGCCCTTGATTTATTGGAAGACTCCATTAATGTCTATCCATAGCAAGATAGCTTTTTTGTCATGGGTGCTACATCATAATACGCTTTACTCAGTTCTAAGCTCTGTCATTAAATCGAAGTTATGCCTTGACAGAGCGAATAAGTAATCAAGGTCAGCTTTGAAAACCTCAATTTGAGGAAACCTCTCAACTTCAGTCTAGTTGAAGAAATGCAGAGTGTTTCAAAAAATATCATGTGCCATTTCACTCTACGTTCTGATCAACTCCTACTTCTGCATTTTATCATTCTGGGTTTCCGCTCGGAAAGCAAATTTCATTGCACAATTGAATATAAAAAAGTGACTGATTCTGTAGTTTTCCTAGTAGGTTCTGTCGTTCCCACCTGTATATTATAGGTCTTCAACAGAGATGAGAACATTCTTGATTCATTGTATTCAGCTATAATATCAATATTAAACTCATCAGCTATTCTAAAATTTGCACTTTCAGAAATAAACTTGTCGAGAACCATCATAAATTTTACAAGTAACATTTTTACCTTGCTTAAAGGAAGCGAATTCAATCGAAAAACACAACCTACAGTTTAGTTAACTGTATTGTATCTCATTGTAACCCGTTTCTGTATCTGTGCTATAATTATAGCACATATAGCTATGGATCACATTTTAGATAAGATTTCAAAAAACTTCCTTTTGACATTCCCTTCATATACAAATTTGTTGATGATATAATAACCGCGCTTCCGGCGGACAAAATTGAATATGGACTAAATATCTTCAACAGTATAAACCAACACATCTAATTCAAAGTAGAAATAGAAAGAGAGGAGAGTGTACCCTTTCTGGATACATTACTAAAAAGAACAGACAATAACAGCATTATGTTGAATTGGTATCAAAAACCAAGTCCGTCAGGACGTTACCTAAATTATTTCTCGAACCACCCAATAAAACAGAAAAATAATGTTATATTGGAGCTAAAAAATAGAGTGACTCATATTTCGGATAAAAGCGTACTGAAACAAAATTTAAGAAAATTAGAACAATCTAACAACGGGTACCCCATTAAGTTAATAAAAAAATTACTATATTGTAATCAAACCAACTATCCAACGAATATCATTTCTAGTCCAGTCAACATCAAATTCAAAAAATTACCGTATATTGAAAGTTTATCTGATGAAATAATAAAAAACCTCATACATATCGAGAATATCAAAATAGCCAAATATAATACAATAACTTCAAAAACAATTTTCACTAAAACCAATGATCACACTCCAGTGTTGTGGAATTGCCATGTCATTTACAAAATACCATGTCTCCAAAGTGATAAATGCTATATAGGTCAAACCAAACAGAATTTAAAACAAAGAGTCACACAACACAAAACTGACAGTCGTATTGGAAAACGATCTTGTGCATTAGCATGTCACTTCCAAGACTTGGATCACAATTTCGATTACGAAAATATTCGAATTTTGGATAGGGAAAGCAATCACAAAAAGAGATTATTTTTGGAGATGGCACATATACATAACACAGACAATACGATCAACTCAAGATCAGTTATTGAAAATTTAAGCATCATTTATAATAATATTTTAAAATAGAAAGAAAAAAATTTTATTTTTACGTCAATGGTTCAAAAAATTTACGATAAACTTATTTTACACAATAGCCTGGTCTTCAGCCTTCTAGAGTGTTGAAACTTTTGACCATTCAGTTTAGCAACATGTAGCGAATAAGTGGCAACAAAATAAGAAACGTTTATTAAAAAATAAATGTTAGTTAATCTTCACGGCATAAACTCTAATTGTAAGTAATTTAATTTTATACATATTGAAATTTATCACTGTAGTCATTACTTTGCAGCTTGTTTTCTCCTGAAGAAGACAAAAATAAGTGTCGAAATAAAGAGAATTTTAATGAATAAATGAGTTTTCAAACACTTCCCAAGAACGATTATTCCCGTAACCTAAATTTTACTGAGTATCGCACGGTCGAGAAATTACCTTTATCTATATATATATATATATATATATATATATATATATATATATATATATATATATATATATATATATATATATATATATATATATATATATATATATATATATATATATATATATATATATATAAGGAAATGAAATTTTTTGTGCTTATGGCACTGAATGAAATATTTAAGAAAATGAACACTAGAACATTCATTCGAAAAATTGTAATTAATTAAAAGAATGTTGTAGTATAGTGCCACACCTGATGGAAGTGCATCGATTTCAATATTTCCTAACATTATAAACATTCTTACTAGTAAACATAAAAAGGTTGAGAATATTTTCAACAATTTTTAATCTCAAAACAATTCGCCAACAAATATATTGGATCAAATTAACCATAATCTCATTATCACCTGCCCTAATGTAAATATAGCCTCCCCAATAGGTGCAAAAAATTTTAACATATCACAAATAATAAATAAAATAAGTTCCAACATCACTTCAATATATCTAACCCCCACATGTCCTAGTGAAATTCATAACATTGTAATGTCCTTAAAAGTCACAGGAGCTGTTGGTGATGAGGAAATACCAACAAAAATTCTGAAACATACAGCTGACTTAACAGCTCTTCCCTTGAGTCACATAGCAAATGTTATATTGCAAAGTGGTGTTTTTCATGAAAGCCTAAAATGTGCAAAAATAAAGGCAATTAATAAGAATGGAGTGGTTAATGACCTCGGGAATTATTGGCCTATTGCAATACTTTCGAATATTGGTAAAGTTTTTGAGAAAGTTATCAACAACAGATTGGAAAATTTTGTTCACAATTTTGAAATTATTAGAGATGAACAAAATGGTTTTAGAAAAGGTAAAACCACAGCACATGCTATATATACAGCTTTACGTCACGTACTTTATTCCCTAAACGAAAAAAAAAACAGTTGCTATGTGTGTCGATCTATCAGAAGCCTTTGATAGTGTTGACCACAAAATTTTATTGCAGAAGTTGAATAGATATGGAATAAGGGGTCCTGCATTACAACTCATTCGATCATACCTAAATAACAGAATGCCGTACGTTGCCAAAAGAGATGAAACAGGCCTCTTGATAAAATCTAAAGAAGAAATTTTGAAAAAGGTGTACCACAGGGCTCCATCTTGGGCCCTCTGCTCTACATTTTATATACAAACGATCTTCCATACTACGTCAATGGTTTCCTGATTCAATTCGCTGATATTACAATCAGCGATATTGACTTCAAAGGTCTCGAAATGAAAGTTTCAGAATGCCTTAATCTTATGAAGACTTGGTTTCAGCAGAATTACCTTAATCTCAATGAAAACAAAACCCAAGTTATAAGATTTTCATACTCAGGGAACGTGCGTGATGAAGTGCCAACTGACACTGCAGTTTCCAATCTTAATGTTGTCAATCAAGTAAACTTTCTTGGTGTCGGAATAGACTCACGACTTGACTGGACATAAAACACAGATTGCCTGATGAAAAACATTTCTCGTTTTTCATACGCTTTGAGAAAAATCCGAACACTTGTGAGTGAAGAGACAGCTAAAATTGATTATTTTGGACATGCTGAGTCAAAAATGCGTTACAGCATTCTATTCTGGGGAAACTCTAGCGAGACACAGCATATTTTTATCACGCAAAAAAAATGCATTCGGAATATCTTCAACATGGGATATGGGTATACTGTAAATTGATATTTATAGAGAAAAAAATCTTTACTTTGTACAGCTTGTATATATACGAGGCAATAATTTTCATAAAGAGTTACCCTAACACCTTTCAGATGGACAAAAAAAGCATGAATGTAACACTAGGTATGTAACTGATCTTAACTGTGATCGCTTCAGGTATCAGTAAATACAGAAAAATGTAGTACATGCTATTAAGACTATTTTTAATAAATTCAATCACAGTTTCATACAAAACAAAAAAACTTCCTCTAGGAAAACTAAAAGTTAGATTAAGGGATATTCTGACAGGAAAAGCCTATTATAGTGTGCAGGAATATTTAAGTGATGATTCCTTCTAGTGTTTTAAGTTGTATTGTTAATTTTGATAGATTGCACGCCAAAAACACAACATGAACAATTCTTTTATATATGGATTCTTGTATATATGGAATGAATAAACCTACTTACTTACTTACTATATATATATATATATATATATATATATATATATATATATATATATATATATATATATATATATATATATATATATATATATGAACTGAACGCTCAAATTGAATAATAAATATTCATCGGCAAAATATTTCATGTCATAAAATTTACGCTCGCGAAGTTCGTGCAGATAATGTGCATATTACAAGAAGTAATATGCACATCTGTTCGTGTATACTGAAAGTACTTGGGATCAGAGGAGGCTATGATTATGCAACTTTGTCGAAAGATATATCTACGTAATTATATACACGTTCTCAGCTTTTGCGTTATACGACGGCATGGCAGAATGTTATATTTCTTTAATGGGAGATTTTGAAGTGGAGTTCCTTCAAAAACCGTTTCTCAGAAAATGGCTCAATATAGTCTTTCTCCCTTTATACAATACTGAATAGAAAGATAATACATCATAATTTTTGTACGATTCGAAAAAAGAACGTCATGGGATATAAAAGCTGACATTTCCACAAACAGTTCAGAAATTCGTCGATATGACTTTTGAAATGGATTGGAATGGAATCTCTAAAAAACATAATTTCATCATTTATGACTTACTGATATAATATGAGATTTCAAGAATTACTGATATAATATTAGATTTAAAACAACAAATAAAAACGCACTAAAGATCAAAATTATCAAATATAATACTTAAATTTCACAAAATATGAAGAAGCGTACTAATGAAAAGTGTGTCATTTCTGGAAATAAAAGAAGCAATGAATAGATGTTAATTCCGTGAAAACCTCAAAGTAGCTCCAAGAACAAAACTCATCAGAATGATTAATTGTGTTGAAGCAATATTGAAGTTAAGCTAGTGGAATACTCATTCGAAAATCATACTAAAATCTCGAGAATGAATATCCATCAAATGTTAAGGAAAGTACATTTTCCATTTCCTAATAATTCTGCTATTCATATTTCAATTGACCTGAAAGCACCGTGAAGATTTTATGTGATTCAATTAAGCTATTTCTCGTATATTGTTGAAAATTCTAACGAAACTATTCAAAATTTGTTCAGAATTAATAATGACTCTTCATGGTTCCTAGCAAGTTGTTTAATTTTTTCAGTAAATCTTGAATACGAAATTCCTCGGAAACCCAGCTCAAATTCGACTTCTCTAATTATAGTTCCATATAATTTACTGTCATCAAGTACCTTCCTATTAGACAGACATGTAATTGAAAATGATCATATGTTACGTTTTTCATGTTTGATGGTGGAGATGAGATTTAAAATAGAAATTGTATATTGTTTCAATTCAAATCTACTTCGAATTTGATGTTAACTTTTCAGTAGCATCAAAGGTCGAAGGTCTAAAATTCTTTTGTCCTAGTATGGATTTATTGGTCATTGGTTTGTGAAATGTTGACAAAAAAGCTTTATTTGATTCAATAAATATCAAAAGTCCTGTTAAATATTTAATAGTGTTGGCGTTTACTTGATGTAAATCCATTATAATTGAATTTAACTTAAATTCAAACACTTGAACTTATGATTTACACTTTATTGACTACATAGCATGACGCGTTTCGTCATTATTCTGTATTCGTCATTATTCGTATTATTCTGTAAGCATCTGAAGAAGTCGTTTGTAACGACGAAACGCGTCATGCTATGTAGTCAATAAAGTGTAAATCATAAGTTCCAGTGTTTGAATTTAAGTTATATTCAAAAGTCCTGTTTCCTAACGTTGTTGTTGATGTGAATTTCGAAAACTCTGATTTTGGCACCACAGCTCTGTTGTGTCTTTAGATCAAGAACTAAAATAGCAATTACTTGAAAATGCCGGATAACATTTCGGTGAAACCTTGTAAAAATTCAGAACATGTTTCACAAAGTAAAAGCAAAAAAAGAAAAGTTAACTGATATGGCAATAAATTGAATATCATACAATTAAAATAAGTATATTGTTGATTTCACTTTCTGATGAAATTGCAGAATTTCAAGTTATTATGGAAATGAAATTGAAAGAAAATATTTTTTACAATTTTTGTGGGAAAGTTACATTGTAAATTGACAAACATTTTAATGGATGTCGAATATTCATTGAATAAAAAGAATGAATTTTGAGAGAAGTTTTCATTATTGGCTAATTCGCCCAAAAATCATGGCATAGAATTAATATTTGATTTTTATTTTGATTTTTCAGAAACTGTAAATACTTTCAATATTATAGAATCATCGTTAATTAAAGAGCAACCATTGAAACCGTTTCGCAAATTATGAAATAAGATAATCCTGAGCTAAAAATATGAAGCAGTGAAAAATTATGATTGCCTTCTTCTACTTTCTGTTTTCTCAAAGTTTCATCTCAAATTTTATTGGGTCGTTAGGAAGGAAGATAGGCATGAAAACATCTGGAATTATTGCCATGTCTGCGAATTGTTATTCAAAGACCAATAACCATATTATACCATTTTCATCATCAATTAGGTAGTTGAAATCTGACTTTGAATTTGAATTTGATCTGAATACAACGTTACATCGTAAAACACAGACAACATACATTTCTAGAAAAATTGGAATTCAGCAAATACATTTTTCATGAATATTTCATGTGAATCATAAAATTATTCAAAATATTGCAAAATCATAGCAGTTACCCATTTCATTTTCAATATGAAAAATGAATTTGTAGCTTATTTGTGGGATATGAAACGTTTATAGACATTTTTTGGAGTCCTGCGAATAGTGTGAAAAATGTATATAACATAAACTCTTAAAAATTCTTCATAAAATTTTATGAATCGAAAATAATCATGATGAAAAAGATAAACCTTATTTTCAAACTTTCGTGTTCATTGTCGAAGAATTGTTTTAAATTTTTATAACAACGATTTAATTTTGATTATGTGTATCCTTCGTGGCCGAGTGGTCGAGTTCATTCTCAAAATACTTCAAATTTTCATATAACAATATCAATAATATAAAAGATGAACAATAATAATGAATAGTTGAATTAAATTAAACTCTTGCCTAATGTTTCACGATCAAATTTAACAACATGAATTTGTCAACATGTTTCGAGCGTGAGCTCATTTACAAGACTCTTGAAGTCTCATTTTCAAGACTCGTGAAGTCTTGAAAATGAGCTCACGCTCGAAACATGTTGACAAATGCATGTTCTTAAATATAATCGTGAAACATTAAGCCAAGAGTTTAATATAATTTAATATTTCATTATGTTTCATCAGGAGTTAAGCCAGAATTAAAACCCAGTCAATAATGAATAGGATTATAATAAACGAACAGAGGAACCTTAGAAGAATACAATCGATGTATAAACATAATTATAGCGTACTAACTCATAGAGTTACAGTTTATTATATTAATCCTTTTTCTCTTGAACTTTCATGAACAAGATATTCGAATGAGAACTAAAATTTTCAAGAAATTTTGTTGTTGATAGTCGTGTATTACGTCAAACTTTTGCAAACCTAACATTCCTGCAAATATTATCGTCGTGACGTTCTTTTGTTAAGGCCGGTGTCGAAAACTGATACAATTTGCATGTTGAAAGTATATAGTTAAGTTGTTCATCTGTTTGAAGATGCAAAGTCGTTCTCAATATTACCTCACAGTCTGAAGTTGTAAACTTCACTTCTCCAAACAAACATGCTATGTAGCAAGAACTTTAGTGCCTTATGCGTATAAGCTTGTCGTCATATTGTATTATATTCTATCTCAAAAATTCTGGAATCTAAAATATTCTAATAAAATTTTGCCATTTGTTGATTTTTAAAATTATGATTTTGAAAGACAAAATTTTTTTTCCAAAAATAAGAAATAAAATTTTCCAGAAACATCAAATGAAAGATCTTATTCTCATTGTTTTTTCATCACAAAATTTTAAGCATAACTGCGATTGAATTCTCATCAGCTCAACTATCTTTCGGCAGTTTGCTTGATTCAGGTTTTCATATAATGAAAATTGAACTTATCGTTTTTAATCAAATTTATAGTTTAGGAAGAAACATGGAAAATTTCGATATTGAAATTTATAATTGTAAAAAGGAAACATTCTGATTATCAAGGAAATATTTGTCATTATTGATTGAACTTGAAACTTGGTTCAGTTTCACTTGTATTGTTTTTTGCTGTTGGATATGTTATCCCATTTTGTAGAATAGACTGGATTCAGTTTAACTTTTTAAATGGGATTACACCCTGAAAAATTGTCCAGCTGAGTGATTCTGTATGACAATGCTTTTCATTCAATTTATATATATTCATCATTTGAAATCAGTTGCCACTTAGTGATATTTGAAGAACTCCTTGATTCTGAAGCACATTGTGAATTGAATTTGCTTTATTTGTTTATAGAAGATAATGCGAGCAGTTTTTCAATTTCAGATACTTGGGCAGTTTGTCAAAAATTTCCAGAAGATGATCAAGTGAATGAAAAACTTAAGCTGTGTTGTATTTTGGAACTTAATGATAATAAATATAGTAGAATTTGAATCGTTTTTCATCCTCATAAATTACCATATAAAAATGATGAAACAAATATTCGAGGAATAATGACCGAGATTGAATTCTCCATTAATTCTTGGTGAAATATAATTGAATATTAAATTAAATTAAACTCTTGGCTTAATGTTTCACGATTTATTCAACAATATGAATAGTCAACATGTTTCGAGCGTTAGCTCATGTTAGTCTTGAAAATGAGCTAACGCTCGAAACATGTTGACTATTCATATTGTTGAATACATCGTGAAACATTAAGCCAAGAGTTTAATTTAATTCAAGATTGAAGGAATATTTGTGACTCAGATTGAAAAATTGAATTTTATTATTATGAGTGTCAGTAAAACGATATTTGTCACTTCAAAGCTCATGAAACGTGATGCTGCACTAATTTAAAATATATAATACTTTTTCATGTCAATTGAGTATTGTTCTGGAAGTTTTTTACCTCATCTTCTGAATATAATACTGTGATGTATGATATTGTACTGAAGAACAGGTGTGTAATAAACGCAGATGGCCAGTATGATTAATATAGTGTTAGAGTAAGGTTGTTGTTTTATTAAGGAATATTGATACATTACAGTTGGCGACGAGGATCTTTCAACAAGATATTTCATATTTAAATAACTTGTTAAATCCACGCAGAGAGTGTGTGTTAGAATGGCTGCAACAGAAATAATTGGACATCTACGTGAATTCGATCCAGTGAATAGTGATTGGACGATTTATAAAAGGCGAATGGAGAATTATTTTTATGCGAACGAAATAATTACAGACACACGAAAACGAGCAATACTGCTTAATGCATTAAGTGAAGATGCTTATAAATTAGTGCATAATCTGTGTTTACCTGATGAACCAGAAAGCAGAAGTTATGAAACTCTTATAAGTTTAATGAATAATCATTTTAAACCATGTATCGCCATTTTTTCTGCTCGCTACCGTTTTTATACAGCCAGAAAAACTGTAAATGAATCGTCACGGGAGTGGGCCGCCAGACTGCGCGATATAGCATCGATGTGTGATTTTTCATGCCAAGAGTTAGAATTAGTTCTTCGAGACATATACATTATAGGATATGACCAAGGTCAAGTTCAAGATCGACTAATGGAAGAAAAAAATCGCAAACATTCCAAGAGATAATAGAAGTGGCAACTGCAAAATCAGCTGTTTCCCAAGGACACGGTTACAATCAATCTCAAGTGAAACAGGAAACGGACATGTATTATGTACGGAACAAACCAGCATTTTCATCTTCAATAAGAGGGAATCAATCATCCGACGTTTCGCAACGAGTTGCAATTTGTCCAGTTTGTGGCAGAAGGAATCATCAACCAGATAAGTGTTCATTTAGAGAATGTTATTGTCACACTTGCGGTTTGAAAGGTCATTTGTCTTCAGTTTGTAAAGCGAGAAAAGACCATAAAAGATTGAATAATGGAATAAATCAAAACAAAACATGCAAAATTATTTGCAAACTGAAAAATTTTCTGAAAACTATTCCATATTCAATATGGAATCCAATACTGAAGCAATTAAAGTTAATATACAAATCAATAATATACCTTTCATTTTCATATTAGATACAGGAGCAAGTAATTCAGTAATTTCGGAATACTTTTATAAAATAAATTTAGCTAATATTGAAATTGTAAAAACGAATAAGATATTCAAGTTATATAATGGCGATAGTATACTTCCTTTAGGATATATTGATTGTTTAATGTCTTTCAACAACTCATGTAAAAAATTCAGAATTTTTGTAATAAGGCAAGCATACGGACCCCCGTTGTTGGGACGTGATTTCTTCACTCAGTTCAACTTAAATATTTCTGAACTAAATAGTATATCTTTGAATAAAGTTCAGTACTTAATTAATAAATTTGGTACAGTGTTTGATGATACTTTGGGTACATTTAATAAAGGATACATATCGATCAAATTAAAATCCGAAAAGATGGAGCCAAAATTTTTCAGACCCAGGCCGTTACCATTTGCGATGAAAGAAAAAGTGGAGTTAGAATTAAATCGTCTTTTAAAGTTGGGGGTGATTGAACCAGTAAATTATTCTCCCTGGGGAACACCAATTGTTCCTGTATTAAAAAAAGACAACTCCATACGAATTTGTGGAGACTTTAAAGTTACATTAAATCCAAATATTGAAATTGATCAATATCCATTACCCCGCATCAATGAACTTTTCGTTAAATTACAAGGAGGGGTACAGTTTAGTAAACTTGATTTATCTAGCGCATATCAGCAAATACTACTCGATAAAGATTCTAAAAAACTAACAACAATATCTACGCATAAAGGGTTATTCCAATATACTCGAGCCCCATTTGGAATAGCTAGTATTCCAGCAAAATTTCAAAAAATAATGGATTCCCTTTTACAAGGTCTAGACGGAGTGATTGTTTTTTTAGATGACATTCTAATAACGGGTAAAGATAAAAGTGAACACCTCATTCATTTAGAGCAGGTGTTAAATATTTTACAGAATACAGGTTTAAAAATTTCTAAAGACAAGTGTAGTTTTTTTTGTGACGAAATTTGTTATTTAGGTTTTGTAATAAACAAATTTGGATTGCATCCATCCGAAAATAAAATTGAGGCTATCGCCAAAGCACCAATACCACAGAATACTACTCAGTTGAAAGCATTTCTTGGATTGATTAATTATTATGGACAATTCGTTTCTAAATTGTCCACAATCTTGTCTCCGTTGTATGAACTATTAAAATCGGAAACGGTTTGGAAATGGACAGATAACTGTCAAGAATCTTTCAATAAAATAAAAAGTTTATTATCGTCAGCTCCGATTTTAGTTCATTATGATTCATCATTACCGGTAAAATTATTTACAGATGCGTCCGATTATGGAGTCGGAGGGGTAATATCTCACGTAATGTCAAATGGTAATGAAAGGCCCATTGCTTTTGCCTCGCGAACTTTGTCGGACTCAGAAAAGCGGATGAGCCAAATTGAAAAAGAAGGTTTAGCTATAATTTTTTGTTTATCTAAATTTAATCAATATCTTTATGGAAGAAAATTCACATTATTAATAGATAACAAAGCTCTCACAACAATTTTTCATCCAGCAAAACATATACCACAATATTCAGCCAATAGATTGAGAAGATGGGCAGTTATACTCTCAAATTACGAATATGATATTCAGTATGTAAAATCGAGAGATAACTGCGCAGATTGTTTGTCTAGGTTGCCTTTAGAATATTCGGAAGAAAATATAGAGAATTTTGACGTGAATTTTATCAATTATTTTTCAAATAATAGCAATTTTCCAATAAACTTCGAAATTATAAGAGAAGCCACACTAAAGGATGATGTATTAACGGAGGTTAAACAATTTTTAAATAAAAAATGGCCCTATAAAATTTCTGAAATTTTGAGGCCATATTGGCGAATTAAAAATGAACTTAGTGTTGAAAACGATTGTTTGATATGGAATAATCGTTTAGTTATTCCAGCTAAATTGAGAAATGAGATTTTAAGAGAGTTGCATAAATCGCACATGGGTATAGTAAAGAGTAAAAGTATGGCAAGATCCTACTTTTGGTGGCCCGGTCTTGATAAAAATATTGAGAATTTGTGCACATCATGTACAAATTGTTTAATGAATAAAAAGAATCCGGAAAAAGCTTTGTTGAGACCTTGGCCTATTCCAAACGGAAACTGGGATAGGTTACATTTAGATTTTATGGGACCGTTCATGAATAAGTATTTCTTAATTGTAATAGATGCTTATTCAAAATGGTTAGAAATTTTTTCTTTGAATTCAATTACCTCGAAAATAACAATAGAGATGTTGAGATCTCTTTCGGCAAGATTTGGTTTACCGAGACAGGTAGTAACAGATAACGGTGCAACTTTCACAAGTACAGAGTTCCAACAATTTTTATCAAAAAATAACATTAAGCATATCACCTCTCCACCTTTTCATCCATCGTCTAATGGAGCAGCCGAAAACTCGGTAAAAACAGTGAAAAATGCTTTAAAGAATGCTATATCAAATGCAAAATTTGCTAATTTAAATTTGGTTTTGAATAATTTCCTTTTTGATTATAGAACTACTCCTCATTCTACTTTAGAAATGAGCCCTGCAGAAGTAATGTTTCAAAGAAAATTGCGTACTAAGTTTGATTGTTTATTACCTTCATCTTTAGATAAAAACAATTTTTCTGATAAACTGAGAAAACACATCCTAACAAAACAAAACAAACAAAAATGGTATTATAAGGGAACTAGAAATTTAGACTTAGTGGTCGGTGAGTCAGTGACAGTCCGGGATTACAGAACATCAAATAAATCAAAGTGGATTAAGGGTATAATTGAGAGAAAAATTGGTAGAAATATATATTCAGTGAAAATTCCTGAATTGAACAATATAATTTGGAAGCGTCATTTGAATCAAATTAAAAAATTTCATTTTAATCATTCTGTAATCCCTGACAAAGTTTTAGAAAATGAAATCACTGACGTCATTGACAACAATGCTGTTACGTCCATACCAATTGGCGAAACAAATAATTGGCGTCCAAAAAGGACAGTTAAACCAATTGAAAGACTAGGATATAAGTAGGTAGAAATTTTGAATTCTTTGAGAATTTATAATTGATTTGTTGTTTTTGTTAGGTTAAGTTAGAGTATTTTATTTTAATTTTTAATTAAAACTAATTTTTCAACTTTTTTTTGAAGGGTAAAAATGTGATGTATGATATTGTACTGAAGAACAGGTGTGTAATAAACGCAGATGGCCAGTATGATTAATATAGTGTTAGAGTAAGGTTGTTGTTTTATTAAGGAATATTGATACATTACGAATAAATAGAAAACATTCAGATCCGAGAGAGATGTTTTCTACTGATTTCTATAGATGGAATTGTAGAGTATTCATTACTCTACGATCTTCCGCTTGAAGTCACAAGAAGATGCTTAGAGGTTGAAATCGTTGCCTCAATTCGATGGACGTAGTGCGACTGACGAGTTCCTTGCAGAACGAAACATATATGTCTCGCACTTTCATCAGGTGTGGCATCGATTTCAATATTTCTCTAACATTTATCCCTTGAAGGATGATGGAGACATCACATCGTACACATTCAAATATCTAGCTCTACTATAACATTCTTTTAATTAATTTCAATTTTTCGAATGAATGTTCTAGTGTTCATTTTCTTAAATATTTCATTCAGTGCCATAAGCACAAAAAAATTTCATTTCTTATATATATATATATATATATATATATATATATATATATATATATATATATATATATATATATATATATATATATATATATATATATATATTATTATTATTTATATATTAATGAATATATTACATTATATATTCATTTACATCAGAGTTTAAATCACGATTAAGGAGTTAATATATCTCACATTCTGAAGAGATGAGCAGAAAGCATATTTTGAAAACTATAAATGCGAATAAGAAAAAATTGTCATATATTTCTATGTATGGTTGAAGGGTTTATCAGAATTAATCTCTGATCAAATATGTTTACTGCGCAAATAATGATTTAGGCATATATGTGAGTATACTTTATTCAGTTATCACCAAACAAAAGGAGAATGTTTATTGTTCTGTACATATATAAATGAACTCTGAAACCTAATGAAAACACTGATTCAATATTAATACCGATATTCTGAAGTAACTTGTTATAACCGATTGTAGTAAAACAGAAAAGACTGTCAATATTTTTGAATAATTCAATCTAATAAAATATTTTTCATCTTATCTGCTATTTTTAGTTACAATTTCGATATTGTGATAGTATATTAGATAACGAGAGGTAATGCCAAGAGTTTTATAGCCCTTACGTTACCTTACTCACTAGAAAACGACGCAAACAGGAAAACAAAATACTTTCTTACAATGCATTTAAAGCGGACAACTATGAAGAAAACTTTTCAATTTAACGCATAAAATAACGAATAATGTTTTCTCATATATAATACAAGTTGTTGTATTAATATAAACACTACAATTGTCGAAGACGAATGTTGAGTTGCATGATGTGATTTGATGACTACTAGGTCATAGTTTCATTTGTTATTCAATTCTGGTACAATGTTACAGTAATTCTAGTTTATGTATATTCGATTAATGCTGAATAACATGTGTTAGTTTCAGAAGTGATGTTTTTCTGTCAATTTCAGTGTTATCTCTTGAGACTATGTTGAAATATGTTTTGAATTTTTTATGGTGACAATGTGGATTTGTGTTATTAAGAAATTTTCACTCTTTTGTTCAACTCTTCGGAAGAAAGATTTTTCTACTGAAATGTTTCTATGTCAGAAAACCATATTTGTTGGCAAGGATTCTTCAGTAGGATATGGATATCCGTTCATCGGACTGTTTTCTATGCAGATAATAATTTCGAGAAACAAATGATATCAAAAATTAGTATTACGAATTCGATTATATGACAGTCTTCAGTTGGTAAATATATTTCACAAAATAGAGAAAAGTACTCTGAAATATTCACATAAAGACTAATATATTTTCTCATGCCTTAACTGGAAGATGTATTTGACAGAGGCTAGGCCACGGTGATCCTAGTAAGACAAATTGGGAGGAATGGTCATACTCTAATTTAAAGGCATTTATCATATAAATAGATTTCGTGATTCAACGTTATTCTAATGACACTGATGTGAATTTCGAGTTTACTGACTCAAATAAGCCGCAGACAGTTGTTGGACAGAACTCAACTTACTGTCAATGAAATATGACCATTACTCGCATCAGTTTATCGAAAATTCCTCATGAATTCTCACCACTTTACCGAAAAATTGACATTCACTTGATCAATATATTGTAATTAAGGAACTTGGCTCAAGTATATTAACAAGGTATATTAACAACTCTACATCTGTTTCGGGTGGTTAGCCCATTATCAAAAGTGATAACAAGATTAACATTATTAACTGAAGCATATGTAGAGCGGTTAATATATTTAGTGAAACTTGAGCCAAGTATTTTGATTTCGTGACATTTATTCAGTAAATCTATATTCATTCTAATACGCTACTGAATACCTATATATTTATTCAAATTTTTTTCAAAAGCTTTTCAGTTAATCAAGGGCTGCTTTTAGATATCATGTTCACTTTCAGTTCAGATATGTTCATATTTTTCAATACATCATAGTTTCAATGAATTAGACGTAATAGTACCATTCATATTGATATTTCATGATGTCGATCAATAAATTAGTTTCATTTCAGATTCGTGATCATTCGATGAAAAGAATGAGGAGTATAAATGTTTAGGAATATATAAAAATCAGTGAAATAGAGAAATCAGAACATTAACTCGAGTACCTCTTATTAACCTTACATTCTCTCATTTTCCCTTTACTTTTCTCTGTTTATTTCATGTTCGTGATCTTTTGATTCTTCCAATTCTGCTTCTTGTGCTTTTAAATTGAAACTTCATTTTTCACTTATCATGAAACAAAAATTCAGTTGAACTTAAACTAAAATTATTTCAATGATATTCGGAAGAAGGCAAACATTTTCATTACAATGAAAATATTTGTCGTAGACTCACTCATATCTCATAATATACATATTATAAGTAGTATCACATAATTCGATTCTGCTTAACGAGAACCTTCTGGTGCTTATGATCGAAGTGAATATCAATCTGAACTTCTTTGATAATCACCTGTGAAAAATTTTTTTTGCGGGAAAGTCATTGCTGCTTAATAAGGTTTTATTTCTAGATGCGAGTACTTCATTTTTCTCATGAGTTTTAAACTATGAATTTAATAGTAGGGCATTTTCAGACCGATTTTGTTCATTTCAGTGATCCAGTTAGGGTTGCTAAGCGTACTATAAAATAGAGTATTGTACTCTGTATAATGTTGGCGTACTCAGTACACATTGCATAACACTAAATGAGTACGCTAAAAAAATTTTTTTACACAATTTCTACTTCACTGTCTTTACTGTTTACAGACATTACATGTCTGGTACGAGTAAATCATTATAATATTGCATATAATTGCATAATTATAATATATATTATAATTATGCAAACCCATTAACCTAATTGAATAAGTCAATCTTTTTACCGTATGTTGCTTTCCCAATCCCCCAGACAAATTCGGTAGTTTCTGAACCCAGCCACTAACATCGATGTCACAAGTTGTTTTGAGAAGTTTTTTGAGGTAACGTTAATTTTGCCGAAAAAAAAATTTTTGATTTTCCACTTTGTTGTGATTCCGTTTTAGCGTGTTGGATAGTTTTATTCCATTACTGATGGATGACGTATTAGAAGAAGGCGATAATGCTGATCAGTTAGCCTGTACTGATAACATCAATAACACCCCACCTAAAAAGCTTAAAGTTGCTACGAAAAAACAGGACACAGAAGTGCACATAATAAAAAGAAAATCACTCTACCTGTAGAAAAGACAGAGAAAGTGTAACAAGTGCAAAATACCTAACCTGCGATGTAGTTTTCTCTGGAATATGGCAATTCCTCATACAATATATAATAAATATAGCAAACCTGGGTCTAGTGGTAGTTATATACAACTTATTACAACAACCGTACTACTTAGTACAACAATCTATAACAAGTTTGTGGCGAAAGAAAGAAGGATGCATTTTTTCCGCGTTCATGGGCATTTCTTTGGCAAACAACCAAAAATATGAGATTTTCCCTGTTCGGAAATATCTCATTCCTTAATCATCAATCACGCAACAAATTTGGATTCTCCGATATCCTCACCAACCTGTTTCATTCTTACCTGGTTGACCGACGTCAATTCGTACAGCTGTAGGGTATACATTCGTCTGAGTTCATAGGAATGAAGATCCAGAAGTGGATGAAGTTAGATCACAGGACAACTGTGTTCAACTTCAGCTCGCGCTGGACCATGTTGCTAGTTGGTGTGAGGACAATTATTTGAGTTTGAATGTGTCAAAGTGTAATGTTGTTTCCTTCACAAGGAAGATAGACCGAGTTGATTGTGATTATAGACGCAGTGGTCAGGTTCTCTCTCGTTCAGATAAGGCGAGAAATCTTGGTGTAGACTTCGACCAGCCTTCCTTTGTCCCACTAATCACCCAACTTATCTCATCTGCTGCGAAAATATATGGATTCGTTATACGTAATGGCAAAGATTTTAATAATTCTTCAACATTCATAGGACTATTTAATACCTAATCCGTAGCAAGTTGGAGTATGGCAGCACGATATGGCTTCTCACTTACCATCAACGCCATCTTGAGGCTATTCAGAGAAGGTTCTTGAAATTCTTAGTTTGGAGAGAGGATGAAGTTTATCCACAGAGAGGAGTCAATCATAACGAAGTATTGAGTCGATTTAGTTTTATCTCATTGCAGAGCAGGAGAGAAACTTTATCATTCAAATTTTTGTACAAATTACTGCACAATAGTACTGATTGTCCTCCTCTCTTGTCATTTCGTGTTCCTAGGCAAAATTCTCGTAATGCAGAATGATTCCACCTAGAGACTGAGGACCAACTCCCTAATACCATCCCTCATTTTTTTATGGAGTCTACATTCAATAGCGTTGCCAATAATTGTGACATTCACTTTGACTGCATATAATTTATTATCAGGAGTTATGTGAACAACGAATTGATGAATTGACTAAAATGAATTTTTTAGATTGGGTTATTTGTAATTTTTCATTGAATGCTATAATGCAGTTATAAGTTACTATTTTTTTCAGATTAGATTGAGCTCTTTGTTCAATCTTTTTTTCAATTATGCAGCTCAATTTTTTTCTAATTATTCAGTTATGTATTCAACATTGTTATTATTTTCTGTTTCTTGTGTGTTATACCTTTTGAGAATAAAGAACTTATTATTATTATTATCAATTACACATCGAAAATAAAACTTTTTCATTCATCCCTTCATTCAGTCTTTTTTCATCAAGGAGTTACTGATGCTGATCAAAACGCTTCATTCATTTTATCAATTTTATTATTTCTATTACTATCAAAGCGTATTTCTCCTATGATACATTTTCACAAAGGGTTATTGAAATGGTTTCCCGATTTTTAATTTCGGTCCGTTACTTCAATCTCATGCATATCATTTCCATTTCTAACTCCATTCACGCTATTAGAGCAAAGAAAATGTAAAATGTATGAATCTTTATCGGAAGCTCGGAAGGTGTATCTGTTAAAAGACGTTCTGAACGCGAACGAGCGTGAATATATGATAATGAAACTTCCGCTTTACGTCGTCTCCACTACTCAAATAGCCGGAAATCAGCGTTGCCAACATTGCAACAGTTTCTGCTAATCTAATTTTACGAGGGTAAATTTCTTGACGGAGAATTATATGCCGTGGAAATGAAGGATGGAATAACCTTTCGCTGGTGAATTCTGGTATGACTTATGAAGCTCATTCGGGAAAAGTATACTGGAAAATGCAGAATTTTGAACTATATTTTGCTGGAAACAGTATTGTCGAGAAATTAAGCCCATCTAGCAGAAAGAAAACAATAATTAATCATGATGAATTTCGCTGTTGATAATGATAATAGGTATATGATAATATGTAATCTATAAAAGTACACTGCGTTGGGTGTTCACTTTTCAAAGGATATGTGATGAATGTTTTTATCAGTGCGTTATCTTGAATCTATTTCGTTGATTCGTTCAAATAGTTTAGTGAATCAGATGAGCATTGAACATGAACTCAAATTCACAAGTTATAAAACACTATATATATATATATATATATATATATATATATATATATATATATATATATATATATATATATATATATATATATATATATATATATATATATATATATATATATATATATATATATATATATATATATATTACTTAAACACTAGACCAGACTCAACCAGAATCATAGACTTCCAGAATCATATCGGATTCTGGAAGTTTATTTATTTCCATGGCTTCCAGGTAGTTAATTTTCATACCTTTTTCACAGTAATGGAGAATATTAGGTTTAACAGCGTGATATCTTATGTCCTGTCGACTCTAGATGTTCCCGAAAGGCAGATTGTCCTTTTTTTAAGTGTTCTTTTAGCCTAGTTTCAAAACATCTTCCGGTCTGGCCAACATATGACGACTTACATTCTTCACAGTCCAATCTATAAATCTATCTGCTTTTCGGGAACATCTTGAGACGATAGGACATAGGATCTCACGTTGTTTTAAACCTAATATTCTCCATTACTGTAAGAAAGGTGTGAACATGAACTACCTGGAAGCCATGGAAATAAATAAATTTCAAAAATCCGATAAATACAATCTTCTCAATGACCAGTTAGACCTAAACCACTTCCCGCTATTCAATCTCTGATAATTTGGAAACCCCCATCTCTATGACCGAATTTTAGGTGTATTCTGTGGTCCGAACAGATCTGCAAATATTTGAAGGTTGTCTTTGTAATATGTATCCATTCTTGATAATGCCGTAAAAGGCGAAACTAGTCGAATAAAGAATTGTTCAGTCAATTATTTTTAGACAAGTTTTTAGTATCATCTCTCATTTAAATATGAACTATCATAGAGTCGATTCATCGTCCATTGAATTTATTGGCGATTTATTCTTCATGGTTTATTGTGGTAAAGGCATTGATTTTCAATGGAACAATTTTAGTTGCATTGGATCTGACAATGTCACAGCTGTTCGAAATCTCCAGAACGGAAGATTACGCGACTTCAAAATGGGTGTATCAAAAGTTAGCATCGTAACCCTAGCTGAGATTGCCGAGAATGGCTGAGAATTTACATCTCGGGCATCAAACCACTTCTAATCATAGTGACCTATATGAAATGTCTATACACGTATAATTATTTTTCTTGAATAGTTTCAGTTAATATGAATATTAATTCAGGATATTCAGTACTATGAAAACTGAGGCAATACTCAAAAACTTAAACATCTGCTTTCATTTGTAACCAACAATGATTGAGGCCCAATCTAACAACTAATTGCAAATGAAATCGTTTTGTATCGTCATCGAAGTATTGTTCATAGGGTACAGGTCCTAAATGCGTAGAACAATAAGGTCCAATCACTCTGTAATTGCAAATGCCACACGAATCAGTCACTTGAGAAAATGCAATGACTGCTCATATATTTTGTGTTGATTATCAGTGGCCCAAAAACGTAGATAGATTGGAAATTTGCTCTAACGATCATCATGATATTTATAAGGAATGATCCGCTTCTTGCTTCGAGAGTAACACAGTATAGCAGAACAGGAAAATACTCTTGTTTAACGGTTAGCAGGAAGCGAACTGGTTAACTTGTGGCACTTTTGACAGAAATATTTTGAAATGCTTTTCGTTGCAACGAACGTCTGGTAATGCCTAATTGTGTGTATTATCGCCTCGTTCGTGATTTTGGATTCTCTCGGACGTAATGGCTAACAGAAACGCTGCTCTCGGTCGAATGAGTTACATAAGGCCTGCAACTTCCTTCTAGAACTGTGGTTAACTTCGTTTGAATCAGGGGCCAAGCCGAAGGCTTAATTGATCTATCGCATCTGACTCGAGGACGAGGAAAAATAACACGAAATTCACAATGGATTGAAACGATCGATTGAAAGTCTATTGAATGACTTCTGCAAAACTAGTTCTTCATACGTCATAAGTCTCAAAACATAAATCTCAAACCACAATGACAAAAAAATAAAACGCAATGTAAACACAGAGGTTTATTCATATTATGAGATTTTGTGATATTTCTACTATGATTTATTTTTTAAACAACTCTAGTAACTCAATTTTTGGCCCATGAATGCTTTCGGAATATTGAGGTCGCAAACTTCAGGAAAATAAATGATCATTTACAATCAAATCGTGTAGTCCGGTCTTTCAATCCGGTGTAAATTGTGAAACATGGTGATGTAATCTTCCGGGCTGATTGTCCGTGGTCAACAGGAACTGCTCCTCTTCCAGACGTTTCGTCTCTAACTGCGAGAGACATCTTCAGCGGCTGCGAGTGCTTTGACGTAGTTGTGTACTGGGCGACGGCTCTGGAGCAACTGAAGAGTCATAAGAAGATATATCACCATGTTCCACAATAATTTCTAAATAACCCCTAGTGATGTAGTTTTGAAATACACTTCGTGGGTTTTATCATTGAAATTCCTGAAAACAAAATTTGTACATTCTATGACACTTCAAGTTAAATTAACCAACGTAAGAACAGTCGATAAAGTGGAAATTCTGGTGATATGCTTATCAAGAAATATTTTCTAAACATGTTGCTGAATTGTGAATTTGAAATAGTTACTGCAAATTTGAGTTAACTATGAGTCTCATTACTGGAATACATTAAATGAAAATAATTCATGAATTTTGAGAATGATATCCTAAGAGATTATTGAATGAATATTCAACAGTAACGAATAACTCAATTTTAACAAAATTGGTCATTGTATAAAGTGGAATAATTTTGATCCTATTAACATGGAAATGAAATGGGTATAGTTTTTGAATGTGATATATCGGATACATATTTATACAAGACTACGCAATTAATTTTCTCATTTGAATGCATTTGTAAATAAACTGGCAAACGTATTATCTCGCTGTTGAATTATGGTTCTTGAAAGTGCTTGATACTCTCTCTCTCTTTCTCTTCAACTGAATGTATTTCAATATCGAACCATTCGTCTACATTTTTTCAAATTAGTTTTCTAGTTTCTACAAATTAATCTGAAGGAATGGTTTATCCCTTTAATATATTTCCATATAGAACATAATCGCAAATATGGGCGATCTCAAATGTAGAAAAAACGAAATTCTCATCTTACAGCTATATCGGATTACCGGAAATACGTACCACTTTTTACCACATAAAAATTTTACATTTCAACTCCTACGTCAAAGGAAATTGTCAATAAATCAGAGGATATGGAATTTGTTACATCAACTCGAGATAAAAGGCTAGCTTGATTTTAAAATTGATGTTAACTGTAACCAATGACAATAATGAGTTAAAATCTGATAGAAATTCCGTATTTTGGCTGAATAAGAATGAAATGGAACTTGTTCTGGTATAATAGTTGGAAAATATTCTCTTCGGGAAGATCAAATATTGAGGTTTTGAAATTTCGTCTATAAAGAAGCGAATGGAAAAATGATGATATACCTATATATATATATATATATATATATATATATATATATATATATATATATATATATATATATATATATATATATATATATCGCACTTTTCGAACTTGCTGATATCTATATAATATATATATATATATATATATATATATATATATATATATATATATATATATATATATATATATATATATATATATTAATCAAGAGAATGTTATAGTAGATATATATATATATATATATATGTTATAAATCAAAAATATAAATCGATTTATAAATATATATAAATCGATTTCAATATCTCTAACATTTATCCCTTGAAGGATAATATATCGTACGTTCACATATCTAGCTCTACTATAACATTCTCTTGATTAATTTCAATTTTTCAAATGAATGTTCTAGTGTTCATTTTCTTAAATATTTCATTCAGTGCCATAAGCACAAAAAATTTCATTTCATATATATATATATATATATATATATATATATATATATATATATATATATATATATATATATATATATATATATATGTAATTTTTCAACCACGCGATATTTATGCAAAATATAGGTAAAGGAAATAAGTGGTCTGGTGAAGTGTTTAAAAAGTCATTTATTCACTACAATTCTCGATATTTCGGCACCTTTTTGTGTCTTCTTCAGAAAAAAAAAACAAGCAGCATAGTAATGACTACAATGAACAAATTCAATGAGTAAAAAATATAAAACTACCTACAATGAGAGTTCAGGCAGTGAGAATAACAGAAAAAATGTTAATAAACAAACGTCTCTTATTTTGTTTGACTTATACCCTTCATGTTGCTAAAATGAATGGTCACACATTTCAACAACCTAGAAGGTTGAAGGCCAGTCACTTGTGTGCGGGGTGTACAATCAGTTGATCGTAAAATTTTTCAAGCCATTGGCGTGGGAAAATGTTTTGATTTATTCTATTTCAAATTCTATTTAAAATTTTTCTATTCATTTAATCGATTTATTCTATTTTAAATTAGAATAATTTGAAACATCTTCCTACGAAAGTGGTTTAACAAATTGTACGATCAACTCATTGTGCACCCCACACACCAGTGCCTATCCTTCAACCTCCTAGGGTGTTGAAATTTCTGACCATGCAGTTTAGCAACATATAGGGTATAAGTCGAAACGAAATAGGTGACGTTGGTTGAATAATTTTAGTTCTGTTATTATCACTGCATAAACTCTAATTGTAACTAGTTATTCATGTTTTACATATTGAATTTGATCATTGTAATAATTATTTTGCAGTTTTTTTCATTTCCTGAAAAAAGTGCAAAGCAAGTCGATAGGACTCACGCACTCGAATTATCTTGAACCCACTTTTTAACTGCCTTCCTAATGAATTATCCCTGCATACACTCAACTCTTATGCATGGTTAAAAAACAAAGTGAAAAGATTCGTACACAGTGATAAAGGCAATGTTATTATCGGTAGAATTATAGATTGAAGCTAATTAAGCATTTGAATGACATCATGATTATCAGCATATATTCATAATTGACACATAATCAAAAATACTTGAATAACTTGTTTATAAGGTAGAAAAAAAATTTTTTTCAAAAAAAATTAATGTAAATACTTAATTTATAGTTATTTAAGGATATTTGAAAATCAATGTGATTATAATCTAAACTTTTCCACAGAAAGCCTTTTGGCTATATGAAAGTTAAGTATATATAGTCCTGTTTCTTGTTTCAGCTAAGTTTCCTTAAAATTGTTTCGAAGTCTGTATTTTTAAATTGTTTCATTATATATATATATATATATATATATATATATATATATATATATATATATATATATATATAATATTTATATTTTATATTATATATATGTATATATATATATATATATATATATATATATATATATATATATATATATATATATATATATATATATATATATATACATATATTCTGTTTTCAGTGTTTAATTGGGATTGCTGTCCAGGCAAATAAGTTACCGCATTAGTACTTTCCAAGCTTTCGGAAATGTTTATTTTCTTCTTCAATGGCTAAAATAGTACAATATTAACAGTTTATATAACAGAACACTTTTGAAAATGTTTCCTTCAAATACTGTGAAGTTAGTCCGAAAGTACATTAATTGTTTCTTGAATTTTTAAAATAAGTACGAGTATTCCCAAATGCATTGAGTTCGAATACTATTGCATTCTACGTGTTTAGTAGTTGAAGGAAACAACGACAATAACTGTATTTCTCAATTCTCCCTTTCAAGTGGATTGTTTCCAGATGTTTCCAAATGCGTTTCTTAAACGTTGGCCGAAGTTTTATTACTAACGAAAAGATAATGAATTTGTTTTGTGTATTGGAGTGGATTTTTCGGTAAATAGGATATCAGAATATGCGCCATTAATCAGAAGAACCAATCAGATTTATATATATGTTGCTTAGATTATCTGTACCAGATTTTTTATCAATACAATTTCCTGTCTTTTCATATAAACAATTTCTAGGAAAGGGCGTTTTTTGTAATTATTTGCGTAATCTAATTCATATTGTGATCAGTGGCTTGTACGTGTTGAGTTAATCCAGAAGAGTTTGTCTTGTTGGCATTTTGGCAATTATTTTCATGAGAAATTATCCTTGAATGAATGTTTTGGGATGTTTGACCTATATATACAGAATCGCAGTTTTGACTAGGAATTTTGTAGACGACATTTGATTTGAATTTCAATTCTAGCGGATATTATGTGCGAGTAAGTAATGATTGTACAGTTAATGCATTTGTTTGAGCTATTTTCATTTTATTATAGAATAATTTGATCCGTTTGGGTGTCAGAAAAAGACCAATCAATGTTATTATTACTGACTTTACGTTTCCTACCTCGAAGTTTACAAGGACGATTATCCTTCAGCGTCTACCGCTGAATTCAAGGCCAACTCGAAACCTCCCGACAGACGTCTACCTTAACTGAAGCAGGCAAAATAGATTTCTATCAAATATTTTTATAGGCGTTAAATCGAATAGAGCTCGGTTCACTTTAGCGAATGTTATTCTGCCTTGTTGCATAATAACAATGAAATTGGAAGGCGGAAAGGCTCAACTGGTAATTCAGTGACTTTGGCACCCGGCGTTGTGTTTATCTATCTACCCGTCAACTTAGGAATCAGCAGTTTGTGTACTTTCAACTTTGTAATTAATTGATTATATCATAGTTATGTTACATGAAAATATCAATCACTAATTGTAGGAAGTTCAGGAACACCGTATCTGAACTTGAAGAATTGGAATGCCTGTATCCGTTTCGTGAAAGCATTGAATTGCTGTTCGAAGAAAATTTGAATTACAACCACGAATACAAAGAGAATCGTTTAGCTGAGATATACTCTTAATCCTACTGAGAGCGTTATAGTTCTTTCTCAATTTATCATTAGTTTTATCTTTGTGATCATGTCATCTCAAAATACTATATATGTGGATTTTTAAACATCTTATAGAGACTCTTGACAAAAAAGTAGTATCCAAATATTTCAATTTCAGTCGTTCAATAGCAACATTTTCGAGCCAAAATGAATATATTCAGTTTTTCCAATGTTTATCCTAAGAGCATTTTAACAACAGTAAGCATTATATATTTCTATAATAGCATTACATAATCTCATCAACTTTTCGTATGTTTGTACCTTCACTACGATGGATGTAGCTTTTTTTAATATTTTGACTTCACCCATTCATATGTAACTGTTCAAGTCGTAAAGGAACATCAACAACTGAAGGGAGCCAACTACTGATACCTGGGTTACACCTAATTCAGTAAGACATTCTGCTACTTATCACTACAACAACTTATCACTTTGACGACTATTGACGACTCTTTGAGATGAAACTAAGAAACCAAAATTTCTCTTAATCCAAGATTATGAAGCTTGTTTATCAAAAATCCACATATGAGGTGGATTAGCTCAGGAACGTTACAGAAAAGACCTGTTTCCTATATGTGTATCTAACGGGTGTTTCTTTTAGAGGTATAGAACTTCAAGTTGGCATTTGTGTTGAAGATGGCGACCGCTTCAACAGCTGAGAAGTGATTTATTCTCAGTTTGGTTTGGCAATTGATCACGAATAGGCTCACGCCTGAACAACGCTTGCAAATAGTGCAATTTTTTTCGAAAATAATGGTTCTGTGCGGAATACGTATCGCGCACTACATCTATTTTATCGTCGACAAAATTGTCCATAAGAGCAGTTAATTCGATCAACCATAAAACGTTTTCGCACCACGTTCACTCTTATTGATAACTCGCATTCCCAGAGACGCCTTAGCATTGAGGAAGACCCGAATCAGTCCATCCGCCATCGAGCACAGGAATTGGATCTGTGTCCATCCGCTTTATGGAAGATTTTGCGAAAGGATCTTGGTTTGCGTGCTTACAAAATCCAACTCGTGCAAGAATAGAAGCCAAACGATCATCAAGCAAGGCGTAGATTCGTTGAATGGGCCCAAAACGAGATTGCCGTTGTTCCCGACTTTCATAAGCGAATTTTGTTAAGCGATGAAGCGCACATCTGGTTGCATGGCTACGTCAACAAACAAAACTGCCGCATTTGGACTGAAGATAATCCTCAAGTGTATGTCAAAACACCGTTACATCCAGAAAAACTGACTGTTTGGTGCGCTTTATGGCTGGTGGAATCATTGGTCCGTACTTCTTCAGAAACGATGATGGCCAGAACGTTACAGTCAATGGTGATCGGCATAGAGCCATGAGTACTAACTTTTTCATTTCTAAATTGAACAACCATGATGTCCAGGAGCTGTGGTTTCAACAAGACGGCGCAACATGCCACACAGCTCGTGCCACAATCGATTTATTGAAAGACACGTTTGGTGACCTCCTAATTTCACGTTTCGGACCTGTGAATTGGCCTCCAAGATCTTGTGATTGAACACCGCTAGACTACCTTCTGTGGGGCTATGTAAAGTCATTGGTCTATGCGGATAAGCCACAAACGCTTGACTATTTGGAAGACAATATTCGCCGTGTTTTTGCCGATATACGGTCAAAAATGTTGGAAAAAGTCATCAAAAATTGGACGTCCAGATTGCACTACATCCGAGCCAGCCGTGGAGATCATATGCCAGAAGTGATAATCAGAATGTAATGCAACAAGATTATCTTTCGATTAAAAAAAATTCTTGTCAATCGAATGATCCATCGTTGTTTTATTGCAATTTAAAATTCTATACCTCTAAAAAAACACCTTTTATTATGTTATAACTATAGAGCTTTCGAACCGAATATCTAGCTTCTCAGTAGCTAACGACAGTTGACATCAAGAAAAAAAATATTTGATTTCAAACTTTTCGGAGTAAACCACCTGAAATGGAAAAATTCCATACAAACACAAAAAAGCAGAGACAATGCATAAATCGAACATAAAGATAGCAAAATCAAATATAAAGCAGCATTTCCTCGCATGACTTTACCTCGGTATCTATAGATAAAATATGACCTGAATCCTAAATAAACGCAAATGTATTCCTTTTGGCCCTTTTATTCAAACGAGTTGTGCCGGCATTGGTGCCAAATTTGCATCGATTAAGAGATTCGGACGAGAGGCAGACAATGAAATTTGAATTTTACAATGTCTTCGACGGAAATCCGAAATCTTGGGAATATCGTCCAAGCTTTCCTTTTATATTCACTACTCTATACAGGTATGAAAGAGTATTTATCTGAGCTATCGTAAAAGTCTCCTGAATACAGAACACGTTTTATGCATCTTTCCATCAGACCTTAATCTTATCACGCGGTTTACGAAAATTCTCGTGGTGGTGTTTTTCTTTTCATAGAAAGTTCTCCACGTGTCATCAATCAACGTAGTTTGAAGCCACCAGGGTAAGCATGGGAAGATTCCAGTATGTTGTGAAAAAACTTATTGACATATTATGTGTGAGACTATGATATATTGATTTTGTTTTCATGTAGAATATTTTACTTACTCACATACATAAGCATGAAAGCTTGCTTGAAATCATTGAAACTATTAGTAATCTCCATAACATTAATAGTTTTCAATGTTTTTCGGGTTCTTTCATAGTATGATAGTAGTTCATTGTCTAGCATATTCATTTTTTGAACGAATGAATCCTTTACAAAATATTTTTTACGATCCGATAATAATTTCAGGTGAAGAAGACCAGTTGTCATCTTTTGAGATGGATTTTAGTGTGAAGTTTTGTCTCGAGGTGTAACACTCTCTAATTCATTTTTATATTGTCGCTCAACGTAAGCAAACATGTTTCATAAAATATCATCTGCAGCATTCGTCTAATTCGGAGTATTTTAACAGTGTCATGTAATAATATTTAAGGAGCTCAGGTCTAAATACAATGAAAGCAAGTCCATGGCTTTTGGAAAGAAATTCATTAGGAGTAAGATGAGGCATGACCTCTGTTAGCTTTCTCAATTATATACAGGGGTTTTAAACGCTATTTCTTTTCTGTTTTGAACAATTAATGTTTATGAGTATGGACACAGAAAGATTTTTCAACACAAAATTCGATTTCATAACTGATACCGATTAATGAATACTTTTCCTGAAATATTACATGAAATAATAAAAAACTCATTTGAATTTTCTCAAATATTGGATGAAACGCATAAACGGATAAACGCAAGTGCAACTTCTTCTACAGATGCTAAATTAACACTGGTAGATACAATCTCATGAATACAAATGCTTATATATGATCCGAACAGCTAGAAAATTAAAGAAACAAGAAGAAATGATATAATGTCATAATTGAAATCAAAATTGAATAGAGAAACCAGGTTATAAGGCCAGATGTAGTAATCAAAAGTTATACTTTACACAGAAAATGAGGTATAAACAGGTACGTATAAAAAGGAGGGGAAGGGATAATCTTTCTGGCCAGCTACTTGCGATTCTTTTATTGAAAGTATTGAAGATGATAAATTAATATCTAATGGACTATTAGGTAAAATTTCTGAATTTTTGAAATCTATAAATTTAACGATTCTTGAAACGCTTCATCCTCTGTGAATGCTATTTCTTCCGTTCATCTGTTCGTTTTATTCCAGGTTGGCGATTTGATTTTTGCCCAAACTTCACATGTGCAATTTTATAGCGACACTCAGTACGATCTTTGACATTTTCAATATTGATCTGTTGTGGATCTTTTTGGACATCTTTCAGCACTCTGTTCTGCATTTACTCTTAATAATTATATCGAGTATTTTATTCGATATTCTGGACTGTTTCATTCTGTAGAGAAGTGCATAGAACTTTGCTTGTCGTTTTCTGATTTCTTCCGTTATCGTATTTATCTTTTGATGAAGTTCATTCTGAGGTCTTTTCATCCAAATGCCGTTTATTTTGATTGGCCCGTAATTCTTTCTGGGAATTTTCTGTTCTTGTTTCTCTATTTCTATAATTCTTGAATGATCGTCATAAAACGTAAAAGAAGACGTCTTGGTATAGCCCGCAACCGAATTGGAAGCAGCTGTTGACACGTGTTTCGAGCTTATTGACTCTCCTTTAGAACGGCGCAGCCAAATTCAAGGTGTACGAACCTGGAGATGAAAACACAAGAACACACCTGCAAAGGAAGTTTCTACTGCCAGGCCTCCACGTGAACTCTCCGGGATTGGAGATTTGGTAAACGTATCGTCTTTGTGGCGACTATTTATCCTTCACGGAGTATTGAACCGAGAAAGTATATGAGAATGAGAAATTTCGTTTTTCACACAAGAAAAATTTTTATTCTATATATATATATATATATATATATATATATATATATATATATATATATATATATATATATATATATATATATATATATATATATATATATATATATATATATATATATATATATATATATATATATATATATATATATATATATATATATATATATATATATATATATATATATATATATATATATATATATATATTAAGAACAAGGTTTGTCAGGCTGAAAAAGGAGTTAATCGTTTTCGGTATTTACCTGAGATTTCCGTTGCTTGTTTATTTGTAACAGTCGTTTACAAATGTTTCAAGCTAATTGGCTTTCATCAGAACGGCGTAGTTCAAATTATTAGATGTTCACACTTGAAAGTTGATTGAAAAGAAAAAACACAGAACAAAACAACACAAAATTCCACGTGAGGAATCTACATCAATTTTGGTTTAAAATTGAATATCTTGACCAAGCTGTTAAAGCTATATTTTCAGACTGAATCAATGTCTACCTGCGATGAGATATTTATACCTTCTAGAAATTTTGTACCGACAATATGATAAATTAAGAACAAGGTTTGTCAGGCTGAAAAAAACGGCTGTTACAAATAAACAAGCAACGTAAATCTCAGGTAAATACCGAAAACTATTAACTATATATATATATATATATATATATATATATATATATATATATATATATATATATATATATATATAAACTGACAAGAATACCTCCGTATTATTACTATATATTGTAAGGGATTGTAAACGGATGGAAGAAGAGGCCATTTAGTGTACTACCTTTATTTTCGTCAACGTTTCTGTTAAACAATCGTAACCATCATCAGGACTCTGCAATATGAGCCGATGTTATAAAAATCAATACTGAAGATCAAGACTTACCAAATAGTTGAGATTATGAAATAAGCCACATGTCAAGAAACAAAAGAACTGAATTATTTCTATGTTATCAATAACTAAAAATGGATACAACCAATACTTCTAAAAAACTCTCAATTACATACAGCAACAAAGCATCAACAATTAAACTTTATACCAAATCTCAACTCCAAACAATCGTATTGTCAAAACAATTATGTCTGTCAAAGGCGGAATAAGTAAGGTTAGCTCTGAAACTGTTTGCTTCCTGTGAGTGTCAAAGAACCAAAATGTCAATGCTTCTTCTTTCTTAAAAAGACTTCTCATACTATTCATGGCTACAATGTATGATTATTTCATTGCTATTATGACTTATCAAATAATAATAGATTTCACTATATATTATTGATGTCGGAACGAGAATTCATTGAAGGGGGATTTTTCTTAATGTGGAACATTTCCAAAAAAAATCTTTTTTTATAATTCTTCTCATACTCCAGAATTGACGAATTTTCATATATATATATATATATATATATATATATATATATATATATATATATATATATATATATATATATATATATATATATATATATATATATATATATATATATATATATATATATATATATATATATATATATATATATATATATATATATATATATATATATATATATATATATATATATATATATATATATATATATATATCGAAAGTTTTTAGCAATATATATATATACGTTTCGTTGTTATATTACAATCAAAATATATATCAACAAAAATATATATATATATATATATATAAATATATATATATATATATATATATATATATATATATATATATATATATATATATATATATATCTGCTTAAAATCTATATTTGCATCTAGTTAATTTATCATCTGATGAAGAGGTTGTACGTTGAAGCGCTCGTCATGCGTATTTAGTAATATATGAGAAAACTCTAATTTACCTTTCATTATGGATATTGATTTTTTCCCTTATTTCAATCTTACAACTAAAAATCAAGAGTTCCGTAATAAAGTCCGGTCTGAAGAATGACACCATTGCCCTGGGTTGCATCTGAACTGTTGCAAGAACGTGGCAGGAAAAAAACTATCGGACGAATTTTTTTAGCTAAGCTTACACCTAACAGCCAACTTCAATGAGGTGTTTCAATGGCTAAGTGAGTGTCTGTCAAATTGGATGGCGCTTGTCGACAATAAATTGGAGGCGAGCTGGTGAAGTACAGCACTCATTAGTGAGGGTGCGTTCGCCTAACGGAACGACGTCGTTAACCGATGTTCGAAGATTATAACAATAACACGTCAAGCTAACAATGAATTGTTACCAAACTGAGCACATCATCATGACATTTCACGTTATTCCCGAAGGTCTAATATAGATCGACATTTATTTGGTTATTGAGATTCTAGTTAACATTGTATGACCATATCAATTGAAATTAGGAATACGCAACTTTCGCAAAAACAACAAAAACTAAAATGAATTGAAATGAATTTAAAAACGGTGAACCGTATAAGTTTTGACGCAATATTATGAGATTAGCTTCCTAGAAATAATATGTAGTTTGGGAAACTGCAGCAGCAGAATTCATTTAATTTGATTCAGTTGTAGAAGAAATATCGTTATTGTAAACTCTATTTGCTGCTGCAAAAAATTGCCAATGGAAATGGCTATACTCATGAATACGCTAATATTTTTTCGATGATGAATTTCAAGGAAAACTAATGACTAGAAATCTTTCTCGAGTGACAGCTTTAAGAAGAGTAAACTAGTGTACCAGTATAGATATATACTACCAGTACCAGTATAACTCATTCTTTTGATTGGATTGTAACACTCTTTGTTCAGAAACAACACTTACAATTGATATTCCAGATCTTATTAGAATCGCTTTGCATGCATTTCAATATTTCGCATTATTCTGTAATTTCTCAAAGATTGTGTAGTAACTAAGCAAATCATCCAAATATTTTTTTTTTAATTCTGTGGACCTACAGTTTAATGCAGCGCGCCGGTTCCGAACGGCCATTGGGCTTGTAATCAATGTACATTACACAACAATTATCTTTGAACTACTTAAATCTTAGACAAACAAATACACCCGTGCCTTCATCGGGGTTGGAACCGAAATCTTACCGCACCATAATCGGGTGTTCTCTCGACTAAGCCAAGGAGAACGGCATTCAAGTCATATTACAGTGCCTGCAGAGAAATTAATAATTCGAAGAATAATTTTGGTAGAGAAATTATTCTTCAAATTCTACACTCATTTATTTAATAACGTTATTATATTTGTTCAATTATTATTTTGGGTAATTGGATGATTTTTCACAGTCTTGTACCCGTTGTGTAAGCATAAACCTATTTTGAAATAATCATAATGTTAATAGCGTTAGGTGTAGATTCAACAATAAGTTCTACACTTTCGAACTTGATGACAGATAATGACTTCCGAAAGTATCTCACTGCGATGTCAAGAGTCTACAATGCATTCGACGGGGTCTAGGTGGCGTGAAAAAATAATGGATACGAATATTCATTTAGTTTCTATATTTTGATTTCTATACGTACCTACGTTGGCTTTGAGTTATCTGTCGATGTAGCAATTTAAGTGGTCGAAAAAAATTGATGGCGAGAAAATTTCAAATATTTCGTTGATTTTTGACAACAAGAAACATATGGAACATCAAAAACCGGAAAATTTTTAAAATCGAGATAAACTGAAGGAAAATATTGATAATCTGCTGTCAATCTGTGAAGTACATCCCTTTGATTCATTCTATGAAAATTTCTTGAGAACATTAATAATGTCTTTTTTCAATTATATTGACATTTTCCTTGATCGAATTGATATTTTATTGTTAATGGTATGGCGCAAAAATAAATTTTCCGCGTTCAATTTTCAGGATTAAAAAATTTAATATTCATCCTAAGAAATAATCTTCAAATTCACTGGTTTAGCATTATGTTTGCGGCGTAGCAGCAGGAATATCGAATAAACCAGCAAAACATTGAGAATATACAGAATAAGAAATGTATGGACGTGCAGTGGTTTTCTAGAGAATTTGTTATCAATGAAGCTGAAAGAAATAAAATTCTGTCAATCTGAACCGAAGAACTGTTTTGGCAAGATAATTTTGATAAGATACTCATTACAAATGAATATATATTTGAAAATATATAATCAATATAAACGAATATACATATCGAAATGTACTTTTACTGAATGTCAAAAACGAGTCCAGTGGATCATGGATGTGACATTTCAATAATTTGAAAAATATGAATGTAAATAAATGAATGAGAGGTAAAAATAAATACTTGTCTAAAAATCACTGACTGAACAATTTTTTATTCGACTAGTTTCGCCTTTTACAGCATCATCAAGAATGATTATCAAGAATGCATTCTTGATAATGCCGTAAAAGGCAAAACTAGTCGAATAAAGAATTGTTCAGTCAGTGATTTTCAGACAAGTATTCATTATAACCTTTCAGTTAAATATGAACTATCACAAAGTTGATTCATCGTTCATTGAATTTTATGTAAATAATGAATTGGAAATTATTATTTGCATTAAAAGAACCCCAATTCTCTATATCATATGGTGTTCGTCAAATATCAAAACTGTATGAACACATCGGGATCTTATATTTTTCTCATTTTCTATGACATTTCGGAAAAGTTCTATTCCTATAGCTTAATTCTTTCTTCAGAAGTTTCAATAGTCACTACAATTTGCTCGAACATACCAAAGTGGAGTTATCTATCACGTTATCGAAATTATAAGCAAAGGGAAACTTTTCGACATCAGAAATTGATATATAATTAGCAGAGAATATATAATATATCAATTGAAATCTATAAGTAGAGTTCTAAGAGCGAATGTTTGTGGAAATCTGTTCAAAAATTCAACAAATGATGAAGGTGATGCTGTTTCAGCTTATTGGAAGAAGATTATAATTTTATATTTGAAATATCTTCAAAATAATTGTTTCATTGCATAAAAAAACTGGAAAATCTTGAAGATTGTGTTTGTAGGTTGATCACCAGATTACATACGAATAATTATGAAGCATATTACCAAAATTTGCACAAGTCCTCTGGCAGGCACTCTCAGTCGTTATTATGTGACCGTTAATTATCATGTAAAAATAAAAAAATATTCTTTCATTACGACTGTGACATTATTTGAATAAGTCAAATATAAACCTAGGCCTTTCGATTATATTCGAGCAATTTGATAAAATGGTACACGTCTTTGCACTAACATACTCAAACGTCACCAATTGTTTGATGGTGGATTGATCGATTGAAATAATCTATTCGTGAAATGATCAGATAAAATTGTAATTGTATTTGATTGTTTCTTGATAATAAACAGACTGAAAACCTAAAATTTTCGTATTGATCCTAAAAATATTGATCAAAGTTTTATGGGTGCGAGTGAGTGTAAAAATGAACGCTGTTGATCAAAATTACCATCATATTTCAAATTACTCCACTGGGAATTTTGTAACTGTAGCAAAACTAAATTCAATCCCTTGTATATGTTTATCCATGAATAACTGTAGATAATAATGGCATTTCGGGTGCATAAATGTCTGTCAAAATGGATATAAACAAACTGATAGAAATCAAACTCCATATATGATTATAATTATGTATCACGTTATAAATAATCACCCACATCAATCTACTGTTCTATATCGAAGTTAAACATTGTAAATAACAGTATCTATTTATTAACTGATTCAAACCAATTTACATTGCATATGTTTTGAGTAAATATTTCCTCTGTTATTTCAGTTGATATATTGTTGTTGATTCGTTTGTAATTGAAAGTAGTTTGAGTATTCTCCTGTAAAATAACATATATTGAAATATTTAAAGTTTTGTATATATGAAATATATTGAAACATGAAAATTGGCAATTCAATAATTCAGGTAACTGTCTGAAATTTTCACAATCTTCAATTTCATTTCGTATATATCACCTGCGGATAAATCAGATATAGAAGATATTTTGAAGGGTATCATAGACGAAAATAATGTTGCATAACCGTTTTGGAATTTCAGTCGCTATATACAACAAACATAAGAGAATAAGAATCAAAAAATTAGATATTAGGAATAAAAGATATTACACATTAGAAAATCAAGATATCAAAAAATAACTATATCATTGAAATTAACTTTCAGGCGTTATGATTACATTCGATTATAAAATTATTGCGCCTTTGAATATTCCTCTCTTAATTTTTTCAACATGTTTCGAATTCATAGTTGCTCTTGAGCTAGTAGGTGTACGTCGTGTATGTTATTCGCACTCGCCTGAAAGTTTAATTTGGGTATAAAACAAATTAGGTGGTTGCTTTTTCCTCTTGATACTTTCAACCAAATTATCGAAGAAAATCGATGGTATCACAAAGACTTATTGAAGGGAAAAAATTCCATTTTATTGACCATATATATATATATATATATATATATATATATATATATATATATATATATATATATATATATATATATATATATATATATATATATATATATATATATATATATATATATATATATATATATATATATTCAGTGTTTAATTGGGATTGCAGTCTAGGACAGGAAAATCAGTTACCTCTTCAGTATTTTCCTGTAATTGGCTTCATTGAAAAATAGAAGAATTTTTCTACCAGAATGCAGAGAAATCAAGTGTTCCCACCACATATCACCAATGGCAGCAAAAATCTTATTCAACTTATCCCAGTATTTGAATTCAAAAATCAGAATCACACTTGAGAATTTGGCTAGAACTGAAAGATTAAAAAATTATTTTGATATATCTCTCTCAAGCATTTTACCCGAACATATTCATTCAGAATTCAAATACAGACAATCCGTCACTTACAAGAATAAATTTAACATAATCAAAAAGAAAAACATGAACAAATTACAGAATTTAGTTGATTCGCAAACTATTAACATACGTAGCTCAAATAAATGGTTCAAGAATATTAGCTCAATAAATATTCCTACAGAAATCAAAGATTTTTTGGCACTTGGACCAAAATTTTCAATTCAGCCAAATACTCAAGATATCAAAATTCCGCAATTGTTGGCCGACGTTGAGTCACTAGTACGTACTACACATTCTGAAGAACGAGACTTATATAGAACAAGAGCCTCAAATAGGAAAATACTAAAGAGGTAACTGATTTTCCTGTCCTAGACTGCAATCCCAATTAAACACTGAAAATACATATCTACAGTCGTTGTTTGTATATATATATATATATATATATAAATATATATATATATATATATATATATATATATATATATATATATATATATATATATATATATATATATATATATATATATATATATATATATATATATATATATATATATATATATATATATATATATATATATATATATTCATAAATATATATATTATATATATATATATATATATATATATATATATATATATATATATATAATATATATATATATATATATATATATATATATATATATATATATATATATATATATATATATATTATATATATATTATATATATATATATATATATATATATATATATATATATATATATATATATATATATATATATATATATATATATATATATATATATATATATATATATATATATATATATATATATATATATATATATATTGAAAGTTTTTAGCAATAACAGGCTGTTTTGATATGAAAAAGTTTATTTTTGTTGACGTTTCTTTGTTATATTACAACTTTGTCAAAACTAATTAATTTTTAATTAGTTTTAATTAAAATTTTTCATTTTTTTTATTATGTGGCATTGAAAAATACATACAACGCAAAATTTTCTCTTTTCTATATTCAACTCCTGCTTTTTAATAGTCGTTTTAATAATTTAATTTTTTTTATCCCGCTCGATATCATCAGTTATTATCACTTGGCAAGTTCTCCCGTCCATTTGTCTACCGGTGTCACTTCTCACCCAGTAAATAGGACGGAGTAGGGATATCTCCGAAGATGGTCTCCTATTTCTCTGAAACAATAAGCCTTCGACTTCCTCTACAGTTTTCGACTATTATCAGTTTTTAGGCGTCAAGCGTATAAACTAATAATCCCAAATTCCCTGATATTTATACCTGTGTTATTCAAAATGTTGTTATTACTCTGTATGCATCTGAAGTCGTTTGTAACGATGAAACGCGTCATACTATGTAGTCAATAAAGTGTGAATCATAAGTTCAAGTGTTTAAATTTAAGTTATATTCAATATTAATAAATAATAACATCATTAATTTTGAGTGTAATTCGCACGATCAGGTAAAATTAAGTTATATTATGTAACTTATATTTTATTATATTATATATATTATAGTTATACTATTCTGTGATATGTTTTCTTTCATCGAACAACAATGACAATTCCCTACAGAACTCCCCATAGTGGCGGAGCCATGTAGGAAATTAATAGACAAACAGTAGTCATGAATGTCTAGAAAATAACATGTACAATTAATGGAATGTTGAATGATTACATATTGAAATACGTAATATTCATGAAAATGATGTTAACTGTTCTGCTGCGAACTGAGAAAAAAACTATACTAAAGAACTTATCACTATTTACTATTGTCGATGATTTTGAATGTCCCAGCGTCCGGGTTGTTACAACAGTTGCTGAGTGAAGGAGTCCAATTTTTGAGGCACAAACACTTTAGGTTGATGATCTCTGGAAGGTTCTGGACTTTGATGACATCTTCTGAATGATTTTGTCGACAAAAGTGTTTCGGTCAGTGAAATTTATTGAAGATATGCTTCAAGGACTATTGATAACAATACATCTGATTTCCTCGTTGTCACAATAAGTTTTGAAAGTTATGTCAGAGAATGTAAGCTTTCTTGAGCCTTAGTGATGACGAAACAGGGTTTTCAATGAGTTTCTGTAATTCTTCATCTCCTGACTGATATTCGAATGCTTATAATTTAAGAGTTCGACAATCAATTACAGAAATTCTACTGAGTGCATCTGCTACCACATTTGACTTGCCTTTGATGCAGCACATATTGGTAGAGACGGTGTCAGGCTAATGTCTAGCCTGATGATGTGAAGCTTTATCTACGTTCTGACTGGATGCGAAAGTTGATAGTCAGTGAAAATACTGAAGTACTTACATTGAAGTAGATACCCTATGTGTTTGATTGCACTCTAAATGGCTATAAGTTCCTGATCATAGGTGTATGTTTTACATGAGCTTGTGACAACTTTCATGAAAAAAAATATCAATCCATTGGTTACCTTGGAATTGTTGAATGGCTTGGTTGAAGAGGTGGACCAAAATTGTGTTGTTGGCTGAATCTTATTTGCCTTGAATGCTGTTGTTGGCTGAATCTTCTATTGTTCAAAGCACTTCGGAGTTATCATGTTAACCTTCAGTAGTTTTTTGTAGCATGTTTTGTAGTTGTTTGTTTCAGGCTGCTTCTCTGATAGTCACTTCTTGAATTACTTCCTGTTGATCGAATGTTGGGCACCATTGTCGTGAAACATCTTGTCTTCGTCTCTTGGAAAAAAATTATGTGAATTGATTGTTTTTCGATATTTCCACTAAAAATCACGTCGGGGGTCACCAATTCATAGCGTGGTTGCTATATTATTCTATGCGAGGAGATATTAAACGACACTTGTATTGAAAATATTTATTTATGATTATTCACAAGAAACGAACTAATGAACAAGTGGTTGTTGTTGTGTTACTCGATGGAAGTTAGAATGACACATTGTTGAACATAGAAGTAACTGTCAGAGAAGAGCTCTGACAGATGGTCATGATGGTAGCCCTTTTTAAATGCCCACAGTTGAATGCGGGGCGTCCTAATGTGATAACAGAATAGTGATACGATTCTATGATATGTTTTCTTTCATCGAATAACAATGGAAATTCCATAAAAAGTGATTTACATAACCTTTAAAATACTCAACACGTGTCACGAGTTTCCGCAAACAACGGCTATTGAGTTGTAAGTATGAATTATTTTTATACGTTCATTATAAAAACAAAAATTATATTTTTTTATTTATAAGGAAAATGTTGTTGGCAATGGTGAAAAACGAATTCGCTGAAAGTTAAATTTTTATTACAAATGGAAAATTGTTTTTTGGATTCATTTATAAGAGCTCTAACTTCTACAGAATTCTTGTTTTCACTATTTCTAACAATATGTATTTTCGATATAATTAAGAAAAATCAAATTTTCGCTTTCGTGAAACTATCTAATTTTTACATGTACATATATTTGTGTATTGTGAGCAAAGATAATATAAATTATCTAATAATTTTCATCATTAAATAATTCGAAATCTTCTATTTATGTGTGTTTTGTATTGTACAGTGAACAATGCCAAGGAAACGCAAAGGAGCCAATTTGAGCCGTGATATAAATAAATCTAGAAGCATTCGAAAAAGAAGAGTCCAATGAACCGAAGAAAAAGTGCAGGAAAGTGCAAGGAAATACTGGAGCGCTTGTGGGAATGGCGCAATTGCGTCAAGAGAAATTAGACGATACACGAACTGAGCGCAATGAAGTCATGAGAACCTGGAATAAAATGGAGAGATGAACGGAAGAAGGAGCATTCCGAGAGGATGAAACGTTTTTGGTAGACAAAAAAAAGAAGCTTGTAACCACTAACCACTTCCAAAATTTGATCGTGAAATTTATCTTAGTTTCAAATCAACGGTAAAAAGTAGTTAATCTGGAGCAGAAACCTGCAAACTCAAATATATACAATGAGTATAATGGGTTAGGGGTAGTGAAAAACATTAGAGAATGATATTTTTGAATAATGTTTTTGCCAGTTATTTATTTCGTTTTACAAAAGTGAAGAAATAGCATAATTACATAATGTTTCTACTTGACTTCACCAAAATTTCGAGAACAAAAATTCATAATTTCAGAAGTTATGACTGTCTGTGTTGAGCAAGTTTAAACAGAACTTTTTTGCGGATACAATCAAAAATTCTTTGAAATTTTCTTAATTGGATAGTCTAGTGCCTGATCAATGTCTTTTTTTCGAAATTAACAAAATGATGACCTTGAAAAACCAACAGTTATATATATATATATATATATATATATATATATAT
Organism: Henosepilachna vigintioctopunctata; assembly: GCA_030704895.1. Lineage (NCBI taxonomy): Eukaryota > Metazoa > Arthropoda > Insecta > Coleoptera > Coccinellidae > Henosepilachna > Henosepilachna vigintioctopunctata. Next base: position 986,200 of record JARQZJ010000078.1, read on the forward strand.
ATATATATATATATATATATATATATATATAACTGTTGGTTGATATGTCAACATATCAAAAATAGGAGATTGAATAGATGAATAATCTGACGCAGATAATGTAAACAATATAATAATAATAACAATAATAATACTAATTTTATTCGTACTTAGCCTATAATGAGCATGTACATGTCATATGGATATAATAATAAACAATTGAATGTATAGATACATTACACCCATACAAAAAAAAGACTAGGATCAAAATTCACCTATGTTGTATAGCACTCCTGAAGCGTATGAAATCCTCAACAAAATAAAAATGATTTTAATACATTCTTCAATTTTTGCAGAGTACTGAAGTTAGTAATATATCCTGGTCAATTATTATAAATGGCCACATATACAAAATTCTCATATATAATTCTCACTTTTGTGCTTAGGAAAAAGTAATTTGTTTCCATTTCTAGTGCTATATGATACCACCAGTTTAATAAAATAGTGAAAATGTTGCCTTGAAACAAAGCTGCTTTGAGGATAAATATAGAGGGCAGAGTAAGTATTTTATTTTTTATAAATTATTTCCTATAGGATTTAGTGGGTTGAAGACGAAACGATAGCCTTACTATCCTCTTTCGGACAATGAAAACTGTCTTCCAATCAGTTGAAATTCCCCTTAATAGAGTATTAAACGATAGGTGTGTATGTATGATTGAATAGTATACACCCATAAGATAATTTTCCCCAATACTAGTCCTCAACTGGAGAAGAGCATATCCTCTACTGAGTTTTCTGCAGACATGGTCCACACGAGACTCTCATCTTAACTCCGAGTCAAGAAAACATTCCAAATATAGGATCTCATGGTTACTGGTATTCACCAAGATATTACTAGGTAGCCTAGTATTATGAAACTGTAGCTGCACCGTTTTACCCACATTGAGAATCTATCGATTGCGATGACACCATGCCTCTACATTGGCAAACACTTTCTGGATTCTTCACTCAACTTCTTCAGTCAAGGACCCCCAGAGCACAACTGATATATCATCCGCATACATAAAAGCAACACCCTCCCGAATATTTTCAGGCAGGTCGTTCATAAATAAAACAAACAACAGTGGCCCAAGTATCGACTCCGGCGGGACACCCAACGCAGCCAGAAATTCCTCAGACATACACCCATCAACGCGAACACTAATACTTCTATCTTTTAAATAAGACATCAACCTATCACAACAAACACCATGCAAGCCGAGATTGTAAGACTTAACAGCAATATTCGGACACATAAGGTCGAATGCCTTACTCATGTTAAAAAATAACGCTACAACTATATTTCCTCGTCTAGTTTTTCATAAATTATGTTGAGCATCTCGATAGTTGCAGTTGATCTGATTGCTTCTTCTTATTAATGGTTCATATTCTGATATACAATTTTTCATATTATCAGCTTTCAAATTCAACATTGTTTTTAAAAAATTTATTCTTTTCATCAAATGATTATGAAGCGCGTGGGAGTTTAAAAAAAGATTTGAAAACCACCTATTTGAAAAAGTGAACTCAAAATCTCAGTCAGTTTCGTTGATTCCTTCAAATCACTACCACCAACATTTGCAGATGTTAAAAATGGAACAGACTCTTCCTCGAAATTCAATAGATTACTTTCAAGTTATCCATATTTATTATGTAGAAGTCGACTTCAATGAACAAACAGAATTGGCCTTTCCATGTCTCTGCAAACTTCTTCAGTGATTATTCTTAACATCCCTTCAGCTTCTCAAGTCGTTCGACTCGTGCCTTAATTGATCTGTTGGACGAATTGAATATCAAGGAAATATCATGACGACGTTTCGTCTGAATAGACATGATCATAAACTTAGACTGGATGCTCTTGGGACCGAAATGTTTTATTTATTCACACAAGGTGAACTGATCTTTTCTGTTTGTGGAAATTATAAGGGACATTTCATTGAAATGATGAGAAGAGTTACAGGTATAATTCGATTATTCCCAATTTCCATTTATGAAGGCTTCATTCCATAACGTTCGTTCATTAGACAAACATTTCCAATATTCCCTACCATTTTACGTGTTTATTTTTGAGTGTATAAATGAAAGGTGAGTTTAGTGGTGCTATGAAGGGTGTGAATAATTTTTGCTTAAAAGGAAAAGAAGCTCTATTAGATTCAGTGAAATTATGAAATCTAGCCCCAATTGTGTAGTCACATTCGATGAGTGCTACATATTGTACATTTGTGGTAATGACTTTTCTATATATATATATATATATATATATATATATATATATATATATATATATATATAATATTTATATATATGGACAAAGTTGTAATATTATATGCTTTATTGAAAATATATATATATATATATATATATATATATATATATATATATATATATATTCATATATATATATATATATATATATATATATATATATATATATATATATATATATAATCTTCTAGAATCTTTACATATTAATAAATTCAAAGATTCGGTACTTTTACTCAATAGCGAGTTAGAGGTTAACACTAGCCCTCTACACAATATGTTCAATAAGGATATTCCAGGTAGCAGATCAGATTGATTACCTAGGTTTTAGTTAATTTACTCTCAATTTTATATTTCATGTCAAAAATTTTAACTTCCCTTTATTTGAATATAAACTTAAATTCAAACCTTGAACTTACGATTTACACTTTATTGACTACATAGCATGACGCGTTTCGTCGTTACAAACGACTTCTTCAGATGCTTACAGAATAATAATCTATTATTATTCGAGCGTATGATGTGAGGTCTCCATTACACTTCAAAAGATAAATGTTATATACAGTGCATAACAGCTGTTTCGTTCTGCGCGAAACTCGTCAGTTGCATCACGTCCATCTCGATGAGGCAACGATTTCAATCCTAAATCATCTTCTCATGACTGCAGCTGAAGAACCGTTAAGTAATGAATACTTGAAAATTGCATCTATAGGAATCAACAGAAAAGGAATCTCACATCATAGACACACCAATCATAGAACGCACATACGGCTTCTATACCCGTAGGTATCTACTAAATTGCAACGTCTCTTTCACAAATGTCTTCATCTGATGTTTTCAAACGTCATTAGATTGCGTTATAAGTAGACTCGCGATTCTTTCTGTATTTCAGAGGCCTTTTTGGCGATATTTTTAAGGAAATGAAAATATGTGTATAGCATATATATATATATATATATATATATATATATATATATATATATATATATATATATATATATATATATATATATATATATATATATATATATATATATATATATATATATATATATATATATATATATATATATATATATATATATATATATATATATATATATAGTTTTGGTGCCTAATGGCACTGAATGAAATATTTGTAGAGCATCCATTCGAAAAATTCAAATTAATCAAAAGTTAATTTAAGGAGTTAAACAATTTGGTAGGTGTGTCATTAATTACTATGCAGTTCTGTGCGATTTTGAATCGGATTTTGGCTTCATATTCAGGAAATAAGTTGACATTCCATCTGTTTGATGCCAACATGATATATTGGTTAATCTGTTAAACACAGAACAATTGTTCGATTCCATCTTATAATGAATCTCACGCTGTAGCAATACATTCCCAAAGAACTTATTCGAGGTATATGTTTACTCTAATTCCATCAAATGGAATTTTCGAGACATATGGTAGTTGTGTTTCGTAACATTCTGACGAGTGAATGTATTAATTGAAATAATCCAAAATAACATTATGATAAAACTTATTATCGGAATATGATTGATAATTGAATGCGTGAATGTACAAACGATTGCTTTTCTAGAACATTTCCTGCTTACCTTCTGACAGGATCAGGTATAGAGAAAGCGATCATCGCGTGACTTCCGGAACGAATTGCTGAATTCTAAAACTTCGTGCAAGTTAACAAGCCGTTGTATTTTCATTTCGTAACCGCGATTATCTATATTTCGACAATGAATTTCCAAGTATTATAATTGAATTAAACGACACTTTGTGCATATAAAAAACATTGTAATTCATTGAATCGAAGGGGTCGTTAATTTAATTCATAGCATTATTGAATCTTTGATATAATTCAATTACTTATATCTGTTCTTTATATTCTGAAAAATAGAATAATTCTTAATATTTAACATTCGCTTTCTGTTTTGATTCATTCAACAGATTGATGTTCTTACTTCCTTTACATATATAAACAATTTCAAATGTTTTTTCGGATATTTTATGCGTCGTGTTCTGGATATGTTAGCAAAATGATTTTACAGTTTCTGATGTTTTTTGAACTTCAAACCTTCATAACTACTAAGTTGAAATTTCTGTTGAGATATCAACTCACGCATAAAGTACAAAACAAAATCAGATCAGTTCTCTGAATCATTTAATTCTGCCTTATATAAATTTAAAGTAAAGTTAATTCATAATATTCAATCAAAACCATTCATTATACGAAATTAACTCAGAAGAACTCAAGATAATAATTCTTTATCACTTAGACCCATTTTTAGAAATTCATGAGAACTATGTTCGGGTGGCTTTCCATATTCATCCGACATAATTTTGTCGCTAATATACTGAAAATCTCATTATAATATTCCGAACTATTATATAGATATGTCGTATGTAACAGATTATCTCCAATGTCGCATAGAATATATGATATGCTGTCCAAATCACTGTTAAAAGTTTTAAAATAACTGGTAATAATTGCGAATCTGTTAATCTACAAATATTACATAACAATTTATCTAAAAAAGTAGGGAAATTCTGAATTCGTAGAAAAAAAGTTTTGCATCATTGAAAGCAATTTCTTGTAATTAAGTGGGAGTGCTGAAATATTTGACAAGCTGTAATTATATCGTTTTGAGTTGGTACTGAATGTTTTTACAAAAGCATCCAAACTATGTATGTTCGTATATTCCATTTTTTCTGTTTCTTGTTTCGAAATATTCACCCAAATGAACCCACTTGCAGAAGATTAGGTAAGTTCAAATAATTCTCTTTTGGGTTTCTCAAATCGAAGTTCGTATTGAAATTTGTCCACTGGCTGATTTTCAATGAATGCATATTGTTCAAATTTTAATGCATTCAAATGAAATCAAACGTTTACAGAATCAAAAGCTTTCACAGAAACTATTACCTCAGCCCATTAAATTGCATTATGTTAATGATTTTCGACAATATGATTCTGCATTAACCGACTGTGAAAATTTATTCTTGACATTTATTCATCGAGTTTTAAAGTTCCTTCACATTTTCCTATTTAATTTAATTTTCGTTCAGAACATATGTTACCATTGCTCCATACTATGATTTTCTTCGAGAAGGTCTATAAAAATTAAACAAAAGGCACTGAAGGCTTTCCATCATAATATAACCCAATTATCCTTATGGTAACTTCCGAAGCACAAGATGTGTAACATCCTCTTTTCTTGAGATATATCTTGATGAAGCGTGTGTTCCGCTTGTTCCGGTGAGATTCATTACCTGGGTAAGCAGAGGAAGTGCCGCCTTCGTTGTAATTTCATCGAGACAAAGCTCAAAACTGGCGAAGTCGGTCTGAGTGATTTTCTCTCTTCAGTGGTCGGTATTTGAGCGTTTTCAAAGGCACCTGAAAGATGAAACCGCGTTATGTTCTATGTTTTCATCATATGTGTTTTATATCTGTGAATGATTCGTACATATTCAGATGATTTGTTATTCTAGTCGAAATGAGACTTTTCATACATTAACTTCTTGAAAATCAGTTTGTTCAAATTCGATTCAGGCATTGCCTTTTGTTAATTCTGAATATTTTTGAGACACTATCAACTGATTTGAACAATCATTAATTATAATTATTATAATTATAATTATAGTTCAGAATGCCACTCAGAAGGAAGTCATTTTCAAGAAGACATTCAGAAATATGTAAATTTCAATGGAGAATTACTAAAATAATTCTGATTCTCATTCTAATGAATCTCACTCATTTTTGCACTTCAACACAATACAATGCTCCACTGACGTGTATCGTCCTCTTCCAATGTTGATTCTAATGAAGTCAAACACAGCTTCCAATGGTGAGCTAATGTCAAGCTTGACTACGATTAGTTCCTCATATTCTAAATTGACTATTCTATTATCAACAGCTGAGTTTGGCATCTTGGATTCATTTGGCAGATTTCAGAAAATACGACGGCTTATCGACAATGATAGTCAAGCATGTTTTATCACGGAAAAGTTCATTAGAATAATGGCTTTGCATTATGTTCCAATGGTACATTTGATCAATGAAATTGGGAATTCCTTTTACGTTTGAAAGGAAAAGCAAACTATACTATTAGTTCGGCTCATATCGAAGCTCCACAGTTATTCGTTGAGGCCTTCATTCTACAGAAAATTTGTTCTGATATGCCTACATTTTCGTTCTCGTCAAAATCATGGCCACACAATTCTACAAATTCTACAAAGCAAACACAGAAGAGATGCTGTTAATGGATATATTCGGTCAGATTTTATGCTATGGAAAGGTAGAGGTTCGACAAAATGTGTAAATAGCACTTAACTCTAGTTTTGGATGGATATTAAGCGAAACAAACGAATCATGCTTTGTTTCGAAAATAATTTTTTTGTGACGTCTTCAGTAATTTTTGATGAAGATACGGAATAGTTAGATGATACATTGGAAAATTTTGGGAGTTGGAAAACATCTCAAATGAAAAGGTTTTCGTCTCAGAAGATACATAGTGTGAGTACTTCTACACTCTTACACCCTATCGACATTCTGATAGTCGTTACATTGTTTCATTGCCTTTTCGCCATTTTAATTTGTTGGCAGATTTAGGTAGAACTCATGAGACCGCTCTTCGTAGATTTTGTATGCTGAAAAATTAATCGTCTCGAAATTCTGAACTTAAAAAAGCAGTACGTATATAAAGTTTATGCAAGGTTACTCAGATTCTGGACATATGTCGTTTTCTTAATTTTTCACGAATACATATCACATACCACATCATTGTGTGGTTAGAATGAATCAAATTCAACGAAGTTTTGTGTAGTGTTTGATACATAATAATAATAATAATAATAATAATAATAATAATAATAATAATAATAATAATAATAATAATAATAATAATAATAATAATAATAATAATAATAATAATAATAATAATAATAATAATAATAATAATAATAATAATAATAATAATAATAATAATAATAATAATAATAATAATAATAATAATAATAATAATAATAATAATAATAATAATAATAATAATAATAATAATAATAATAATAATAATAATAATAATAATAATAATAATAATGATAATAATAATAATAATAATAATAATAATACTAATACTAATAATAATAATAGAGATAAAAAAAAGACGAAGTCTAGCTAAAAGCTACTCAACTTAACCTCTATATATTAAAATGATACAAGACATTCCCAATAAGTTAAAGCAAAAAGAAGCGAGAATTGATGACAAAAACAATATATTCAAAACAAGGAAAACATAACATTATAAAAAGAATAATTGAGTAAATGAAAATAAAATAACAACGTAAGTTACTTTCAACCAAGAAATAATGATAAGAACAGATGAAGCAAGAGTACAACATTAAATTCTGATTACCGAGAAGAATTGACTTAAACATCCGCTTAAACCTAGCCAAGCTACCCGCTTTAGCGTCCAACGGAATGGAGTTGTATACTTGTACAGCATTAAACGAGAAACATTCACAGAAGCCTGACCGGTAAAAACGCGTCAAAGCAAGGATGTAGGGATGCTTAAATCGCGGATGTGCATTGCGTCTCTATAAACCAACTCTTGTCTGAGGTAAGGAGGAGAAGAAGATGACAGAATACGAAAAACAGCTGACCCAAAATGATAACGGAATAGATTTTCCAACTTCAACCAAGCAAGTTCCCTGATATAAGACGACACTCTTCTATATTTACGCAGTCCATATGAACTTACCACAAAAATTAATAATCTTTTGCAACCTACTCCTAATGAAGGCGATGAAAACTTTCAATGGAAACCGATCTTCATTGTAAAATCTTCTCAATGAGACTTTGTTAACAGACCAAAATATAAGTAGATCTTGATGCTTACTACTTCGTTTTTGCACACAGTTTATGTTTTACAAGCAGACATTCTAAAAATGTATCGACAAATTCTTATTACACCAAATCACCGTACTTTTCAATGCATTTCATGGAGGTCTTCAATTGAAGAACCTCTTCAAGAATTGGTTCTTAATACTATGACTTATGGCGTTAAGGGTCTCCTTTTTGGCGCTTTGAACACGTCATCAGCTATGTGAGGATGAACGTAATCGTTTTTCATTGCCACTTGAAATTGTGAAAGAAGACACATATGTTGGCGATTCATTTGGTGGCGCTGAATCTGAAATTGAAGCTAGAGTACAATTTAGCAACGCATCGATTTATTGGCTAGCGGCAGATTTGAACTTCTCAAGGGGTTAGTAACATGCTTTATTTGAGAAAATCTTCAAGATTATTTTCGTCAGATGCCAAGAAAATTTGAACACTACTATCAAGATTTTAGGCATGTATTGGAACCCATGTATGGATACGTTTTCATATAATTTCAATATTATGTCGAACAAATGTACCAAACGAAATGTTTCATCGGAATTAACTCGAGTTTTTGATCCACTAGGATTTTTAATAACAATAACATTTTTTCGACGTATCTTTTGCAATATTTATAGACATTGGATCTGACCTGGGACGAAATTGTACTAGGAGAAGTTGAAAGAAAATTGAACTTGTTTCTTGAATTGAAAAGTGAAGATGTGCAACTGTCATCTATATATAAGAGTCCATGAGTAATTTCAATTGTTTCTGATTTCTGTAAAATCAAAAGTATCACCTCAAAAAGTATATCAATTCCTGGATTGGAATTATGTGCAGCAGTTCTGCCTTTTCTGATCCTAAAGTTTGTTGAAGTTGGATATATCTCCTTCTTATCGCTGGTCTACATTTGTTGGTAACCGTGTATCTTACATTCAAGAAAAAGTGAATCGTATTAATTGGCACAATAAAGCTGGTGAAGAAAATCCAGTGGATATTACTTCAAAGGAGCTTTTCCTTTAGAACTTCTCAATAATTCCTTATGGTTGGCGGGGCTCTTGGCTATCGTTTCTGTTAATTCCAAGTTCTACATAACTGAATTTTGATTGTGAAGAAACTCTGTTCGAATAGCGTGGACGACATTATTATAGTGTCACTTAATCGATTTTCTTCTCTTGAGAAAATTGAGCCTAGAAAATTGACTCTTAGTGATTGTCCATATTCTTCAATACAACGTTTTTCTGAGAAAAAAATTCTCGTTTAGAAAGAGGCGCATGACTAACAAAGCTTTTGAGAAAGTTATGCGTATTTCTAGATGAAATTGAACATTTGGGTGTAGTTGGTAGGCTTATCAATTCGAAACTCAAATATGATCACAAATTTCCTTCATTACAGCCTCAAGAACATAAACTTAGGACTTGCTGATTGAATATTCTCACGAACGTTATCTTCATCCCGGTTCAAAACCTTTGCATTTCTTGATAAGTCAACAATTTTTGATCCTTTCACCAAGGAGAGTATTTTTTTGTCGAGTTATTTCCAATTGTTATCGATGTTTCATAGCAAAATCGAAGTCGGTACAACCCATCATGAGGAATTTATCCTCTTTTCGTGTGTCACAAATAAAACCCTTCTCTCATGTCAGTTGTGATTTTAGTCAGCTTTTCCGTATGACACTAGAAAAAACTAGAGAAGCGAAAGTCTATAAGTAGTACCTCTGCCTATGTTTGTGTTGACTCCCTTTTGCAGACTATATTACATATCACAGACAACAGTACTGAAGCCTTTCTCGACTTGAAATTGCCCAGAAAACTGGGTTACAAATTTCTATAATAGCTAATCAGCCAAATTTCGAAGATTGTTTAAGACAAGCACCTGCGCACACTGTATAAATTCTGGCTTTCGATCTTCGAGAGGTTCAAAAAGTGCTTTCTAGCAAAATGAAAATTTAGTTTCGTTTCTCTGACAGATCATGCGGTTACTCAAAATAAACAATCGTCTATTGCTACTGATTTAATTTTTTAATTCATATTGAGGTTTCATCTAAGTCATCTCAGCTACGTTTTCTGATTTGACTACAATTTCTGATGGAGCTTCAGAATCAATGGCTCATCTGATACTTGTCATCGCAGTAGAATACTTTGCTTATTTTGTTTCTTCAAACTTCATACAGGTCTACCCTTTAACGTCTTCATATATTCCGAGAATCAAGACATATACATATTGTAATGTAGTTATTTTCGGATAGATTCTTCAGGTGGATGATATAAGTAATTGTATTCATTACTTCATTCAATAATATAAAGAATATTCGTTTTTGAATAGTTGAAGGTATGCAGAACCCACATGATGCAACTTGAAATTACCTTTCTTCACTGATTTATAACCATGATTCAATTCAAATGTATTCTATGAATCCTTACTCACCAAATTATTGAGGTAAATTTAATAATAAATTATTAATAGAGAAAATATTCACGGGGTTAGTAATTTTGTCCATGATCCTTTATAATATAAAAGAAGTTTGAGTATAGATAGATTCAGACCGACTGGCGACGGGATAACGTCTGGACCAACAATTTCTTGCTCTGTTATTATTTATTCATGTTGATATAAAAAAAACGTTAGGTATTTAAAATCAAATGATTGATAACAGTGCCTCAATATGAGATGGTATTATTGGTACAATGTATTTGAAAAAAACACAGGTTGAATTTCTAGAAATAGTTTCGAATCATTGAATGTTTCATCGCCGTACATAATTCATACTAAATTATGAAAGATATTATATTTTAATATTTTGAAAAAATATGACTGAACTCCGATGAACAACAATAGCATTATTCGAAGAAAATCTCTAATGGAAGTCTCCTGACACGCCTCAATAAAGCCAAGAAATACATTTGTTCGTAACTTGAAGAACCATAGGAATCCCATAGGACCAATTGACCCTCTGCAGGTTCAGATCATCCCTCAGAGACCTATACGGCGGTTTCCGGGTCCAATGCATGGATCATGGTGTTGGCGTCTTGAATGTTGTCATTTTCTAACATGTCATGGAACTCATGTTCCGTGAAGCGACATGTAGAATACATATCGCTTAATGCATTTTCCATATTAACGTTTAAAATTCTTGTTTTCAAATGCCCTATGTAATAATCTAACTTTACCCCGATCTGCTAGCCCAATTATTACGGATTTTTTTGGGATATGTGGTGCTGTGAATTGTAGTTGAGGTAACGTCCCGACCATGTGGGTTTGGTGTACCATTCCGTCTGCAAGTTGCCGTCTCTGTGATGAATGGTCACGTCAAGGAAATTTATCTTCTTGTTTATTTCAGATTCCACGGTAAATTTTAGTTTTACTTGATATTAATTGAACTGATCTAACACATATTCCGTCTTGTCTTTGGGAATGGCAGTGATGCAGTCGTCCAGATATCTGTAAAAAAAACGGTAGAGAAAAATCCAATTTTGAGATTACATCACATTCCAAATCCTCCATTACCAACTGTGCAATTATGCTAGAAATTGAAGCACCCATAGCACATCCGTCGCGTTGTTTGTAAAAAGTTTCGTTATATTTAAAATATGTGGAATTTAGTGTAAGTTCTACAGCTGTTAAAAATTCATTTAATGGGATATCAGTATGTTCCTTTATATCTAACCATCTTGCTTCTATAACCCTCAACGCAGTTTCAATTGGTACATTGGTGTAAAGTGACACCACATCTAATGATATTAATTTATATTCATCTGGGATCACGATGTCATTCAACTTTTCTTTGAAACTCCAGGAGTCTTTTATGTAATAATTATTCTGATGAGCTATATTTGATAAAATATTCTTAAGGTATTTAGATAAATTCACAAAAGGTGATTGTATGCAGGATACAATGGGCCGTAAAGGTGTTCCAGCTTTGTGTAATTTAGGCAACCCATATATTCTCGGTGGTAACGCGTTCTGTATTGAAAGTTTCTTGGCTGTGCTCGGAGAGATATAATCTCTGTTTTCCCACCTTTTGATGAGCTCGTTATTTTTCCTTTGGTAAATAGCAGTGGGAGCATTTTTGAGTTCTTCATACGTGTCTTTTTCTAAAAGCAAGTTGTTCATTTTACTATCGTATTCCGTTGATGTCATAATAACATGAAAACTTATTATAATATATAATAATGACAATACCAGCCGAATAGGCTAAATGGACATAGGTACGATAAAAAAAATACCACTGCTCTCACAAAACACCAGCAGACATTGTGCCATAAGTTTGATTTTTCTTCTACAAAAATCTTAAAAACTGAACAACATAAAAAAACGCGAAATCCAGGAAATGATTCATATAAAGAAAAATCCAGAATCCATCAATGATAAAACCGACATAACTGGTCTAAGTGGAATCTACAACAATATTTTAATCGCATAAGAACATAGGGCAAAACATAAAGATGTATCATTAATGTGGGTATGTAATATTGCATATGTGATCAATTTCCGAGTCCAGTCATATATTTGTAATACGCTTTGAGAGACGGACGTGAATTGTTTTTTGGAAAAATTTTAATAATTTGAGTATAATTGTCAATATAGTTGTTTGTTTGTCACCTATGAACTTTTGTTCCGAAGTATTTATATTGTGGTGAGATTTAAAATCATGTTTGTGAGCGTTGTATTTATATTAATTTTGTTTTAGCGAGCATACGACATATATACCAGTTTGATTAAGGTTAAAATGATAACCGAAACGTAATATGGAAATAAACTAATATCATTTTGTTTCAATTGAACCAAAAAACCCAAGATTCGACTTTAAACAATATAAATAAAATGGTTCACGAATCAGATAGATTGTCATATATATATATATATATATATATATATATATATATATATATATATATATATATATATATATATATATATATATATATATATATATATATATATATATATATATATATATATATATATATATATATATATATATATATATATATATATATATATATATATATATATATATATATATATATATATATATATATATATATATATATACAAAATATTTATTTGTTCAGTGTTTAATTGGGATTTCAGTCCAGGACAGGAACATAAGTTACCTCTTTAGTACTTTCCAAGCTTTCGAAAATGTTTATTTTCTTCATCAGTGCTGAAATATTACAGTATCAACTGTTTATATAACAAGGTACTAATGAAAATTTTTCTTACAATTACTATGAAGTAAGTCCGAAAGTACATTTTCTTCTTGAATTTAGAAAGTAAGTACGAGTGCGCCCAAAAATTTTCAAAATCCAAGAAACAAACGTACTTTCGGAATAACTTTATAGTAATTGCGAGAAAAATTTTCAATAGTGCGTTGTTATATAAACTGATAATACTGTTTTTTTGAGCCCTGAAGAAGAAAATAAACATTTTCGAAAACGTGGAAAATACTAAAGAGGCAACTGATTTTCATGTCCCGACAGCAATCCCAATTTAACACTGGAAATACATATCTACAATCGTGAAACATTCAACGTTTTGTATATATATATATATATATATATATATATATATATATATATATATGTATATATATATATATATATATATATATATATATATATATATATATATATATATATATATATATATATATATATATATATATATATATATATATAGATAGATAGATATAAATTGGAATATTCATCAATATATTGATGATGAAACCGATATTGCCGGACTCAAAAAATTGTTTAATCATGTTCAAATGTCAAATCACATAATTATTTGCATGCAAATATGAAGATCCGAGAGAAATATGATTGCTAACTACAGTCGCAACCGTTTTCCGAACAATGCAATTATAAAATACATTCGGATATATCGATGTCCTTCAATATTCCTGAGTGTCCAAAGAATTGGCCCTCTAGACTGTGTTTTAAATTAAAGTCTTACGTTAGTTGAAACATATAAGGTTCCGGTGGTATGTATTCCTATATATATATATATATATATATATATATATATATATATATATATATATATATATATATATATATATATATATATATAATTCAGTTACGATTATGTAAAAATTACAATAGGAGAGCTACAGGCATTAAAAATAAATGTCAACATCGGGTATAATTTCAAATTACAAATCACGGCGCTATATAAACCGCATAACGTATTGACCGACGAATTCGATACAAATTTTCATGAGTACTTGAAAAAAAATTGCAGAAATAATTATAAACATATAATAACTGGTGATTTCAACATAAATATACTAGAAGAGAATGAACAAAGCATGAATTACCTCAATCTCCTAGCAGAGGAGAATTTCATCAGTGTTATTAATAAACCTACTATAGTTCAAAAACACAGCTCGTCATGTATAGACCACATTTTGATAAAAGGCATTGAAGAATATACTCCGATAATAATTAAGTCGCATGTAACTGATCACTTCGCAGTCGTTACTTTTGGTAAAACCGGGATAACAGTACCACACAAACAAAAAGAAAATGTTTGCATCAACTATGTGAAACTCAAAGACCATTTAGCGAAGGAAGATTGAACCGAAATTTATGAAATGGAAGAGCCTGATGAGTTAACAGACGCACTAGTTAACAAAATAAAGAATAATATTGAATTATGTAAGTATAGAGTCAAATATAAAAAGAAGTGAAGAAAACCCTTGATAACAAATAGTCTGTTGGGGTTAATCAATACTAAAAACGAACTTTACAAAGCATGGGAACGAGATAAAAACGTCAGTAACTGGTTAGAATTCAAAAACTTCAGAATCAGTACACATCTCTTGATAAAACGTGCTAAAAGTGATCACTACATGCAACTTATAAAATCGAGCGGCAATAAACCGGCACAATTGTGGAAAAGCATATCTGGTATCTGTGGAAAACGAAAAAAATCGCAGAAATTAGATAAAATAGAAATAGGAGAGAACACCATTGTTGACCACAAGGAAATAGCCCCGGTTCCCAATGATCATTTTGTCAGCATCGGTAGGGAGTCAGTAGAAAAATTGAATATACCCAGATTTCAACCTGAAAAGAAAAGATCTCAAAATATGAGTGTTTTTCTCTCACGTCCACAACTGACGAAGAAGTAGCTAACATAATTTTGAATCTCGAAGATAGAAAGAGTAGAGGAATTGACGGTATATCTTCAGAGGCGATGAAAATTGGAGTTCATTCATTAACTCCAGCAGTTGTGCACATGGTAAACATGATTTTCAAAACGGAAAAATTTCCAACGTCTCTAAAAACAGCGGTCATTGTGCCCTTACATAAAGGTGGTAACAGAAAACGATGTTCAGACTACAGGCCTGTATCCATATTTCCCGTTCTATCAAAAATTGTTGAAAAAGTTATAAAAACTAGGCTACAAACTTTTCTGAAAATTAATAAGATTATTTCTGAACTGCAATTTGGATTTCAAGAAAATAAGTCCACTGTAGACGCTGTCATTGAATTAACGACGCATATTTATAAATCTTTCAACAATAGCGACGTTGCCTTGTGTAATTTTTGTCGAAGCAAAAGCGTTCGACACTGTTGATCACACAACACTTTTGGGACTTCTAGAAGAGTTTGGAATTAATGGTGTCCATATGAGATTATTTAAAAGCTACTTATCAAATAGAAACCAAACAGTGAAAGTGAACAATACATTCAGTAATACAACGATAATAGAATATGGAGTACCTCAGGGAACAATATTAGGGCCAATACTATTCACAATCTATATCAATAAACTTTTGTTGTCGGAGAGTGAAGGTAAGATAATCAGTTTTGCAGACGATACTGCGATAGTTTACTCAGGAGCAAACTGGAGCGATATCAAAACCAAAGCCGAATCGAATTTTTTGAATATCTATAATTGGTTAAGGCATCACCTCTTAACCATTTATATAGATAAAACGAAATACATTCCTTTTGCTGTAGATGAGCGCTTACTTCCACCAAGTGAACCACTGAGAATTAAAATAGGAAGAGAAAAGTCATTTAACATTCCTTGCACATACGAATGCAAATACTTAGGAATTATACTAGATTCGCACCTTAAATGGGATTCTCACGTCAGAAGCTCAATTGGTAAGCTTAGAGTATTGATATCCAGATTCAAAGAACTATCGATTATTCTAGACATAAAACATCTAACGATAATTTACGAAGCACTGGCGGAGTCTCTGATACGATATGGTAATGTTGCGTGGGGTGGTGCCTATGATACAGCAATAAAAAGCTCGAAATTCAACAAAAATTGTTGCTGAAAATCCTTCATAAAAAAGATATCAGATATCCTACTGACTTTCTGTATAAAGAGGCTGACATTCTGGATATACGACAGCTGTTTGTTCAATCGCTGCTAATCTTTAGTTCCTTTTTAGAACATGGAGTGGATACTAGATATAGCAGGAACTCTTTATCAACCGCAATACAGAAAATCCATATGTCTTCGTAGCTATTCCTATTTGGCACCAAGAATTTATAATGAATTGCCAATTGAATTGAAAAATATGACTAACATTAAAAAATTTATATTTTCCATAAAGAACTGAATGAAAACAAAGGAAAGATGTATGATTCATCGACTGGTGAATATTTAGAAGCTAAAATGGTTGTAAAACAATATATGATAGTGTTACACATTTTTATAATATTCGCTTCTCCCCAATATCGTTATGAAATTTTTAGATTAATAAGTTCTTTCTTAAATTATTAAAATAGATACCTTGATATGTATGTAAGTATCAAATATAGCAGATAATAATAAATAGACATTATTCGTACTCACTACAGTCTTTGTGAGAAAATTATTATCTTTGTTTAGGAAACATAATTGAAAAGATAGATCTTAAAATAAGAATAGATACTATTGTTTCACCTGTATAATTGTATTACGAGAACCTTAAATAAAGATTATTATTATTATTAATTCTGACTAGTTGTCTTATATATCTAATGACTAAATCCACCTAGTAAGTTTTTTCTGTTTTTGTATATCTGAATTTTCTAAGATTTCAATTTTGTGCTTTGATCTTGTAGAGCCTCCTGAGGATGTCTCCAAATAAGAGGCGAAATATTGAGGATTAAATAGTAAAAGGAACTGACTAATGTCATTGACCCCTAACCTGATATACTCGCAAATTTAAAATCTATATATTTATATATATATATATATATATATATATATATATATATATATATATATATATATATATAGAATTCATATTGTAATATAGTGGAAGGAAATATGTGAATTGTGACTGATTTTTGTTTTTTCCAAGACTCATAACACTCCACAAGCCGAAAAAATTTTTGGGCAGTTAATATGATTTTGTGAAACTGAGTCAGCGAATTATATATATATATATATATATATATATATATATATATATATATATATATAATATATATATATATATATATATATATATATATATATATATATATATATATATATATATATATATATATACATATATACAATTGTTATGGGTTATAGGCAAAAATAAGAGGTCACTATGAATAAATTTCATCCAATTTGTCTGCCTGGTCGATATTTCGACTGTGTTTACAGTCTTCATCGGGACTCTGAAAGGGATGTTTATACAATTGTGATGATAAAAATTATATTTGACAACTTTCGACTAACTTGGTATGAAAGGTATGGTCAAAAACCATCAAAGAGGAATGTGTTACTTAAAAATAAGTTGATATTGAATTGTAGATGTAAAAATATTATTATTTACTAACTAAAAACAAAGATAGGTGAATAATAGAATAGAAATGACATGAGCACAGAGAAACATTGACACTGAAAAACGACACAGAATTGAGAGAGTAAAATCACCGTAGCAACAAATGTCATATTACGCACGTAACACATAAAGTCTATTAAAGTTGTGGGCTGTCTGCGAAGGTTGATTAAAATGATTTGAAAGTAAGAAACTATAAACGTAGCTAAGTCTGGAAACGTCCGTCTTCTTATTAATGCTGTTGGAGTTATTATAAATGTGGACCATTTACAAGAAAATGCTTTTCTTGTAAGTAACAGCTATATCCAGTATTCCAACATTATCGAAGTCAAAACGATTTCCCTGTTGTGAGGAATGTAGTGCTAAGGCACATCTGTCAGGGCGAAGTCTAAGATCGCTCCTATGAAGAGTTATTCTCGTTTTGATGGTCTGAGAAGTTTGACCTATATAAACTCCTTCACAGGAACACTGTAAATGCAGTCTGATGTTAAAGATGGAGGTATTTTAACTTTGAGTCTTCTGAAAAAATTTCTGTCAGTGATGAAGTTGTATTTGGCAATTTTAGCTCATCTATTCAACCGAAAATGTGACATAGTTTTGCCGTGAGCGAAGGGAAATAAGGCAAAGATCTGTATTTAACTGACGGAGCTTGTGAGTTTTTGTTAGGGCCTATATCAAGGTCTGTTGTAGAGGTGGGAGCCGGTGGTATAATGACTGTATTACATAGAAGCTTTTTCACAAGTGTTCTTGGATATCCATTGTTGACCAAGATGACTTTCAGACGTGACAGTGAGTTTTGACAGTAATCCTTGTGTACAATGTTTATAATTCTGTTCTTGAGTTGATTAATGATGTTCAGCTTTATGTGCTTCAAGTGCAAATATCTACCAGAAGCAGACGGCTTCTGATACCAATCCAACTTGATATTGTCCTCGGACCTAACCACTCTGGTATCTAAAAACGGTACAGATCCATCTGTCTCCATCTCCACAGTGAACTTAATGTGCTCATTATAAGAGTCAAAAATATTAACAATTTCTTCAATTCCATCTTGGGGTAGACAAAGGATGAGATTATCTACATATTGATATGAGAAATGTAAATTAAACGTCAAATTTGGAATACATGTATTCAGCAGAGAGAACATCCCATAGAAGCCACAATGGGACTGAGACAGCCACCCATGTGACAGCCAAAGAGCTGAGAGTAAAATTTATTTTTAAAGGAGAAATGAGTTGTCTCAAAAATAAAGTTAATGATGGACATGAACTGATTTTCAGGAACGTTAGTATTGAGAGAAATTCTATGCCACTCTTGATGGATGATACTGATTATCAGCTGTCTTGATATGTTCGAAAATAGGTTCGTCACATCTAAAGATATTATCACATATTGTGGAGGAACAACCAATCTATTCACCTTTTTAGAAAAAGTGAACACGTCCCTGACTGAAAACCTATGATAATCTGCAAAAGAAATAACCGAAATCTCTGCTATGAACTTGCAAAGGTCTGAGGTGGCTGAACCAATAGATGATGAAACAATAGGGCGAATACATATATATATATATATATATATATATATATATATATATATATATATATATATATATTTATATATATATATATATATATATATATATATATATATATATATATATATATATATATATATATATATGTTTATAGAGTAACACTGAGACTCTTAATTGAAATATTTCGAATGAAACTCTCAGGGAGCTGTCTACACAAATGTTGTCAACGAGAACGAACCCATCACTTTCGAGAGTGAATATGAAGTGCGCTTTTTATGAGATTTTGAGTGATTTTTATACATGGAATAGTGAAGTATTCATTACTTGACCGTATTCCACTTGGAGTCATAAGAAGGTGCTCAGGGATTGAAATCGTTGCCTCACCTCGATGGACGTGGTGCGACTGATGTGTTTCTTGCAGAAAAAAACAGCTGTCTCGCACTTACATTAGGTGTGGCATCGATTTCAATATTTCTTTAACATTTATCCCTTGAAGCATAATGGATGCATCACATTGCTCGTTCACATATCTAGCTCCATCATAATATTCTTTCGGTTAATTTGAATTCTTCGAATCAATATTATACTGTTTCTTTTTATATATATATATATATATATATATATATATATATATATATATATATATATATATATATATATATATATATATATATATATATATATTTATATATATATATTCGAATTGAAATAAATAATTTATCGAAATTTCTTGAAAATTTCTGAAATGAAATCATATTCGAAAATTGCTCGGTATGAGCATCCAATAATTAGACAAATAACTCCCCTTACTCACAAATATGTACATGCATACTGCGGCATGAAGCAAATATTTCCACTGGCGGGATGGGATCGTTATACCCAAATTAATGGTAAAACTGATTTATAATCGCTTGAGCAATGAGTCAATTAATCGATAATGTTACGGAAACATATTTGATTTTCAGAATTTGAAACCTGCCTAACAATATCAAATCACCATAACATTAAAGACCCATCAGTTCGGTGTTTGCTAACAATCCATTCAATAATATTTCATTTGATGTAAGCAGTACAAAAAATCTACATATTTTGAAGTGTCAATTTTGAATTACATTTTCAAACTATACTATTTTAAATCACGCTTAAATATCTTAATACTAGTACTAGTTTTCGATATACTCGGTGAATTTATTGAATGCCTTGAATCCGGCATAGTACAACCTATTTTTAGATTGAGAAAGCTTACAATTCTGAATATAAAAAATATCACTATTTCTAGTATTATACCCATGCACATCACTGACAGATGTCACATTTTTTATTACATTACATGGAAGCAACTGAGTTTTATTTCAAGTATGAATATATATATAAAGAAAAGGGTATTCTTTGTTTAACAGACCTTAGCTCCTAGGAGTTCAACATAATTTTAACATGGGTATACCTATTGCACTTTGAAATTGTTCGCATGGCTCTATTCTGTACCTTTTATGATTGTTGTTTTTTTCCTTTTGTCAAACCAAATAAAAAAGTGGAGCAATATTCAAAATGTGGCATTATTATTGATTTGAACAACAATAATTTCACATATGCCGACAGAAGCTTTCCTATTCTTGTGAAACATGGTGAAATGATCTTCCGGGCTGATTGGCCGTGGTCAACTGGAACTCCTCCTCTTCCAGACGTTTCGTCCCTAACTGCGAGAGACATCTTCAGTGGCGGCGAGTGTTTCGACGTAGTGGTGTACTTGGCGACGACTCTGGAGCAACTGATGATGGAGCAACACTCGCCGCCACTGAAGATGTCTCTCGCAGTTAGGGACGAAACGTCTGGAAGAGGAGGAGTTCCAGTTGACCACGGCCAATCAGCCTGGAAGATCATTTCACCATGTTTCACAGTGGACACCGGCCGTGAAAGCCTACACGATTTCATTTCCTATTCTTTTCGAAAAATTCATTTTTTTAAAGATTTTAGATCATATCAACATGATCATTGCAACTCAATTTTTCGTGTAACATATTGCCTAAATATTCTACTGTTTCTACTCTACTAATTTTTGTTCATTAATCTTCATAGTTTCATCCTCATTTTCATTGATTCTAAAGGTTCAACTTGTACCCAAAACTATGAAGTTATATTTCTGCACATTTAAGGATAAGCTATTGTCACATAACCATTCATCAATTGTGATGAAGCAATTGTATCTATCCTATTATCATTCAACAAGATCGATGAATTTCTCGGAACGCATTTGATATTCACTTTCGAAAGTGATGGGTTCGTTCTTGTTGACAACATTTGTGTAAACAGCTTCCTGAGAGTTTCATTCGAAATGTTTCGATATTTCGATCAAGAGTCTCAGTATTTACTAGTGTGACTGATTTTTGAATTTTGAAACTAGCTATACTTTTGCCCACCGGAGCCTGATCTGGAGCGATTAGGCATGGGACTATTCTCACATATTGCAGAAAGTTTTTTGTAGTTTTCGAATGAAATGTCTATAGTAGTATCATTGTATACGTATATAGTAGTATATAGTAGTATCATTGTATATTTATATGTCTATAGTAGTATCATTGTATATATATATATATATATATATATATATATATATATATATAGATATATAAGCGTTTCTCCTTTATCTATAGTAATCTATAATATACCATTTCTTACATATGCTCAATATTGCTGTCTCACAAGAGCAACTTCTTTTGATTCCTAATTGAAACTCAGAATTGACAGGAAATTTTTCACATTATTTTAATACCCGGTTTTTTACTACTATTTCTAAAATTTTTTCATAAGATACATATGTAACTTTACATCTCCAATAATATGTAATGCAAGCGCTCTTAATATTCACTCTCGAAAGTGATACATTCGTTCTCGTTGACAACATTTGTGTAGATAGCTCCCTAAGAGTTCTATTTGAAATATTTCGATATTTCGATTAAGAGTCTTAGAATTAACTAGTATGAATGATTCGTGTATCTTGAAACTAGCTATCCTTTTGCCTGCTGGGCAGTGATCTGGAGTGAATCTTACACATTGCAGACAGATTTCTGTGGTGTTCGAATGAAATATCCACAAAGCATCAGGTAATCGCACTAATGTTGTCATGGGTAGGAATCTAGAACGCTAGGGAGGGTTCCTCCTGTTATGCGCTGATGATTCATAATAATGATGAAACAATTGCATCGTATTATCATTTAACAAGATCGATGATTTTTTCGAAGCGTTTAATATTCTCTCTCGAATTGATAGGTTCGTTCTCGTTGACAACATTTGTGTAGACAGCTCCCTGAGAGCTTTATTTGGAATATTTTGATTGAAAGTTTCAATATTCACTATATATATATATATATATATATATATATATATATATATATATATATATATATATATATATTTCAAATTGATTTATTTCCTGTTTAAAATTTTTTATTTTGAATGTTATCAGCAATAACAGGCTCATTTCAATGTGAAAAACATTATTTTCGTTGACGTTTCGTTGTATATCACAACTTTGTCAAAACTAATAATAATAATAGTAACTTATTAGTATTGACAAAGTTGTTATATATAACGAATAGTCAACTGATATAAAGTTTTTCACATTAAAATAAGCCTGTTCACTCAAAAACATTCAAAATAACATATATATATATATATATATATATATATATATATATATATATATATATATATATATATATATATATATATATATATATATTGAGAATTGAGAATTCGAAAATCTGAAATTTTTCTAAAGAATTTTTGAAACTTTCTGATGATCCAATTCAATCAAAATTTTACTGAATTCGAAGCGAAAAAGCTATACATTTTGCTATTTTTATCTTCTGATAAGTATGTGATGTGTGGATAAGAATGAGCAGCAAAAAAACGAGATAATGCATTTTCTTCGTAAATTACCGTCTTCGGCAGCTATAAAGTAAAATCTTCAGCTGGCAGATAATTTGAAATCCAATCAGTGTTTTATAGACGTTGAGTCATGTTCTTTTGAAAATCGTTATTATATTCAATATGATGGAAAAATTCTAATTACTTCAACGTTATGTGTTGCGTAAAAAAGTAATTTCGGAAGGAAGATCTGATGGCTTTAGAATACTTGGTACTGATTGATTATATCATGTCAGAATTTACCAGAGATATTATCATTGAGATATCATGAGGATTTCGTTTATCCAGAAATTTTCAATTGAGATCTCAACATTCAGCAAGATTTCAATTTTGACATTTCATGGCCCAAATTCTGATTTAATCAAAGCGATATTTACATATATTTTCTTCGCGTAACGGTTCTGAAAATTCAGAATTCAATTTTCGAGAATACCAGATATTATGAGAACCAAATTCATTACATCAAGCACAATAATAAAACTAGATGAGCAATTCACTGATGTTCACATTTTCTCTGAAATTTTGTTTCAGAAATCGAGATAATCGGTAGACACGTAAGGAATTCAAAACATGAAACTTCAGTCGAAAATAATATGTGTGTTCTCTATAGCTTAAATAGTCAGAAAACAAATCATGAGGAGGATTGGTCATTTATCAAGACTGGAAGTTGAGGACCAAAAAAAAAAGATATGATAAGGGAATTGCCTGAAGAAAAAAGAAAAAAAGGAAGGCAGGGAGATAATGGAATATAATGAAAGAAATGGAGCGTGCGCAGAATTAATTATATTTGTTTGAGATACAACTTGTTAAAGCTGAGCCGCCTTTGAAATATACACTTTCTCCTTTCAATATATTATTATTGTTCTAAGAGCGGAGATCAGAGACCTATATAGCTCCGTTGGACCTGTAGTTTAACGCCGATTCCAGGGGCGTTTTGAATAAAGGATTCAAGATTACAGGGAAATCGAACTCACCAACACCTGTGAGCCGAGAGCGAATAGGATTGCTATACCGCTCGGCCAATAAGCCCCTAACAATGTTTTCATTAAACTTTTCAATCATAGGCAACACACCCATGCCTTCAACGGGGTTCGAACCCGCTGAACATAGTCGGGTGTTCTGACCAAATCACCATACAGGCCGGTTTTTCACCGCTTTATATCATTATATCACCATCATCATCACTAACCTCTGTCCGTCCACTGCAGAACGAAGGCCTCCCGGATATTTTTTTGCCGGATAGAATTATATATATATATATATATATATATATATATATATATATATATATATATATATATATATATATTTATATTCCCCATTTCCCCGATTGTAAGTTGTAATATAACAACGAAACGTCAACAGAAATAAACTTTTTCATATTAAAAAAGCCTGTTAATGCTAAAAACCTTCAAAATAAAATATATATATATATATATATATATATATATATATATATATATATATATATATATATATATATATATATATATATATATATATATATATATTTTATCGGATGTAATTCCAGAAATGGACTTAAAATTCTATCACAATACAAATTTAGTCAATTGAAAAAAATTCTGAGGAAAACAGAACATATATTCGATTCATGGAATACAATATTTGAAAAAAAAATTGTTTCAATAATGAATTTCAAATTCAAATACAAACAAGTACAAACTTAGTGTTTTAATTGCCATGAAATCAAGATGCGAATTGAATTCAATTACTGTTTTTGAATAAACTTCGAATGAGCAATTGGCGTTAAGTGGCGATGCTGCTCCGTTATTATTTGATTCGTAGAGATCATTTTCGCTGAATCGTCAATCTGTAGCCTAGAGCGGATTTTTTGCTCTTACAGTATACTTCCGTTCTTGTTCATATTTCGCGTTCTTTTGATTATAAATTCCTTTGTTTTACATTGCATTAACTACTATTTTAGTGAGAAATACTGTTATGCTCAACAAAATATTATGAAAATTATAGAATACCAATTTTTATTTCGATTAAATTCACTTCTGCTCATGAAAGTTTTATATTCGTGGAAATAATGCTGATATAGGAAATGATCCCACGTCTGATATTCGTTGTACTGAGGTCAGTGAATTCTCCGTGACTGCAGATGAACTTCAGTCCTTGAAAGTTTGGATTCATTAAGTACCACAAGAATGACAAACTATTCGCATACCTTGAACTTTGTGTAGGACGGGTCGTAGCTTTCATTAAAATTAATGAATGTCTGTCTACATCGAACATCCTAAACATTCTGATCCATCATTGGAAGTCATACGTTTTCACCGCCAAGACTTTCGAAGTATTGCTAGTGAATATCAAATTTATGTACCCTGGTTTGAAAAATATATAACTCCGCAGCAAAACAACTGCAGAATATTTCTCAATTTGTGAAATACCTTATATTTCAAGTATGAATGAAACTTCTGAGAGACGGATTATTTTAATAGTGTTTATAAATCAGACGAAACATAATTAAATTTTTCACTGGTTTTTCTGGAGTAATTGAATACCAAGTTGCATTAATTCATTTTGTTCGAATTTGAATGTTTCAACGTTAGTCATGGAATGAAATTCATTCACTTGAGGTGATATTTTTAATCAAAATTTTTTAATTAACTACCAGACCATCCAAGCATTGTTCTTTTAACTTCTCGTTTTTCAATAATCCCAAAACCATTTAATCCCTTCATCATAAATTGAATTCAATTAGAAATTGCATGCCAATCATTTCACGTTAATAACTAGTAATTGCTGTAGTTTTATTCCAATTATGGAATATATTTTAAAGTATTTTTAGTTATCGAGAAATATTGAAGCGATTATTTGATGAGAATGGTATTATTACAAATTCAGCATTAAAATTACGTGCACTAGTTCAAAATTAATTATTTATTGTCTAAAATTGCAATTTAGTTTGCAAACTCTATTCGAATTAATGCAGAAGAGAAAAGCGCCTTTCAGACTGTGAAATAGGAATCTAGCATATGACATAGAAAATAATCGCAGCGAGATATGAACAGGCATGTTGATTCGAAAAGATCGATTGAAGTTTTACTTCAATAGTGAAGAATTTATGACAAATATTCCGAATTTGCATGTAGGACATGAAGAACACGTTCATGCGATTATTGGAAGTATATTTGTCTTTATTTTGTGCAATAGAGTAGTTCAACAATTTGAGTATTGTTTGGAGGGAATGAGATATCAGAATGTAATTTACTCTGCTTAGTTCTTGATGTATGTCCATTGTAAATTGTCAAATTTGGACCATTCTCTTTGTCTTACCTAATGATATAAAAAAATATTCGTTGTGAAACATTCTCAATTTTGTTGGATTAAAATTATTCAATTAAGAATAATTACACCTAAGAAGAATGCTCATATAACTGAATTCAGTTATTTGTTTTCGTTTAAATTTTCTTGAAATTGCAAGAGTATACGATAATATTATAAACATAATACGATAACATTGGAAAATTGGAAGAATAACGAAAAAATTGGAACACACATAGATATGTCTTGTACGATAAGGTCCACCAGCATGTTACAATGCGGACTCGACATTGTTTTTGAAGGGATAAACTTCAAAACAATTGTTGAATTTTGACTAAGATGTGCAATTTCTCAAATTGAATGGTAAAGATTCCAATATTTCACGAACATTGGAGAAAACGATCAACCCTTGAAACTCACATTCAAGTTGTGTAAGTACATCTGCTATGCCTTGTTGTTTTGTTTAGTATCAACCAAAAAAAACAACGCTTCATGTACCTAATTTATATCTATTCTCCATTATGAGCCGCTAAGTTAGTAATAAATTGGAACTGGTTTCGCTATACTTTCTTTTGACCCATAAATATACCCACTACAACTCTTCTGTATCATTTCTGACCTTTTCCCTTGAATTCACACAAAAATGGAACTTAAAAAAACACTAAACGTAAATTGGGAATTGACGCCAAACGCAAAAAAGAGTCGGCAAGCAATTCTTTTATATGAATGTCCAAAGTATGCCTTTGAGGAAATAATATGGCAATTTGATGAATGCATTCGCAGACATTCATTGACATGAATTGTGAATTTCAGACTGTCATCCATATGTAAACTCAAATTTCTAGCACCGCTCTCTGGATGCATGTACATTAAATGAAAATTTTTGTCAACGATTAAACGACTTTAAGGAAATACTGATCTGAACAGAAAAAAAACTGAGGGCTGGCTTTGAAAATAAACTGACACCAGAAAATAGCATTTTAATTGACAAAACAAAGGAAACAAATGAACTGAGGAATTCATAAGAAAATCTGCGCAATAAAACTTGAATGAGAAATCGACTTTTCGTTTGAAAGTTTCATTCCATAGTAACATATTGATTTCGACAATTATATAATATATGTCAAATTATATATTAAAATTAATAATTCATTCACAATTTTCTTTCCCAAATTCTCATAGTTCATTGTAATGAAAAATGTATGTTTCTTCGGAATACTTGATGAAGTTTCTGAATTATTATATAATCAAATTTAATTCCTTTCAAATAATATATGATTGATATTGTGATTGACCTTATTTTTTTGAACTACAGAAAGTTTTTTGAACGATTTACATCGATCAATATGTTTGAGTAGAAGAGATTTTCGTTAATAGTGCATAGTAATTAGAATATAGAGAATATAGTAATTTTGTGTTACTGTCGAATGACATGGTTTGTGAAGCAAGATAATTATTTTGCAGTCACAAATTTTGAATTACCAAAGTCACAGTATATTTGTATCATTTTACCTACCAAGAATTTTACCTCGGCTCGAACAATTTTAATGGAGTGGCGAAACATATATCTCAGGAAGACAATTACTTTAATGACACTGAAATCCATTATCCTAATGAAAATCGCGAAACTTTTCAGTTCATTCACACCTACTTCGCAGAGTATGTTTTGTTTGACAAAATGAAAAATGGATGAAAACAAGCGTGTGATTGCAAGTCTGATACTGCAGCTGTGAAAATTTCGGTCACGCTGTGATCCGTTCATTGTTAAACGTGTTGAAGTTATTGAAAATAAACTTCATTGTTTATTATATTTCGGTGTGAACTATTATCACTCTTTTGGACTTACAGGAATTTCAATTAATATATGAAAATTGTTGTTTGTCTTGCATAAACTGTCATACCAATAATATCAGTGGAACTCTTGCACAACACTCGCAGTGACACTGATTAACCCTATGATTTGACTGAAGAACATTTATTGTTGATATTTCGTTCTATCATTTTTATTTGGAAGTTATTTGATATCAAACCATTTTTTTCAATTCTCAGCATTTTACATGTCAATTATAAAGCATTCGACTTTTGAAAAAGGTGCAAATCGATATGAGAATATAAAAATGATATGAAAATTCGGTGAATTGATTTCAACGTTTTTTATCAACGCTGAAATTTATCCCGATTACCTTCTTGTTCTATGACTCTGTCGAAAATATTGAGATTTCGCATTAATTGATTTATTTTTGATGTATTGGAATAACTGCTAATTACCGAATCGTGAATCGATACATCTTAATCCCGAGAAATGATTTTTTTGGGCAAGATGATTCTACAGTATCAGTCTACAGTGCATTTAACTAGAGCCTTCGAATCAGTGGCGTAACTATACCGTTCGAGGCCCGTGGCAAATTCATCGAATGGGCCCTCCCACTTCCCCAATATATAAAGAAGCTGAACCGATAGTATTTTTTATTTTATAATATTTATTTATACACTTTTATTTGTAAGAGTTAACTAATAAATCACTACGTGAAGTACATAGGTACATACAAACTTTATAATTATAATTTCTTGATTTTCTAATTATTCACTTTTAATTAAAGGTACCTAATTTAAAGTACATATTGAACTGAAATCACAATTTTATTTTAAGTACACAATTTTAATTATTAAAATTCCTTTCTTCGGACTTTCTGTTCAGCAAGTGTTAATGACATCATCAAAGTTCAAATTTCGTGCCATAGAATTTTCGATGGATAGAATAGCCAAATTTCTTAACCTTTCTTGTCCCATAGAATTTCTTAAATAAGTTTTTATCAATTTCAGTTTTGAAAATGATCGCTCAGCACTAGCCGTAGTTACAGGAATGGTGAGAAATAACAGAAATGCAGTGCACACTTCAGGAAAGCTTGAAGATTAAAATGATTCTTTATTATTAATAAGTCAGCAAGTTCTCTTATAGAAGATGACCTTTCTATTTCGTGTTTAAAAGAGGATCGAAAACTGAGAATTTCTTTGGAAAACGACATAGATATATCTTTTTTATATAAATGGACAAATGCTAAAGCCTTTTCCAATAAATCAGTATCATTCAAGTTTTGCAAAGTGGCAGGCTGCAAGACTCTAAAATTGGAAACAATTTCATTCATTCCAAGGAAACGCGATCTAAGTTGATTAATGATGATGTCTAATACACGATAGAATACGTTCACTTTAAACAAGCTTTCAGGATCTCGGAGACGTTCATCCTCACAAATGTCATCAAAATGACGTTTCACTTTTCTCTGACGCGTTTTAGGAAATTCAGGGTTTATAGACCATTTAACTGCAATACTATTTGCTTCCGTTTTTAAATCTTCAAATTCATGTCGATACTTTTCAAGTTCTTCTAGACAGACTTGCAAACGCTTTGAAGCATTTGAAAGATCGATGGCTTTAGATTGAAGTGCTTTAGAAGCCGCGTCTATGGTTTGTGAGACTTTGCAATGGAAAACCAGCAACATAATACAATTGTAGTTCTCTACCTTCTTCTTTAGCAATATAGCTTCATTTCTCTCATCTGATTTGGAATTGGATAAAATGGTTTTTACCAACTTTAAAATATGAGCAGCACAATGTACATACACTGCATTTGGCTCTATATCTCTTATGAGTTTTTGAACTCCGCCATGAGTACCTTTCATCGTACCCTTGTCCACGGCACTTATTCAGAGAAATACTTTTGTCATTTATGGATTTTATTATCTGCTAGGACATTGCTAAGGCAGTTTGATCCTTAACCTCATGAAATCCTAAAAATGATTCTTTAATTACGAGCGCCTTTGGAGTTCCATTTTCATCTTTCTCGATTACACAGTAACGGTAAAGTTCACACAATTGATCTGTTTTGGAAATATCTTGAGTAGTATCAAACAAAATGGAATAAAACGGTGCGGTGACTATTTCATTTACCAGAGCATTTTCCACTTTTTGAACCAGAACAGCAATGAGCTCATTTTGTATTTTTGGACTTAAGTATTTAATCTGGCCCTTGGGTTTGCTTAGCAACTCTTGTAAAATAGGATCGTATTTGGCTAATAACTCAACAATACTCAAAAAATTTCCTTTTGGATGGCCACGAAAAGCTAAATTACATGTTGAAAGTGTCAGAGTAACATCAAGGAGTCTAGTGAGTCTTTTTCTCACTTGATAATGGACTCTTGCTCTTCAGCTAGTGTTCCATGTAACTGCCACTGTCGATGTACAAAACATGAATGCAAATGTTCTTTCGATGTCTCATGTCTTTCTATGGCTTCCACAATATGTTTCCAATCATCATAGCCTTCCATCCAAATATGTTGTATATTTTTAGATGCCCTATTTGCGAATAACCAACATGGTTCACAATATGTTTTTTGAAGCAATAGAGAATAGGACAGCCATGTACGTTCTAACTTTACGCCAGATTTAGAAACAATGTAATAATATTTATCTAAGAAAGATCTATTGTTACTATCCCTCAAAAATTCTTTCTAAAACTGGGTTATATTTTTTTTTACTAATGCATTGAAAGTTTAATACCTAGGTATATTTTTTTTAGTTTTGTATGCAACTAAGAAGGTAACAAATAAATTAAAGACAAAACTTCTTTTTTACTTAAGTAATGTGTATGTGTAGTAATAAATGTTGGGAATTGAGATTTCCTCTGACAGGGGGCCCCTTCGGGCTGGGGGCCTGTGGCATTTTGCCGACTTGCCACCCTATAGTTACGCCACTGCTTCGAATTCAATTCCGTTCGAAGGTCAGTTAACCATATTGGAATATTATTCCTACTGACTTGGGTGGACTAATAAAGGGTGTTTTTTTTAGAGGTATAGAACTTCAAATTGAAATAAAACAACGATGGATCATTCGATTGACAAGAATTTTTTTTTATTCGAAAGACGATCTTATGGCATTATATTTTAAATATGATTTCTAGCATATAACGTCACGGCTGGCCCGGATGTAGTCCAATCTGGAAGTCCAATTTTCGATGACTTTTTCCAACATTTGTGGTCGTATATCGACAAAAACACGGCGAATATTGTCTTCCAAATAGTCGAACGTTTGTGGCTTATTATCATAGACCAATGACTTCACACATCCCCATCGAAAGTAGTCTAGCGGTGTTAAATCACAAGATCTTGGAGGCTAATTCACAGGTTCAAAACGTGAAATTAGGAGGTCACCAAACGAGTGTCTTTCAATGAATCGATTGTGGCACGAGCTGTGTGACATGTTGCGCCGTCTTGTTGGAACCACAGCTCCTGGACATCATGGTTGTTCCATTCAGGAATGAAAAAGTTAGTAATCATGGCTCTATGCCGATCACCATTGACTGTAACGTTCTGGCCATCATCGTTTTTGAAGAAGTACGGACCAATGATTCCACCAGCCCATAAGGCGCACCAAACAGTCAGTTTTTCTGGATGTAACGGTGTTTTGACATACACTTGAGGTTTATCTTCACTTCAAATGCGGCAGTTTTGTTTGTTGACGTAGCCATTAAACCAGAAGTGTGCTTCTGGTGAAATGGACGTAGTGCGCGATACGTATTCCGCACAGAACCATCATTTTCGAAATAAAATTGCACTATTTGCAAGCGTTGTTCACGCGTGAGTCTATTCACGATTAATTTCCAAACCAAACTGACAATAAATCACTTCCAGCTGTTAAATTGGTCGCCATCTTCAACAGTAATGTCATTTTAAAGTTATATGTCTCTAAAAAAACACCCGTTACAAATATTTATATCTTCCAATTGAAAGCTTGTACTCACGCTCTGAAGATAATGAATAATGAAAAAATATTATTATTGATATTATGGCTTTGAGCCATTCCTTGAGTTCACGTTTGTTTTTTCTGTTGTACCCACTCTTCGTTTGGTTTCTGCTGTTTCTAGCATGTGAAATAATAACTTCTTCAGATTCCAGGTTTCCTCCCGTTTTATTAATCAATACGTCTTTTGATAATCAATCATGTAATGTCCATTTTCCATTTTTTCTCGCTATAGTATTTCAACTTATAATTTCACAGTTCAGTTCAGTTTCTCTACACAATGATAGCGTGACAAAGCACGGTCGCCGTGTAATCTCGGGACTGTGTAGGCATCAAATATAATTGGAGTAATTATCATTTTAATATAATTAGAACACATATAATAACCATATTCTCATCTTAGCATTTAAACTATCTTAATGCAAGAGAACGATTAACCACTGTGACCTCTTCTCATCATAGACGTCCAGAGAAAAGTAAGAATACATGCTATAATTGAAAATTTTGCTTTTACTACACCTATCCTGATTTATGCATGTTATGGTTTATCTAAACACACATAGTTCGTGAAGAGTAAATATCGATTTTTTTGAGTTGATGAATAATCGACAATCGATTAATTTCGAGAAGTGATTCAAAAAAGATGTTTCTTTGATGGAGCTCTTTATTGAACGTCGTTTAACTTTCGGACATCTAGATGTGCATCTTCAATGTGCTATAAAATACCAGTGATAGTGAATTCTCGCTTAACTCTTGGTGAATCATAATTGAATATTAAATATCAGTACAATATGGTATTTTGAAGCTGTAGAATACACACTTACAATATGAGCTTTCTTATAAAACAGTATAACCTACGCTCGTCAATAGATAAGAAGATTTTCATACATCCACAATGTCATACACACACAGGATGCATATCTGCAGTTAACCTTTAGTTCAAAGCCTGAGTGAATATTGAGTGAAACCTCAATAGTCAGTTACTGAATTGCACCACACCACAGTTACCTACACAGTAAAGATAGGGTGTGTTAATAGAGTGAAAAAAATTTAATTAGTATCACTTCAAATGAAAATAAACTCTCTAAAACATAAAAGCTTTTATAAAACAATGATCGAAATTAAAGGAAAACCGCACACTCCACCTTACGTAAAGATGTAGTTTACGTTGTTTTTTGAGTATCGATAAGCACGTACTTTGATCCCGGAAGGGTACTTCCTCTGTTTCCAAATCTCGAAATGTCGAACAAATGCCAAAAGAATTGAACAACCATCCAATTATCCCAATAATGGAAACTAATTCTTTTCAACTCAATGAAATACACGAAAAGAAAAAGTATTTAATTTTATGAAGGTCTTAATACGTTAAAATCTTGATGATTTTCAATGACGTATTAAAAAAACCAGTCAACTTTCTCTTCACAGGTTAACTCCATGTCATCTTTCAAACCACACAATACGACATACTTACTTAGCAGTAGTTCGAAAGAGTGTTAAATAACCTATGAAACTGAAAATCATTTCTCTCACCGGTTCTGACGTCACGAACGGATATGAAAACAGAAAATATAACGTTATAACTGGTCGAAAGATATAATCTGAAACAAGAAGAATGAGAAAAACAACTTGACTATCCTAGCTTACAATAAATATAAAACCATCAATATTTTGAGGACAGGGTGACAATAACGTAATTATCGATGTGGATAAATTGAAGAAACAAGTCAATGGTATGCGAAATAGATAGATGAAGTATTAGGAGTGTGTACCAATATTTTTCTTCCTCTGTTTCTTGTGCTTAATGATGTTGTCTTGCTTCAGTTCTTCAGTTCTTCTCGATTCTTGTTCTTCAATTGGCCTACACTGATAATGACATTATTAACGTAATTATTATAGCCGTCATTATTATGATATAATACGTTTATAATTCCGAGATGTTATTTTCATTTTGATTTTCTTATTGCTTCTTGTTGATCAAATATTTCGACAAGTTTCATATGGAACACCAAATTGAGAGTGAGTATTAAACATCTTAAAGATAACACGTTGTACCAAGTGCCAATTTATTTTTGTAGCACCATGGAAATTCAATGTAAATGTACGAAAGTTTGATTACGTTCAATAAAGTATTCCCCTAAATAGCGTCCTTTTTAGCTTACCTCCGATACAACGAATTATTCGTCTATAAATTATATCAAATTATATTTATAAAATATATTTGAATGAAATAATCAATTGCCTTTTCCTGAAGACATATCTAAAGTAGTCTTCTAGTTCAATATATTTCTACGTCGTATTAGCTGGCATAGCAAGGAAAGCTTGAATAGCCAGTGAACAGATTGAAAAAATCGTAGCTTCTGAGATATAGCATACTGCTCATTTAGGTGTATCTTAAAGGTTATGAAACGGAAAAACGACTTCAAGCTAACTTCTAAAATTTTCCACTATTATTCAAAGACGTCACCTATGAATAGATACTATCTCAAAATATGACAGAATGCCACTTTATGCTGTAACAAATGCAGCTTTATAATCTGACATTCTGCACGGTAGAAACCCCTGGAATATTACACAATGATGAATAGTATGGGGGAGCAGCCTGTCGCATATTTGACTTTGTTTTGATTCATTTTACGCATGGCATACGGTATCGGATAAATTCCAACCACTGGCGTAAAACATTGCAGAACAAAACCATGCTGCGGTATATTTCGCTTGCGTATTTATTTTAATGTTTGATCACCAGCATAGGCAATTTGAAGCTTTCGATCATCAGCAAATGTGCATAACAAATGAACCAACAAATTTTTTAGTACACGTTGTTTTTAGGACTTAAATGATTCAGTTTCAACCTAATAGTTTGTAACTTATTTCGATGGAATATGAGAGCACGTTATTTCACAATATTGAAAATTCTTTTTTGGCACGATACAAAATATATACATATATATATATATATATATATATATATATATATATATATATATATATATATATATATATATATATATATATATATAATATATATAAATAATATATATAAATAATATTATTTGATGCGGAAGAAAATTAAAATGAAATTGAAAATTATCGGCATATCTCGCAAATTGGTAGCTGTCGCTGACACGTGTTCCGAACTTATTGGTTCTCCTCAGTTCCAAGTTCTAGTTGTACTGAACCTGGAGGTGAAAAATAGAAGAAGAAAAACTAAGAAAAACAGACAACCTCTGAAGGAAGTCGCAACGTTTTAGGCTACGCGTTTGTTCTTTCGGATTGCGAAATTTGGAAAATGCTTTGCCCGTGAGGTGACTATTTATCCTTCAAAGGATGCTCTAAGCCGAGACGTTGAGAAAAATATAAATAATATTATTTGATGCAGAAGAAAATTAAAATGAAATTGAAAATTATCGGCATATCCCGCAAATTGGCAGCAGCCGCTGACACGTGTTTCGAGCTTATTGGCACTCCTCAGAACGGCGTAGCCAAATTCTAGTTGTAGGAACCTGAGGTGAGAAACACAAGTAGAAAAACAAAGAAAAACAGACAACCTCTGAAGGAAGTCGCAACGTTTTATGCTACGCGTTTGCTCTTTCCGGATTGGGAAATTTGGAAACTGCTTTGCCAGTGAGATGACTATTTATCCTTCAAAGGATGCTCTAAGCCGAGACGTTGAAAAAAAAATGAATAATATTATAAATAATATCATTTGATGCGGAAGAAATTTAAAATGAAATTGAAAATTATCCGCATATCCCGCAAAGTGGTAGCAACCGCTGACACGTGTTTCGAGCTTATTGTCTCTTCTCAGAACGGCGTAGCGAAGTTCTAGTTGTAGGAACCTGGAGGTGAGAAACACAAGAAGAAACACTAAGATAAACAGACAACCTCTGAAGGAAGTCGCAACGTTTTACGGTTGGCTGTTTTCTTTAGTTTATATAATATTTCACGATAATGTTTCGATATAATGTTTCACGATTATATTCAACAATATGAATTTGTCAACATGTTTAATTTTCGAGACTGAGTCTTGAAAATGAGCTCACGCTCGAAACATGTTGACAGATTCATATTGTTAAATATAATCGTGAAACATAAAACCAAGAGTTTAATTTAATTTAATATGAATTAATATCATTGGATGTGGTATCACTCTATACCAATGTACCAATTGAAACTGCTTTGAGACAGGATGGTTAGATACTCGTATAAAGAAATGTACTGACATTCCATTAAATGAATTCTTAACAGAATACAAACTCTCTGAATATATCCAAAATTATCGAATATTGGTAATAGCATTTCTAATCGAATTGGACACTATATATTGCAGAGATCAACAATATATTCAAGGTTGCAGTATGTTGGAACGAATGAGATAATTGAGTCGAGTACAACAGTGCTTTTTTATTCGATTTGTTCTCTCAAATTT
The DNA here is from genome assembly GCA_030704895.1 of Henosepilachna vigintioctopunctata. Lineage (NCBI taxonomy): Eukaryota > Metazoa > Arthropoda > Insecta > Coleoptera > Coccinellidae > Henosepilachna > Henosepilachna vigintioctopunctata. The sequence continues at coordinate 1,023,122 of JARQZJ010000078.1, forward strand.
AAAAGTTCTAAACGACCATTAGAAACTTTTAGAAGATGAAAGTTATTCCTACATGATTGATAAGTCCCTTGAGAAAAAAATCATGTTTCGTTGTAACCTGTTAGAAGTTCATTCGTCTAATCAGCTATGGTTCGAGAATAGGTAAATACGCCATTATAAAAAGTCCACGCTACCTTCATTCAAATGCATTAATTGCAAAATTACGGCTGCAAAAATATGACATTTGGAGGAAATTAGAAATGAAATGATAAAATGAAAGGAAATGAAATCGTCTAAGGGAAATAATCACTTGTATTCATGTTTTTCTCTTTGCTTCATGATAAACCTACTACTATAAATATTGAGAAGGTAATTTCAAGAAAACACAATCAATATTGTTCATCATCAGACAAATAGTTGATTATGAAATGGAAACTTCTATTTCAAAATTATGTCTGTTGACGAGAAGAACTGAACAAGAGAGGAAATAATACACTCCACGCTGCAGTTATTATCTCCTTTGTTGTATTCTCGTACAGCAAATGCACAAAAACGTTTCAGAACAAGCTGTTCATTGGCATAATTACAGTCGAGAATTACACTTCAAGATTTCAAAGGGGTAAAACCGATGTTCGAAAAGATACTTTGTTAGAGAGGTTTACAAAATGATAAGTTTCAGACGGTAAGTCAGATCTGTCTTTTGAAACTGTATCGTATGAAAGTTTCTCTGAGCAACTAGAGTTTTGATGCTCAGACCGCCTACTCGATACATTTATAATTCCCTCTTGAATGAGTTCCGGGCGTATTTTTGTCTGAAACCATCCGTTGACGTTTTCCAAGTATGGGTTGTTTCAATTATAATTATATTTCAATATGATTTGTGATTTATAATTATATCAATATAATTTTTGAATATCAATGCACTCCGGATGAAAACGATCATTTTTATGCTGTTTTGTACAAAAATACAACAACAATAGATGCATATTTTCGTATCATTTAGAGTATGAACATAACTTTTCAAAATATGGTTATTATACAATGAAAAATAATCAGCGAAATGATAAAAGATTGAAGCATTACATATCATATATATTCCTGGTACGTTTTCACAAGAGATGATGAAAATATGGTCAACTGGAGTTACTTAACATCGAAAAATATCCTTCATTTGGACTCCCGAATTTCAATTTTTAGATATATATATATATATATATATATATATATATATATATATATATATATATATATATATATATATATATATATATATATATATATATATATATATATATATATATATATATATATATATATATATATATATATATATATATATATATATATATAAGATTGTACTCAGGTATATCTCAAACGATTGATTTCTTTTCTTCTAAAAGAAATAAAACTTTTATTTACAATATTCATTAACATTATAAAGTGTAACTTACCTAAAAGAAAAATCAATTTTATGTCCTTATATCCTACACAATCTTAACACTATCTATTTCTATTATTTTACATCTACATCTTATCTATTTCTCTCTTAGTTTGAGAGGGGATCTATTCAATCCTGTCTGTTGAAATGAAGTTTCTCCCTTACTCTTGAAAGATACCAATTCACAGATATAATTCTTATTCTTCTTTACAGTAACTATATACAACTATAATATAACTATATACAAATGATATGAAGAGTATCTTATCATTTTTATATATATATATATATATATATATATATATATATATATATATATATATATATATATATATATATATATATATATATATATATATATATATATATATATATATATATATATATATATATATATATATATATATATATATATATATATATATATATATATATATATATGTATTTTTTATTATCGTTTAGCTACAAATTGTAGCTTCATGGAGAGTAAGAGACGGTTTTCATTGAATGCCAGAATTAAAATGAAAATGCTTCTGTCATTCAATGGAAACATTAATTTCAAAGTTTTTATGAAGCTACGTTTCGTTGCAAAATGTCAACTAGAAATTGAATTTTTCAATTTAAGGTGTGTTATCATTAAAAATATCAATTTCAGTTGAAATATAAACTGGGAGAACAACTATCAAAAAATTCCTTCTATCGAGTAGCAGATTATATCTGGAGAATTGCTTGATTTCCAAATGAGTCATTCCATTTTATTTCCAGTATTTGTAATAAGTAAAATTTTGGGATCTCTGCGAGAGTCAGTTAAATATTTAAATATCATAGCTTTTCCACGTGTAATTTTGCTTGTCTGTTATTTGGAGTTTCCTCCATTTAGAAAATGAAGATATTTGGTGTAGACCAATAATAATGATATATATATATATATATATATATATATATATATATATATATATATATATATATATATATATATATATATATATATTATTCTGAATGTTCAGCAATAACAGGCTTCTTTTGATAAGAAAAACTTCATTTCTGTTAACGTTTCGTTGTATATCACAACTTTGTCAAAATTAATGAATAAAAAATTCATTAGTTTTAACAATGTTGTGATATACAACTAAACGTTAGCAAAAATAAAGTGTTTCATATTAAAAGAAGCCTGATATTGTTAAAAACATTCAGAATAAAATATCTTCAACAGGCAATAAATCAATTTTTAAATATATATATATATATATATAATTTTTGAATATATATATATATATATATATATATATATATATATATATATATATATATATATATATATATATATATATATATATATATATATATATATATATATATATATATATATATATATATATATATATATATATATATATATATATATATATTATTATATATATATATATATATATATATTCGCTCGGTGCGTGACGATAGCGCCACCACAAAGTATGAACTAATGGACGCTGTTTACTCTGTACACTTATGGGACTTTATAATAAACATTTTTTCAGTGTTAAAATAAACAATATATGAAATTTGAAAAAATGCTCAGTGAAAAGTAAAATTAAATGCTAATTTATATTTACTGGAGTACAACAAAAAATGTAAGTAAAAAAATAAAATAATTATTTAAAACTGTGAAGAGGTTGAGTAAAGTCAATTTAAAGCATAACAGAGATGAAAAATTAATAAAAAACAAGGAATGAAAATAAGGATATACTTCGAGAACTATATTTTGTAGAGATATAGTAAAAGAGATTGTAAAATGTTCATTTATTAATGATTATTTTTTTAAGAAAATATGGACGTTTATCCTTTATCCACAAATTTTTGAGTGTTAATAATAATTTGTGTTGGGTGTTTTTGAGTGTTTCTGCGTGACATATTTCATCTTTTACAAATCGATTGCAAATAAATGCTTGCGAGTTGACATCTGAATCGGAGTAAAAATCAACTTGACACTCGTGATCCATCTTCTGTTCAGTAACTATACCTTGAGAAATTAAAGCGATCTCTCCTATAGATTCAATAATATTAGACCCCGAATTTATTGCTGATAGTGATGTTTTTTTTAAATCTATGGTTCATTACACGCTCGAATCTGAAAAAATTCAAATCATCAGTAACTTTATGTCAATGAATATTCATATTATTTTTTATGCACAATTTTTTACCTTTTCGTATCTGAGGATGCATTATTTTTCCGAAACTTCGAAAAGATTGAAGGGAATATAGTTGGAGCGTAACTCGGACTTGACTCTACATCTGATTTTTTATCTCCTATGAAATGATCGCTACTAATATAATCATACTGCTTAGGAACCCACGATGATCCATCAACACTACAAATTAAATTGAATACTGCAAATAAATATTTTAGAATCAAACGCACACGAAAAATTACAAATATTGAAAGTATTAAAAATTTTTTGTTTATCAATTTTTATAAATATTAAAAATTAAATATTCAACTTTTTCTATTATTGATGTAATTTAATAATAATTAATATTTATAGAAGTAAATATATATATATATATATATATATATATATATATATATATATATATATATATATATATATATATATATATATATATATATATATTCATATGTATATATCACACACACACTTGACAAAAAAGTAAAAAATATCAAGGACGTCAACTCACAAAAAGTAAATCGATCATCCATGGCTTCCATATGTTTACTTGAAAATTTGAAGCTTACTCTGAACCTTACGAAGTTTTCGAACCGACGATTAGGATATTTCAGAAAAATTCAATACAGGTAGAATTTATTCATGATTCGTTATCAGGTTATCATTGCAGTCTTATTCATTACCACAACATAATATTCAATAACTATAAAGAGCAAAGTTAGTTTCACGTTCTTTTACGTTAATTCAGTCTAACTGAGCAACATAAGAAGATTAAGTTTTTTCGCATCATATTTCTCTATGATACCTGCATCGTCAAATAATCTTTTTGATGCAGTGAATATTCCCAAGCTTGAATATGTGCTTGCTTTTAAAAACTAAAAAATATCGAAGTGTACTTCAATTGATGAGTTCCATTCCATAATATTCCTAGTCAACAAAATAATTCCTAAAAAAATTTCGTTCTAAATTACTGTATAAAAATCCATCCAAATATTCACTCTAAAAGCACCAAATACACTATATTTCGTGCTTTAATCGCATCATGATTTATGATCATAGAATAACAATCGAGTTCCGGGGCCGCAGGCACAGTTAAATCCTTAGGTCTCCTCCCGTTCCTCGTCCGAAATTTGAACAGGAGCCTGAGCATCTCCTTTAGCTGTTTTTCTCGTCCGTTTTTCCTCGATTTCTAACAAATAGATAAATCGAACAGGAAAATCCGGAATGGTATACCTTTCCACAGGCTATAAAACTTGGAGTGCCATTATTTAAAGAAGGAAATCGCAAGGACATGTTTAGTGTTCCGCTACCCTCATCTCGGAGCGTCAAGCCAACGGAGAATCTTTAAAAATAGCTTTTTTGGTGTTAACCAAGCTATCTGTGGCTTACGAGCACGTTAATCGTTTAACAGTTTTTGTTTTTCCTCATGATAATTGAAGATAGATACATCTGAAGCTCAATGCTTGCAGGACATTTCAATCTCTGAAATTCAGACGCAGTGAAATAATGATAATAATATTAATTTATTCATTCACTACAAAAGATACAATTGTTTTTTTTAGGGTAGAGTAAATCAATGAATAATTCAACTCAAAGTTATCCGATAGGTGCGGTGAACGTGTCATTAAAATGTATGAGTAACTAACAAAATTTCTAAAGCAAAATAATATTCACGAAATTGAATCTACATAAAATCAAAAGCACGAATATCAAAACACTATACAATACATAAAACGCTCTCCAAATGCATTTTGCATGACCAGTTATTCAAAGAGTTATGCTGACCTCAGATACTTTCCTTAGGTCTTTCAAACAAGCAAACGCTTTCAGTCTATTTTTGAATAGATGGATATTTTTTATTCTTTTTGGGACAAAATTGTGAGCTCTGTGCTCCAAGAAAGTAGATCTTTGACAGATTAATTCCAAAATTCCGGGGAATTATCACAATTGTCTCCGCCTTGTGCCATAAGTATAAGGTGTGAGTATGCCCTTTTTTTGTACAATATCTGATAAAAGGAGTTGAAGAGTATATTTGGTAATGATCAAATGGTCCATCCCCAGTATAAAGCTAACCCAATAGATAGGTATATGGCCTGAAAAAGATTACTTTGGAGAATCAATTTTTGATGATCTCTAGAGGTTTTATATAACCTCTGAAGCGTTCTGAGGTAGGATATTGGTATACATTCCTTCAAGTTTTCAAATTTTTACTGCAAAAACTGCCATTTCTTCATTATATGTTCGATTTCTGGGCCCATTTCAAGTTGCTACCGATAATAATTCCCAAGTAGGTACTTTATATACGCTACAGGGGTTATAAAAACTTCTGATCGTATTGAAATATTTCAGGACATCAGTAACTTAACTACATGAAAACGGTAATAAATCGGGTTCTTTGAAATTTATCGTGAGTTCTTTGGAATTTTCCAATCTCATCTTTGGTGTATACCAGTCGTCAGCCTCATATCCAATATCTGTATCGTCAGCAGGACCCGTTATTTGTCCTGAACTATCCAGTGAAAACAGTTTATATATATATATATATATATATATATATATATATATATATATATATATATATATATATATATATATATATATATATATATATATATATATATATATATATATATATATATATATATATATATCTTGAAATTGATTTATTATACAACAATTGCCCCATACAGCAATGAATCATTCACCAAATTTGCGCCATTGCCGTTGATTTCGGGGGTGACGGGTCCACTGGTGAGACCTTTTCGTGATGAGAGACTGAGAACTGCTGTTAGAAATGAGTTTTTCCTGGGTACGCTGTTCGCATCAGTGAAGGACAAAACAGCTAATCTGAGTTGCACTAATGTTGTCTATAAGGTTCCTTGCTCTTCTTGTGAGATGAGTTATGTGGGAAAAACCTCTAAACAATTAAAACAGAGGTGTTGTTTTTAACAACACAAAAGTGATGTTACAAATCCAAATAAAGTTTGTTTTGCTTTGGCAGAACATGCTAGAAGTACAAATCATGACATGGATTTCGAAAATACGTCAATTCTGGAGTATAAGATGAATTCAAAGAACAGATATTTTTTAGGAATGTTCTTCTACATTAAGAGAAAACCCTCTTCAATGAATTGTCGTTTCGACATCAATAATATTCGCAAAATCTTTTCTTATTGAAAAAGTCATAATATCTATGAAATAAATCATGCATTGGAGTCATTAAAAGTATGAGAAGTCTTTTCAAGAAAGAAAAAGCATTGATATTCTGGTCCTTGGGCACTCGCAGAAAGCAAACGATACCTGTTTGCTTTCTTAAGAAACAAAGCTTCTTCCGCCTCCAACAGACATAATTGTTTGGCAATTCGGATGTTTTAAAATCTGATATTTAATTTTTGTTCAAAGTATATTCAGTAATGGTTGTATTCAAGTTTAATGATCAGTAACATAGAATTGGTGGGTCTTCGTCTTTTAATTCAGTAGTGATTTTTATAACATCAACTCATATGACTATATATAGTTATAATACGAAGGTATTCTTGTCAGTTTTTATATATATATATATATATATATATATATATATATATATATATATATATATATATATATATAATTCGTTTAGTTTACTTGTGCTTTGCTTAATAATATAAGTGTGAAGGTTTCTTGGGAATGAGCACAGTTTAAACTTGATGGAGTAGTTCTCGCACTATTCAGTTTTACGAAAGATTTGTGAAATTGAAGTCAATTTCCAACCAACAATAAACCTATAATATTCTTGAAAACGGCCTAGGCCTAGGCCGAAACATATGTCGAATAAATAATTACTCCATCAAGTTTAAACTGTGCTCATTCCCAAGAAACCTTCACACTTATATATATATATATATATATATATATATATATATATATATATATATATATATATATATATATATATATATATATATATATATATGTAACGCCATTTAGTGCACTATGCACTGACGTTATAGTATTTAGTGTATTATGTTACGGTAGAGACCATATCACAAATTCTGTAATCCTTGTACCTGTACTCGTATCATTCTGTGATACTCATATTATTCTGTGAACGGTCTGACAGTACTTAAGGCGCGACATCTTATTTTAACCTCCTATTCTGTTTGTATATTTTGTGGACGCAGAGCTAAATATTAATATTCAATCGACATTTAATTCTCGATTCTTGTTTCAGGTTTGTTATATTTTAGAATAAGTTAATATTGTATTTATTGAATAAATTCTTGTTTCAGAATTAAACATTCATCGAGAGTCATTGACTATTAAATAAAATAGAAAAATAACTAAATTATAAATCGAGAATTTTTGTCAAGTAATAATGTCTCAAAACAAGAAATATTCCGTTCTGGTCCACTTGAGAATTCAAGCCGAAGAAGCAGTTGATGGTAAGATAATTCAGAAAATAAAAACCATTCGTCCAGATGGAAGAGAAAAAATATACCTGTTTCCTGTGGAACATCAAGAATTGAAATTTCATGAAGAATTCGTAACCATCAACAAAATGAAGAAGATTTGTAAATCTATAAAGAAATGTGGTGAGTTTCGAAATATTTCAGTAGAACTACCTAGAGAAATAGCAAATCTATACCTGGATTCTGATTTTGATCTGGTTTTCAAAGATTACTACCTAGAAGAAGTTGTAAATAAAATAAATAAGATACCTGAAACTCCATCTTTAGATATTCCAGAAATAATTAGAAAAATAGTGGAGACACTTAGTTCAAACAGGCCACAGTTAAGCTTTTATGACATTACTAAGAATTTCATTTTGGATAATTATAATGGTAGGAATGATAATGCTGAGTTATGGTTAGAAAATTTTGAGAATGAATGCATACGGTTTGAAATTGCTGAGGAGAAAATGTTTGAAATATTAAGATTATTTTTAGATGGAAATGCAAAAGATTGGTATACGTCTGCTAGAATCAAATATGGCTTGGAAACACCATGGGTAATATTTAAGGACTCTTTCAGGAAAACTTTCTCAGAAAAAGGTTGGTCAAGTGCACTATTAGTTTATAATCTTAGACATAAACGTGGATCAATGGTAGAATATGCTCTGAAAAAAGAGAGAATGTTATTATCACGAGATCCTAAGATGCCTGAGGCAATTAGAATTGACTTGATTGTAATTGGTCTACCAATCTTCATTCAAGAAAAATTAGATAACGAAATAAAAAGTACAGAGCACCTGATCATTGAAATTAGAAAATATGATACAAAAGTTTCAAATGAACATTCCGATAAAGTAGATAATGCAGTTTCTAAAGAAAAGCTAGGGAATAAAGAAAAATTTCATCCTAGATCTGAAAAGAAACCTTGTGAGATTTGTGAGAAGTTGGGTTCACCAAACCGATTTCACAAACAGGAAAATTGTTGGAATAAACATAGAATTAAATCAGTTAATACTACGGAACTTCAGAGAGACTTGATAGATAGAATATCTAATTTTACAATATCACAAAAAGCAGAAACAGACATTACTAAGAGGAATTTAATGGGATAGCTAGAAACATACTAGCTCCAGAAATAGAAGTTAATTTCAATAATTTTATAGTTAAAGAAAATTTTTAAGAAAACAGAAATCATTTGGATGAAGAAAACAAAGAAGAGATCAATTCCTTGATAAACACATATGCTTCTTGGAAAGAAATTTTAATCAAAGAAACAATACAGATATTCAATTAAAAATCAAATCGAAACAGGAAACCAAATTTCAGGTTCATTAAATGTGTATTTAATCGAAGAATCAGAATCACCTTTTGTTGCAGCTCCAGTCACATAAACATTTAAGAAAGAAGAAAACACAACACCGAAGTTGTTCCTGACACAAAGTGACTCCCGGAAGGGGGGGATGTAACGCCATTTAGTGCACTATGCACTGACGTTATAGTATTTAGTGTATTATGTTACGGTAGAGACCATATCACAAATTCTGTAATCCTTGTACCTGTACTCGTATCATTCTGTGATACTCATATTATTCTGTGAACGGTCTGACAGTACTTAAGGCGCGACATCTTATTTTAACCTCCTATTCTGTTTGTACATTTTGTGGACGCAGAGCTAAAGATTAATATTCAATCGACATTTAATTCTCGATTCTTGTTTCAGGTTTGTTATCTTTTAGAATAAGTTAATATTGTATTTATTGAATAAATTCTTGTTTCAGAATTAAACATTCATCGAGAGTCATTGACTATTAAATAAAATAGAAAAAAATAAATATATATATATATATATATATATATATATATATATATATATATATATATATATATATATATATATATATATATATATATATATATATATATATATATAAATGAAGATTAACATTATATATTGATATTCAACTTTCATTCATTTAATTGATTTATTAATTGGAAACGCTCCTGTTATTCGAAAAAAGTTATGGCAATAAGTGGAGAGTATATTTCGAATTCATATTGAAAGATACCAAGAGTTTGACTCTATCAAATTTGGTAAATTGTGGAATGTGAAAGGTTCTTGATTATGTGAACATTATGCAATGACAGTTTAGATTTCATCGTCGGACCGTTTCTTGAAGTGGCAAAAACAGAAAACTGATAACTGGACCATCTCTTCGTGTTTGTATTGACACCTGATGTTTTGTGAGGCGAAGTAGGTACTGTTTCGTTTTGAATCTTGGGAAGCGACGGAACCTGTCCTATTTATTGCAACAGAGTGAGATTGGATATGTCGAAGAGAAAACGCGTTCCATCTGTAAATTGAACATTGATAAAACACAGATTAAATTAAGATGTAATGGAATTTGTAAAAAATGGTTTCATAAGGACTGCTCAGACTAGACAGATAATGCTTTGTTGAAGATTTCAGAGAGAAACTCGAAGAGTACTTTTGTATGCAATGATTACCATATACGCAAAACAAAAATAAAGTCGCAACAGCATAAATTGTTGATTACAGATTCTGAAGGTGAAGTCAGCGAAACGCAGTATCTGAGGCATGGTGAAATGCCTCGGAATAGCCATTATGGGTAACTGTCTGCTCCAACAAATTCATACCTTATAAACATGATGGAAGAAAAATTCAATATCCTTGAGGAGTCGATGAAGTCCAACAGTGATAAAATGGAAGAAATGAAAGAGAAATTTAATTTGAAATTATTGCTCAAAAATCACAAATTGAAGAAAGAAAATGAAGATACGAATCATTACCATGTTGCCATTGAAGTAGATTTTGGAATGCAACGTGATTGTCTAGGAAATGGACGACGCGTGGTCTCAAAAATAACCAATTATAAGAAAGTAAATAAATGTCTTGAACGATCTGATTCTAGAACCTTCCACTCTGCTAGTGACTTCAATAATATGACTAAGATTTTGATAGAAATCATACATAAATCTATTAAGAAAAATACAGTGGAAGAGATAACTAAACATTATGAGAAAAAACGTAAAAATTGGAATACCAAATGCCTGCTGAAATCAATTCAAATTAGGTATAATTTATACAAAGTAACTCAAAGAAACCCTAATAAAAAAGAATATAGAGATATTTTTTTAAATATCGAAATAGGTTAATCATCTTATTGAAACAATGTGAGATAAACTATTTTAAAAGTCCTAAGAATATGTGGAATATAGTAAATGAGTTAACCAACGTTAAAAGAACGGATATTATCAAAGGAATAAAAAACAAAAATGAGATGCTCATTCGCGAACTAAATATATTGCTGAGGTTTTCAACAGACATTTCTTAGATGTTGGTCGATCTTCGCTTGAAATCTTTGCACGGGGTAAGCCTAGCACAAATCTTCATTATAAAACGGTTATATGGAACTGTAACAACGTATTATTTGCTCCAGTTCATGCCGCTGAAATTGAGAATATAATTAAGAAATTGAGAGAAATAATAAAGCACCAGGATATGACGATTTGACTGCCGAGAGCTGAAACAAGTTTCGGAAACAATAGCTGATGAAATAAGTTCTTTACTAAATAAAATGTTGGAATCGTTAAAATATTCTGATGCTTTCAAGCTTGCGGTTGACAAAGCGTTATACAAAACCGGAAATGAAACTTTAGTTACATACTATCGGCCAATATCTCTTATGTCGAGCCTTGCAAAAATATTTGAAAAGGTAATAAAAGTTAGACTGAGTGGTTTCTTTCGTTAGATCGGAACCATTTCTAGTAACCAATTCGGTTTTCGTTAAAGCATATATTTTCAACGCAAGATGCCTTGATTTTTCTTCCGTCAAATATATGCTCTGACATAGATAAGGGTAAAAAATTTATGGTGATTTCCTCAGACCTTGCGAAGGCGATTGACACGGTTTATTATGGAGAATTTTTCGATGTATTCGAGAAGGTGGGAAGAGAGGTAGTGCTCTGGAAGTTTTGAAAGATTCTAACAGCTCTGAGGGCAGCATCGTGTGTGGGATTCCCCATGGCACTGTTCTGGGATCACCCTGGTTTACGATTTATGTGAGCAGCTTGCTGAACCTGACCTTAAATGGCTCAATCATAAGTCTTGCTGATGAAAGAGCATTAGTTGTTAATAGAGGCACTTGGGAAGATGTATAGCAAAAATCTAGAATTGATATGAAAATATTCGATTACTGGATGTACCAGAAGAGATTAACTATAAATTACGGTGAATCAAAATTTCTCGCTTTACATGCTAGTCTCGTCATTTGCCGTCTTTTTTTTTTGTGGATATGGATTCAGATAGAAATATCCACATCTAAAATGGAACCACCACCTGAAAAATTATGCAAGTACACTGCGTAGCATGATATATCGTTTTAAACATCTGAGGGATGTATTTGACGTCAGTTCCCCTTCAAAGATATACTATGGGCTAATAAATTCGAGACTCTCCTACGGAATTTTGGCTTGAGGATCGGCTGGTGACAAATACATATACAATATAAAGGAAGGTACCGCAAAAGAAATTTCTGAAAATTATTTTCAAAAAACAAAGTACCTACCCTTCAAAGAGTCTATATGCTGAAATAGGAGTAATGAACCTGAGAAAAATTTTTGCACTGTTAGTGTCAACAACAGTTCACAAATCAATACATTGTTTGTCAATTGTGGAGCAGGGTTATAGCACACGCCAGAAAGGTATACTGTACGAAACCCCATTTTCCTTCAAATAATTCGGTTAACGAAGCACAGAGTATCTTGGGCCTCGTATTCACAACATCTTAGCGGTAGAGCTTAGGAGTATTGAAAATATTAGGAGTTATACCAGAGCTGTCAAAAAATTTTTAATGCAGTTTGATAGTGAGAGGTAGCATGACGTAATTCGACGCAGAGTTTGAGTTCTGTTTTCTTTTATGTCTCTGGTTGAACTAACTTTTTTATATAGCGTTTGAACTTGAGTAGACCAGAGACAGCCGCTGGCTTTGTGGTTTCGACGCATTTACATTGGGATCTGCTAAATTTATGATGTTTATCTTGATTCAATCGTTTCGTTTTTTTTGTTAAACACTTTCAATGTTTTCATTTTGGGTGTATCTTATGGTTTTTGGTTATAGAATAATTGAATTCTATTTAAAATATTTGTAAAATTTAAAATAATATTAATTATTTAAAATAATTGTAAAATTACTCTATGTGTTGAGAATAAACTTATCATTATTACTTATTATATATATATATATGACGATATTGCTATCATCACAGACAAAAGAACTGAAGCCATTCGCGCCGTAGAAAAACTAAATGAAATTACGCAGAAAACCAGGTTACAAATTTCTTATGATAAAAGCAAATACATGGAACGAAAACCAAAGAATGAATCTTCTCTTAGGACAAAACAAAGTGAAATTCTGCAAGTAGGCCATTTTGAATATCTCGAGGAAGTTATACAGTCCTCAGGTTCAAACCGAATCGCTAATGAACAGAGAATAACCAAGCTCCAAAGGGCCTACAAACTAACATGGGCTCACTATAACAAAAAGTGCATTTCGGGAGGCGCCAAATTGAGGCATTATAACACAACGATTCTTCCAGAAGCAATCTACGCAGCTGAACCAATGGTTATTGGCGGCTATTCAAGAATTAGAGAAATAGAAAAACAAGAACGAAAAATCTCAATCAATAGAAACGGTATTTGGATGAAAAGACCTCAGAATGAACTGTATCAAAAGACAAATACGACAACGGAAGAAATCAGAAAACGACGAGCAAAGTTCTATGCACATGTGTACAGAATGAAACAGTCCAGAATACCGAAGAAACTACTCATTATAATTATGAATAGTAATTGCGGAACAGAGTGGCTAAAAGAGGTCCAAAAGGATCTACAACAGAACAATATAAAAATTTCGAAGATCACAATGAATGTCGCTATAAAATCGCACATGTGAAGTTTGAGCAAAAATCAAATCGCCAACCTGGATTAAAGTGGACAGATGAACGGAAGAAAGAGCATTCAGAGAGGATGAAGCGTTTTTGGGAAGCAAAAAAGATGAAGCAAAATTCCTAATGATTGCGAATTCAAGTTCAGTCGCTCTCCTCATGGGGAACAATCGAAATAATAATAATAAATAAATATATATATATATATATATATATATATATATATATATATATATATATATATATATATATATATATATATATATATATATATATATATATATATATATATATATATATATATAGGAGCGGATCCAAGATAGTTATCTGAGGTACTACATTATGTGACCGGTCTTTCTTTACACATCACTTCAGAAACCTTCACAACCTGTGCGTATTCTTTCAAATAATTGCAAGCAGAGATGAGAACGAAGCAAGATTTAAGATTTCGTCCGTTCTGCATCGTTAATTATTTTTGCGTGCATTCTGTTCAGACGATGGTAGTTCATTTTCTGTAAGAACGAAGTGAGTCTGTTTCTCAATATATATTCAACACATTCAGATATATGTGGGTTGCGTAAGATGGGACGATGACAATACAAATCCATGAATAGTATTTTACTGAGTGAGATGAAATAATGGTAGTAATAACAGAAAATTGTGGTTTGAGAAAGCTAAAAATCTGCTTATTCAATTTTATTGATGCCAAAATCTGTAATACGTAATTAGGGAAGTAGTCAGTAATTACGATGCGCAATTTAATTTCATCACTTATAGCTGAATCTATTTCAAATGCTTACAAAAGGTAACGTTACAAAAAGGTAACGATTTAAACGATACTACGGCATAATGTATTCAGTTATATCAACTTTTGACAGAATTGTCAACCAGCCGAAAGATGTATAAAGTAGAAGACTTAGTTTTTGTGGAAATATGCAGAATATTTCAATTATATTATCAAATTTCTCGAATGTTATGGAGTGTATTCTATTTAGAATCATTTATTAACATTCTCAAATAATAAAATGGGTTGAGTGTACAATATTGTTTGATATTCAGGGAAATGTTCCAATGATTCTATTAAATAATTCAATCTCAAAAATTTCCAAGGTAATGAACTTAAGTTGCATATTCAGAGGATACATTCTATGAATGAATACTTTTCAGTTTGAAACTCTCGAAAAAATATTCGTTAGATGTATGTACGTTTCGAGTGAGTTTGTCTAGTTGGCACTGAGACTTCATTATGTAGTTTTACCGACTAATTAAAATAGCACATTCTTCATGCACTAAATATACTAGAATTCAATAAGTAATGCAATACCAGTGCTGATAAAATTATTCAACCCAATATATTCATCACAATTCAATAGTTTCTTTTAACGATTCTATTCGTAATTATTCATTCCGAATTAAGTACGTAAATCTCTCTGTAATGACTGAATAAAGAAACAAAAATTAGATTCAATTTAATAGTGGTGTATAATATTGCCCTTGAAACAGTCAGAACCTGGTTTAATGACCATCAATTAATAGTAAATAGTAATAGTAAAAAACAATGCTCAACCAACAGAAGTAATCCTGTAAAACTGCATTTTGTTCCGTTCAATCAACTGCACGGAAATTCAATTGGGCTTGATGCCACTAAGATTTTCTGTTATGTGTTCAGTCGGAATATCATTTATTTCTGGACTCCAAGGTGGTTTTATGTCCGAGGATGCAATACGTATCGGAATTGATGACACTTATCGCTATCGGAATTTGGATTGCCCTAGAACGATAAACTTGATGGAAAGCAGCATAAAATTTATCACATTTTTACAACAACATAGTTTTCCCACCGTACGATTTGTACAGTGAAAGTCGGCCAAATATCACCTTAAAGTAATTGCCTAGAACATTTTATAACCGTAGCTGAGGTATCAGCTCCTGGCCTCGATCTGGAAAATTCGGAAATACTGTTTTCCGTGGAAACAGCGCGCTGGATTGAGATAATTCTTTTAATTTCTGAACAGTCATAGCTTAGAGAGATTGGTATCAGACAGAATGTCATTTTTATTATTACATTCAGGGATATGAATTCCGTTCATACATTATTCGAACAAACGTATAGGACTCAAAGATTTTCCTATTACTTATGACCAAGCAAATATATATTTATATATATATATATATATATATATATATATATATATATATATATATATATATATATATATATATATATATATATATATATATATATATATATATATATATATATATATATATATATATATATATATATATATATATATATATATATATATATATATATATATATATATATATATATATATATATATATATATATATATATATATATATATATATATATATATATATATATATATATATATATATATATATATATATATATATATATATATATATATATATATATATATATATATGTATAATATTCGAACAATGTTTGATGCGGAAGAAAATTTAAATAAAAGTGAAAATTGTCGGCATATCCGGCAGATTGGTAGCAGCCTTTTACACGTGTTTCGAGCTTTTTGGCTCTCCCCAGAACGGCGTAGCTAAGTTCAAGTTGTACTAACCTGGAAATCTCCCAATCCGGAGAGAACAAATGAGTAAGGTTGAAATGTGGCGACTTCCTCCAGAGGTTGTCCTGTATTTCTTAGTTCTTTTTTGTGTTTCCATCTACAGGTACTTACAACTTGAATTTGGCTACGCCGTTCTGAGAAGAGCCAATAAGCTCGAAGACGTATCAACGGCTGCTACCAATCTGCGGTATATACCGACAATTTTCACTTTCATTTTATATATGTATATATATATATATATATATATATATATATATATATATATATATATATATATATATATATATATATATATATATATATATATATATATATATATACAGGCAGTCCTCAACTTACGTCGAACAATGTTTTGGTACTTTTCCTCAAGCATACGTCAATTGTTTCGATTTCCGGCATAGAAGAATTCACTTTTTGCGAGGTCAGAAGAACTGACTGATGAAGATCTTATCGAATTGGAGGCAAAAGTACAAGAAGTAGAAATCGAGTCACAAGAATTAGCTTGCTCTATTAGTAACTCTGAAAAATAACTTAAACTAAAGAAACTTTCCGTAGCATTTGCAAATTTGGAGAATGCCATGAAAATTTTTGAAGAAAAGGTCCTAATTTTGAGAGTTGAAGTTTTAATGTCAATAACAAAATTTGTGCAGCCTATCAGTATTACCAAGACCTATTTGATAGTAAGAAGAAAGAAGCGAATCAATCTAGAATTGATAGGTTCTTCAACCCAAAAGTTCAAGTTATTAATTCTCATTACATATTTTGATTACATATTAAAATTTTATCATTAATGCTATTAATAACACACATAGGTATACCAAAAATAACTATCAATTTCATAAGTACATATATAATTTTTTCAAGAACTTACTTTTGATAATAAACTATGTATACCCTTTGTTATAAATGCAGTTTTTCAAAATTTTGAGTCTGTGTGAATCCTAACCCTTGAGTTTTACATGTAAACATATGAAAAATTTGGTCTCGACTTACGTCGTTTCGATTTACGTCGCGTATTTCGAGAACCTAACATGCCGTAAGTACGAGGACCGCCTGTACATACATATATATATATATATATATATATATATATATATATATATATATATATATATATATATATATATATATATATATATATATATATATATATATATATATATATATATATATATATATATATATATATATATATATATATATATATATATATATATATATATATATATATATATATATATATATATATGAATGTTTCACGACTGTAGATATGTATTTTCAGTGTTTAATTGGGATTCCAGTCTAGGACAGAAAAATCAGTTACCAAGCTTTCGAAAATGTTTATTTTCTTCTTCAGGGCCAAAATAGTACCATATCAACAGATTATATAACAAGGCAATATCGAAAATTTTCATTACAATCACTATGAAGTTAGTCCGAAAGTACATTTGTGTTTTGAATTCTGAAAGTAAGTACAAGTGTTCCCAAATGCATTGTGTTCGAATATTACTGTAATCTACGTGTTAGGTAGCTGAATGAAGCAACGACAGTAACTGTATTTATCAATTCCGCCTCTCAAGTGGAATGTTTCCATATGTTTCCAAGGGCGTTTCTTTTAACTGCATGGCGTTGGCCGAAGTTTTATGACTAACGAAAAGAGAATGAATTTATTTTGTGTATAAAATTACACAGTCATTAATCAGAAGAACCCATGAGATTATATATATATATATATATATATATATATATATATATATATATATATATATATATATATATATATATATATATATATATATATATATATATATATATATATATATATATATATATATATATAAGTTATCTGTATCAGATTTTTTGTTAATAAAATTTCCTCTCTTTTCTATAGGAATGATTTCTTTCAGGAAAAGTCGGTTGTTGTCATTATTTGCGTGATTGCAAATAATTACATTATACCAGGTTCATAAATTAGATATACCTTTAGGCCTCTAGTAGGTTCCTTAAATTCAGTAAAGTATGAAATAGCAAAATTTTTAGAAAATATATTGACGGCAGCATTCGAAAATACGACAGATTATAATATAAAAGACACATACCATTTTGTCAACTCTATCAGATTCTCTAGGTTACAAAATTGGTACCTGCAGATTTCTCTCGACGTAATCTCCTCTTCACCAATACTCCTGTCAATCTGGTAGTACGTATTTGAGAAGAAAAATCGAAATTGATCCAGCTCTTCACCAACTTGAATATAATAGCATGTTGCTGATCAGATTTGTATTCCACAATACGTGTTTTGTTTTTAATATAGTTACAACTGTAGTGCTAGCTTATTCACTATATAATGGTTTAAATTTATTGCCATTTTAGCTAAATTTCGTTTTATCCATGAATTTTTTTTTTAATTCGATTATTAATGTATCAAATGATATGACAGAATCAATGCTAAAAATCTTTGATTATTTCAATAGATTTATTCAATATAGAATTCAGGTGGAGAAAGATAATTCAATTTCTTAGTTGATACGAAATTGATACGATCTCCTGAAGATGATATACAGTTGGACTGGTTTCTGAAGCCAATATCTTCAGGCCGTTTCTTGAATAACTATTTCAATCACCCTAAGAAACTAAAAATTAATACTGTCATGCCAGAGAAGCAGAATGTAACATATAGTGATGATTCGTTTCAAACACCAAATTTGAATCGCCTACTGAATATTTTCAAGAACAACGGATACCCGGAACATATTCTAAAAAAGTTAATTTGAAGTCCTCATTTTTACGACGGTCCAACACAGGTTGTTCGAATCGAATTTGAGTTTAAAATGCTTTCCTTTATTGCCAGTTCGTCACAAAATATAGTTCAAATCTTCAAAGAATTTTCAACTGTTGAAATTACCAGTTATAACTCCTCACAAACGCAAACTTGATCACGAAACTAATGGAGTTAACACCCTTGATTTTCCGAGACGAATTGGTGTACAAGATATAGTGTCAAGGTTGTGATGGATCATATATAGGGCAGATGAAATAGTGCTTTAACGAACGATTGTGTTAGCATAAAAATGATTGTAGTTTAAGGAAAAACTCATGGTCTACCAAAATATAAAAACAGGCCACGCTTTCGATGTCAACAACAAAAATTGTTGAATCGTGAAGGCAAAATTTGTTCCTCGAGATGGTGCACATCAAAGAAGACAAAAATGCAGTTTATTACAGCTCTGATACTGGTCAACTTACAACATGTACAGTAGTATTCCAGCCAGATTACGATGGAAGCCATCTTTTCAATCTCTCAAATACCACCAGTCCTTTATTGTCGTTGTCACTATGAAGAAATGAAAACATTTGTAATAAGTTTTGTCAAATATTCTATTTGTACAAACTTGTGTTTTTGTAAGTTGTTTTCTGTTTATGAAACTGTGTTTTTCAATAATTTCTGGAATTTTTTTCAAACAAATCTCTTCAACAAGTAATGAAATATGGTGAAATATTGAGAAAATTTAAAAAAGAGTTTCTTTGATGACTGGATATGAACTTCAAATAGACTTCGTGTTCACCAAGTCCGTCCTATTTTGTATATGCATAGTGAACAATTTGATTTATAGAACAATTTCACAATTATGAATGAACATGATCAAGATTATAATATGAAACAAACAAAAATGCATTCATAAATAAAACTTCAATTGTGTTTGAAAAATACAATTTTAGTTCAGCAATAAAAATAAATCTTTGGTAAGTTTATATTTCTGAAGGCTGACGTTAGTTATAATTGCTTCACTCAACTTAATGATACTCTTCTGAAACAAAGACATCTTTTCTTACTTCTAACGTTACGAGCAGTGCACGAAAGTGATTTCAAATGCCTTCTTCTACTTTTCAGCATGAACTTATTCAAAATATTAGGTAAGTTTTTATCAAATGTAATAAGTGTTATCACAAATATTTTGTTTGTTGTGTTCAAATACATAACATATACAATTTTTCTCTACTTTCATTCAAATAATGACAGGTGCCCTAAAAACGAAGGTGGGATAACTTCGGAACGTAATTTATGCTTCAAAAGAATCCTTGCAAAGCTCACTTCCACTATACCTTCATGTTCAGAAACCAAACAAATTCGTTGTGATAAAAATACAGAATTCATCACACGTCATCCCGAAACGTTAGAAAAGAAGGAAATCAACGGGAAAATAACCCCAGGGAAAGAAATGTAGGGAATTTGAATACCTATCATTTATTTGATATATTGTAATGCTCGATATGATGACAACAGATGGAGTTACATACTGAGGAGAATTTGTAAAATCCAGACTGTGGTTGTTTCATAGAATGGCAGTATATTAGTCTCATCAGACAGACAATTCTAGAGTTCCATTCATTTTTGTCTGAAAATTCCCACATTTCAATTCAGAATAGACGATCTGATTCACATTTTTAATTTGAATATCTTCGTATACTTATAGAGTGAAATTGCATCAATTAGAAGGTGATGGAAAGGTGAATTTCGAATTTAGTGAATAACTAGAGTGTATGAACCGGAGAAATTGTGACTGTCCAGCATGAGAAAAAACAAACCGCTTTTCACAATATCCGTTTTCATAAAAAGTCATGGAATGCATAGTGTTTTTTTCAGAAAAAAACACAAGATGGGTAGAGAAAAAGTTTCAACAGAAAGACTATACAATGTTGATGAATTCAAATCGAATCAGAGATATTACTATAGATATGAGGAAGTAACTGGTGTTTTTTTAGAGGTATAGAACTTTGAGTTGGCATAACTGTTGAAGATGGCGACCGATTCAACAGCTGACGAGAGATTATTCTCAGTTTGGTTCGGCAATTCATCGTGAATAGACTCACGCCTGAACAACGCTTGCAAATAGTGGATTGCCGTTGTTCCCGATTTTCATAAGCGAATTTTGTTTAGCGATGAAACGCACTACTGGTTGAATGGCTACGTCAACAAATCAAACCGCCGCATTTGGAGTGAAGATAATCCTCAAGTGTATGTCAAAACACCGTTACATCTAGAAAAATTGACTTTTTGGTGCGCTTTTTGGGCTGGTGGAATCATTGGTCCGTATTTCTTCAAAAACGATTATGGCCAGAACGTTACAGTAAATGGTGATCGGTATAGAGCCATGATTACTAACTTTTTCATTCCTGAATTGAACAACCATGATCTCCAGGAGCTGTGGTTTCAACGAGACGGCGCAACATGTCACACAGCTCGTGCCACAATCGATTTATTGAAAGACACGTTTGGTGACCACCTAATTTCACGTTTTGGACCTGTGAATTGGCTTCCAAGATCTTGTGATTTAACACCGCTAGACTACTTTCTATGGGGCTATGTGAAGTCATTGGTCTGTGCGGATAAGTCACGAACGCTTGACTATTTGGAAGACAATATTCGCCGCGTTATTGCCGATATATGGTCACAAATATTGGAAAAAGTCATCGAAAATTGGACGTCCAGATTGGACTACATCTGAGCCAGCCGTAGCGATCATATGCCAAAAATCATATTTAAAATATAATGCCATAAGATTATCTTTCGAATGAAAAAAATTCTTGTCAATCGAATGATCCACCGATGTTTTATTGTAATTTGAATTTCTATACCTCTAAAAAAAAAACATCTTCATATCTACATTGCAGAGTTAGCAACTTTTCACCACAATTTTGTTGAATTATTGCGTAATTGTCTTAGATTGTTACCTTGTTAGCATTACACGATTTTGGTACCCTCTTAACTGTTAGCTGAAATGAATAGGTAATGAGTCATAGTTTAAATGTTGAACATATGTGGTATCCATCACGTCTAGTTTTCGAGGTATATGTCAGCATATAAATTTGATACGAGACTTAGATTTATCAATTAAACAAGCTGAATTACTAGGATCTGGATTCAAAAGAGTGGAATTTAAGTGGAATTATCAAACGACAGACTTAGGTTCTAGTGTTCAGCGAAGCTTTGAAAATGGGTAACACCCCGACACAAATGTCAAGCAATAAATTGACAGAAATTGTAACATATTCCCCTACGGAATGTTGGTGATTGCACCGGCTAGCTCTAAGATTTTGGGAGACGTATATAAATTTATCAGACTTATGCACAATATAGACAGTGAAACTAGATAATTATATTGAACAATTTCTATTCAATGTCTTTTGAATCAAGATAGCGAACAAATTTAGATAAAGATCTTTCTTATCTTGGATCCGGTTGTTCTCTGCTTGGAATCCAAATCTTCAAAGCCACTCGATATTTGGAGGAACCTCAATTTGAAATTCTATTTCAACTACAAGGAATATAATGAAGCCTCAACTCCAGGGTATATAGTAAAACCCTAATTTGAAACTCCCGTTTCAACTCCAGGGGATATAGCGCTTACAAGCGAACTCACAATTAATAAAGATATATTTGACAACCAAAAAATTAGTCAGTAGTAATATTCGATATTTAAAATATCGGAATGAATCTTTAACCGGAATATCATGTGTACATCGGTGCATTTCGAACTACAATTATTTCATGCGATGTAGTCTGAACATTATTATCTCTTCAACTAGTATTATAGTATTTTGAAACGTTACAAAATTCAGTGTTACAAAACCGAGGGTTATTTATTGAGTCATTCCACAATGTTTTACTAAGAGATCACCAAACAATCAATCAACTTTTTCGAGAAATATATTCAACGATACAAAAGAATTGATAATCGATGTTTTATTCTGATATTGAAAAAGCAGAATACGAATATGAGCATTTCACTTTTCACTTTATTGGATTTGATTTCATTGGAAAACTTTCTCAAAAAATTTATTTATTACTATTCTTTCCAGATCGACTTGAGCTTCACCCTATAACAGAATACCGTAGGAAATAAAAAAGTTTTTTTTCATAATCAACTATTCGAATCAGTCAATTATTCAAATATATATATATATATATATATATATATATATATATATATATATATATATATATATATATTATTTCATTATGAATATTTTTAGCAAAAACAGGCTTCTTTTAATATGGAAAACTTTATTTTTATTGACGTTTCGTTTATATCACAATAACTCAAAAGAAATGAATAATTGAATTTATGAATTACTATATATTGATTCAATAGAAATTAGTTATATTCAATTAATATAATACTATATAATAATTATTATAGTAATTCATAAACGTTTCAATTATTCATTAGTTATATAAAGTTGTGATATTATTATTTTGAATGAAACAATCATATGGAAAAAAACTTTCATCAAAAGTAATGAATAATTGAATTTATGATTTACTATATATTGATTCAATAGCAATTAGTTATATTTACTTAATATAATACTATATATCAATTATATAGTAATCAGTTATTCAATAGTTTTGACAAAGTTGTGATATACAATGAAACGTCAATAAAAATGAAGTTTTTCATATTAAAAGATGTCTGTTATTGCTAATATTATTCAAAATAAAATATCTTGAACAGGCAATAAATCAATTTGATATATATATATATATATATATATATATATATATATATATATATATATATATATATATATATATATATATATATATATATTACTAAAAAGTTTTGCCTTCTTCCTGACCTTTCTGATATATAATATTTTTTTACTGGGTTGAGGTCAATTGTAACATTTCTTCTAGATTTACTTCACAGGACTTTATTACGCGTTTCGGTTCTAAAAACCATTTTCAAATAATATTGTCCAAAATTGTCAACAACTACAAAAATTCGGTATCAAAACAAATATAAACGGGTTAAAAATCTTAAACAACTTACTCTTTCTATGTATATAACAAAAAACATTGAGGACATTAGTTTTCAAAAACAATTTTGGGAGAATCACTTTCCTTCATTCATGCACATTGGTATTACTTGTCTCAATTGAAAAGAATACCGATTGATAATGTCATACATTATGTTTATGTTTACTGTATGCATGGTTGCAGGATTACAAGATGAAATATATCTACAAATTTTTCATGCAATGATGGTTAATTTGAAATGATGTTATTATATATTTGATTGAAGTTTTCTATATATGTCTTAGAGTTAATGGTATTCTTGTCAAGTTGAACAGCAATCATTTCTTTTATATTTTTTTTCTGGTCATTATATTCAGTATCTACTATTTCTAGATTATCAAAATCAAAAGTGATGGTTTTCGATGGCATGTTTTGCTAGTGCCGTGCATTTGACATTATTTCTTACCGAGTATTTGTAGATTCTCTTGTGTATATACTGCTTTGTGTTTCCGATGTAACTAGCATTGCAAGCAGTACATTTAATTTTGTAAATGGAATGTGTGGTGTTTCGTTTATCAACTTTTGGTTTTAACTTAACAAAAAAATATTTTGTATAGTTATTCGGTTTATGTACTATTTTGATGTCATATTTTTCAAGGCAAATTTTAATTTTTTGTGATAAATTTGGTACAAAATTGATTCCAACATATGTTACATTTTCCTTATTCGTTTAATTTTTTCTGTTGGCTTCTGTGTTATAAACTTGATGGATTTTTTTATTCATTATGGGTTTAGTAAAATATGGAGGGTAATTATTTTTATTTAATATTTCTTTCACTTTTTTTAGATTTTGAGGTCTACGGAAAGGATGTGACAATTTTTGACAAACAATGTGACACACTGTTTCATTTAACCAATTAGTTTGAATGTCGCCTTTTTTATTATATTGTATTGTTATATTCAAAAAGTTCAAAGAATTTTCTCGCTCAAAATCAATTGTGTATTGTAAACGTGGATTGAAGGAGTTAAACTTTTCAAGTATTTCATTTATTTTCTACTTCGGAATAGACGTTATACAGTCATCAACGTACCTTTTGAAAAATAACGGTTTAAAAGTGAGTTTAGGAATAATGTTGTTTTCTATTTCTTCTAATACAAGATTAGCAATAGTGGATGAGATGGGTGAGCCTATGGGTGTTTATGAACTCTGTTTTTGGTAACCTGGTATGGGGTTCTAATAAACTCCATTTTTTGTCTATCACTTCTATTTCTAACTGCGTTGGTACGTTTGTGAACAACGAAATAACATCCAAGGAAACAAGAATGAAGATGTTAGGTATTTTTTGTGTTTTTATGAAGCCACAGAAGTCCCAGGAATCCTTTACAAAAGTTGGTGTTTCACCAATAATCTCAGATATTGTTTCGGAGAGGTATTTTGAAAGTTTATAAATGGGGAAATTTAATGTACTCACTATGGGTCGGAGAGGGACATTCTATTTTTCAGTTCTTTGGATATGAGTTTTTTATTAAACCAAGTAATAATCATTTTATTCAAAGCAAGTTGAGTATTCAGTGTGGGATCAATTTTATCTTTTCTGTATATATTTTCATCTTCAAGTAAGTTTGCCATCTTATTTATATAGTAATTTTCATTGATGATAATCTGTTTTCTTGCATTTTTCGGCGTTTAAAATCAAAAATATAATAACATCATTTCAAATTAACCATCATTGCATGAAAAATTTGTAGATATATATTTCATCCTGTAATCCTGCAACCATGCATACATGAATCACAACAGAAAAAAAAGAAAGTAAATATAAACATAATGTGTGATATTAAATTATCAATCGGTATTCTTTTCAATTAAGACAAGTAATACCAATGTGCATGATTGAAGGAAAGTGATTCTCCCAAAATTGTTTTTGAAAACTAATGTCCTCAATGTTTTTTGTTACATACATAGAAAGAGTAAGTTGTTTAAGATTTTTAATCCTTATGTATTTGTTTTTGATATCAAATTTTTGTAGTTGTTGACAATTTTGGATAATATTATTTGAAAATGGTTTTTAGAACCGAAACGCGTAATAAAGTCCTGTGAAGTAAATCTGGAAGAAATGTTAAAATTGACCTCAACCCAGTAAAGAAATATTATATATATATATATATATATATATATATATATATATATATATATATATATATATATATATATATATATATATATATATATATATATATATATATATATATATATATATATATATATATATATATATATATATATATATATATATATATAATTCGTTCAATTTTCTTGTGCTTTGCTTAATAACATAAATGTGAATGTTTCTTGGGAATGAGCACACTTTACAATTTATGGAATAATTGTTTATTCTACATATGTTTCGGCTCTAGGCCTTTTTCAAGAATATTACAGCTTCATTGTTAGTTGGAAATTGACTTCAATTTCCATTGAACTATAGCATTTTTATTTCATGGCCATGAATTGTCTCGGGTATGTATAGGAGGTAGTGGATTGAAAGCGGCTCTGGTTTATCCTGGTTTATTGTATATATATCGTATAACGTAGGGTGATGGATCCTAAGACATCCTCAGGATCAGTAACATTACAACATTTACACTATAGTAACACAGGCGAGATACCTTGTCAAGGGTATCGAGCCGGAGACATCTAAAATCGCACATGTGAAATTTGAGGAAAAGTCGAATCGTCAACCTGCAGTGAAAGAGACAGATGAACGGAAGAAAGAGCATTCAGAGAGAATGAAGCGTTTTTGGGAGGCAAACTCCTAATCATTTGGAATTTAAGCTCAGTCGCTCTCCTCATGGAGAACAATCGTATCAATAATATAGATATATATATATATATATATATATATATATATATATATATATATATATATATATATATATATATATATATATATATATATATATATATATATGAATATATTATTCTACTGTACGTGTGTATGTCGCTGAACTCGTCCTCTAAGGCTAAACCTATTTTTTGAAACTTTGTGTGTGTTGAAGTGGATTCACGAGTGGTTTATATTCGCAATTGAACTCGTTAGGTGGCAAATATTTTATAATTTGTTGGCAAATAATATATAATGAGTTGAGGGTTAATTTCTTCCACTTCAAAAATTTTGAACGAAGCAATTATCGGATTGCTTACAATAATTCATTTCAAGAAATGTAGTGCTCAAATGTATGCTTCCTCGCGAAACTTAGCTCTGAAAACATACTTCAATTCCCCCATAGCTCCTGCTCTTCATCTTTGTCTGATTATATCCAGATTGAGTCACTCTGATTTCAATACTACGTAGATAACGATTAAACATTCGATAGGAGTTAATTGAACGATATAATGATTTTCCTGAATTGAAATGATAATACATAAATGGTAATTACGGATATGTGTCGATCTACTTCGCAGACAATTGATCGATCATACAGTAATTATAAGTGATTAGGATCAATTACCGCATCAGTTTGTGATTGAAGTTTTCCAGGAAGACTTGCATTGCACGCAACAATTCCTATTACTTTGCATCAACTAGGTTTCTAAGCATGGTTAAAAAATGAATATGAAGAATAATGAGATATATATATCAAAATGTTCCAATATTGTGAAATTCTATTAATATTGTGATTGATTTTCAGATTTATTACAATAATTCATCAACCATATATGATTAGCATATTGAATCACCAGAACCATAATCGTGAAGATGTTGGTATTTGTCGAAGTATCGACTCCTCAATTGAGACCTCTCCCGAATATCTAGTGAAAGAAAGTACTATGATGCTCCACAAGGCAGGTTTTGGGCTGTTATTATTGTTCACTACATATTAATGTTGTATGTGCTAGAAATGTTTTACGAGGTGTGCTTTATTTGCTATATGAAAATGTTTGTGCCATTTTGTTCAATCAAACATTTATCAGTAGAATTATAAACAATTTCTGCTCAAAATATCAAATGAGAAAGCTTTTCCGCAAGAAAGTACTATTTCATGGTTCTAATATTTCGTGGTTCAATAAATCGTTTTT
Source organism: Henosepilachna vigintioctopunctata (assembly GCA_030704895.1). Lineage (NCBI taxonomy): Eukaryota > Metazoa > Arthropoda > Insecta > Coleoptera > Coccinellidae > Henosepilachna > Henosepilachna vigintioctopunctata. Next base: position 1,051,607 of record JARQZJ010000078.1, read on the forward strand.
GCCTTTGGATTATCCCTATAGTCCACTTGCATTTTGTCTTCTCAAACATTTTTACATCAACTTTTCAAACCAGAATTAAGTCTTATGATCAAAGTACATAAAGTCAAACAAATTTTCTAAAATCCTCAGAAATTTCCATTGAAGTTAACAGCGAAGGGCGAATTAATTTCTATATTTAATAGTGTTGGCGTTTACTTGACGTAAATCCATTATAATTGAATATAAACTAAAATTCAAACACTTGAACTTATGATTTACACTTTATTGACTATATAGCATGACGCGTTTCGTCGTAACAAACGACTTCTTCAGATGCTTACAGAATAATGATTAGTACATTATTCTGTAAGCATCTGAAGAAGTCGTTTGTAACGACGGAATGGGTCATGTTATGTAGTCAATAAAGTGTAAATCATAAGTTCAAGTGTTTGCATTTAAGTTTATATTCAAATTAATTTCTGTTGAACGAAGCTAAGGTTTCATCCATTTCAAATACTTTACAAAGATGTTTATTCTTTATGATATCAAGTACTATGTAGTATTAAGCTGAAACGTTCAAAAATTTGAACTGTTTTCCATTACCGCCTTCAATACTATCAGCCAAATGAAGTATGCAAATTTCAACAATGAACGGCTGACGCACAAATGAAACGAATTTAATTTAAACGAATTAGCTAAGCCCATTTTTCGTGACAGAACAGTATTATTCTGCTAATGTGGCTGTTCTGGTCCGACCACGATGATTTCTTGTTTATGCGATTAAAGTCAGCTCGGGTCATGAATAATGCATAAATAACGAATATGTATATAAGGGGAAAATACCTCCTCGCTTAAACATCAAGCCTATTGCAATAAGCTTTCCGATATTCTACATTCAGTAGCATCAAACTCCAACCCAAATGAAATTCTACCGGCATAACTGACAAGAGACATATTGAAATGAAAACTTTAACAATGAATGGAAAATTTTCCTCAATGTCTACGGTCCAAACAGTTGTAATTGAGTTTTCATAAAGCGGAGCCGGTGAAGAATGAAAGCGGCCAGAAGATCAGGAGATATTATTTGATATGCAAATTCTCCAGTGAGTTTTTATTTACCCTAATAATTTTCAACAGAAACTGGCATTCTGGAGTTAATCAAGGAATTCAAATTGTTATATTTCGGATTTAGTTTCAAGTGAATTTTTTGAAGCGAAATTATTCAAATATGGTGGAAATGAAGACAAATGAAAAATTCAAATATGAATGATGTAGAAGATCAATATGTACCAATTCACAGTAAAATGAATTGTGTGGAAATGAAGGCCTCTCTGATTTTTTAGCAGAAAATGTACATCTGCTACTCATACTTAGAGCGTTTTGCTTCTTCATGTTAACAGTCCGATTGCAGTTTTGATGATCTAGTAGGAAAGGCTTGAAAGAATCTCTGCTAGAATTTCATTATGAAAATGTGGTAGTTTACTTGATAACGGCTAACTATTCACTGATAACTAAATAACAGTTATTGCAACATCCATGAAAATGTGTCTTGAATGGATGGGAAGGACAATCTATAAAAAATACCTTCACTTACTGACGAAAGCTTCTTGAAGAAATTTTGTTTTCTTTAGAAGCTACCGCTTTTTCAATTAACCGTTTTGAGACGTTTCCAGTGGTAAAATAAAAAAACAATCATTACAATTGTGTCCATTCAAAAGTGAAATCGATTGAGCTCTATGAAGAAATCTAGCAAAATAACCAAATTTTCTGGAGAGGTAATTTTCTACATTGAATGAGATGGATTGCTGTACCGTTGAAGAAATAGAATTTATATTTGGACACATCTACATACGTAGCTCGGAGCGACAACCAATAAAGTTTTTCTCTCGCAGATCACCGGTCGTATCCACAATTAACGGTTGTAGTTTTATGTTTCCTTCATTCTTGTTTGTCTGTAACATTGCCTGGAATAAAGTTGTTATAATACATTCACCTTCATTTCATCGAAGTGGAACTTGGGGTATTCTTCAGAAAGAAACAATTTATATCTTAGTTGTCAGAAATACCGTTATATTTTAAAATACCGAAATACTTTATATTTTTCGAAAATATTTCTAAATATTCTTAGAAATGTTTTTTTATGCTACGCTATTTATGTTTTCACTATTAATTCATTGTGCAGCCTAGGGTGACACAAAGGAAAAGAACTGAACAGATGTTACACTTTCAGTAATTCCAGATCAATCCGATTATTATCAATAATTCCATAAATGTATTCCATTAATATTTGGAATTATTGATGATAATCGGCTTGATCTGGAAGTAAGGATATCAAAATGATCTGGAACGTGTTAATAAAAACGTTTGATGTTTGATATTTCAAAAGAGATTCTAAAATAGGTATCATAGTTTTGATTACCGAGTTTGAGGTGAAATTAATCCCAGCAGAATTGACTCAGGTTGAGTAAGTTGTTATAGTTCTACTTGAAATCTTCTCAATACTCAATATTCTTTTCTCCAAATTCTGTTAAGTTGAAATTTAGGCCCAGTAATCATGTAAGTGCTGGAGTTGACAATGACAGATGGTGAGAAGTTCGAGGCTACCCTACAATTATTTATTCCCAACATCATATCTGAACTAACCAAGTTTCGTGTAGCACTTGTGTTTATTAATCGTCACAATATGTTAATGGAGAACAATATACGTATATTCGAAAACACAAAGAGAAAGTTCCCGTCTTAACGGAAGTCCTTTGAAGTTTCTAGCAATTTAGGTTGTCACTTGAATCAGCCAGATGCAAGTGTACACACTCCAACATAATTATTTCATAACTTACTGAAAGTGACTTCCAAAATATTGAAGTTGAAATTTGTTTTCAAATATTGTTTTCTTGAAATTAATAGCCGACAGGAATTCATTTCCATTTAATTTTCCAGGCTCTTTGAATAGAACATTCATGAAAAATTACCTTATCATATTTATATAGAAAACGATCACTATTGCAGAGATTTAATCAGATACTGTTTCATCAATGTCCGATTGAGAGATAGTTATGAAATCTATATTTTATAGTCATCAATGTTATTATTTCTTAAACATGGACAATTGTTCCAAATGTCTGATGAATATCTATAAATAAGAAACGTTATAATAATAAACATTCACAAACGAATATTCTTGAGATATCAATATTTTATATTGAAAGTTCAGATCCTGCGTTGTGCGAACTCAGATTCACAGTACTAGTCTTTACGGTTATTTTTATTTTCGTACCATTCTGTTGTTCGATTTTTATAGTTTGAACTGTTTAGTATCTATTTATGGATAACAATTTACAACTTTTATCTTCTATTATCAACTATATTAGTTAAGACATTTTTGAAATGTTATTCCATAAAATTCTTCTGATTGATTTGAATTCTTCGATTGAATGTTCAAGTATGGCAATAATGAATGATCAATCATCTTGAGATGTTTTTTCATAATCGGTACGCTTTTGCATTGACTCCATTCTATATTTCATGAATCCGCATCTGGTTCTATAACCGAATAATTGAATACTTAATCAAAAATTATCTTCGAACCGTAATGAAAGGTGAGGTGTGAATGGTGGTCTTTCTCCCTTGATGATGGTTAAAGACTTAATGAAATTTCATAATTGACAGCCCTTAAATTTTTCTATCGTCGAATATATCAAAACTTCTCATGATTCCATAATTAAAATCTGATTCCAAAACTCTATCCTTAAGCAATATCACAGTGATTTTGAAATCTTCAGGACAAATAATATGGAATAAAATATCCAGATGGATATCTGTGTGGGTAGACTTATGAAATTGAATCGACAAAGGCACTTATTCAACTAATGAAAATCTTAATCAAAAATGAGAACGACAAAAATAGTAGCCGACATAAACTGAAAAGCAAAATTGAATATTTCATATAATCGTTTCAATCCAATTTAGCGGAAGTTTTGATTCAATTGATAGGATCTGTCAATTTTTGGCTGATGCTACAAACAAAATTCAGTGTGAAATTCTATTCATAATGCTGAAAACTCTCAAGTTGGAACTCAAGTAATACAGAGGGAGATTCTCTATTTGTTTTTTTCACTGATAATGATTGTGTATGCATTACGTGTATGAAAGACCCCAAAGTGTTACAATTTTCATTACTTTTAGCAAGCAATGTATAGTATGTGTGTCACGCTCTTGAAATGTACTGGGATTATTAATCAGTTGTAATTATCCATGTTACCACTATCGGGACGGTTTGTGACGTGATACATAACAGATGGGTGACATCGTAGTCATTATGGGATATTAGGCCGTATTCGTGATCTTCCACACCGTAAGTCGAATGCTAATATCACATATTAGCGTCTATTACAATGGAAGAACCAGAGTGGAAAGCCAAAATGACTTTTCGATGTAGCTGGATTTATATAGATGCAATTAAGATATGGTGAATTTTCACTTCTTCGTTCAGAATACAACTCAGAAGTGAGCACGTTATATCAATGAAATGAAACGCTTGCCCATGAAATCAACCATTCGAAATTACCTACTCAGTTTTTAAGATCATCGATTGTTATTTTCTTGAAAATTATCAGATATTCCAAATCACAAATCTCAATTCAATAACCATTATCTGATTCTATCGACATTAGTTTTGGGCTACTAACACTATGAAGTTTATCGAGGTTTTTCGAATTATATCTTACTTTTTTAACGATAAAATTGAATCACTCGACATTATGAAGGTGTTATTTTGAACAAATTTTCACGATACGATTTGTGATGTACCCATTCGAATCTCTTTGAAAAAATTGAAAACTTTACCACTGTAGTTCTGAATATTAGTTCTTCGATTGAATTCCTGAGCTTCGAAAAGTTGAATACGCGAACTATACAGACAGTTCGAAAAAGATCCAAATAATTTTTTTCAATAATAAAAGTTAAAAATTTGTTAGTTCACAAAAATTGACAGGTATTTGAAGTAAACTGGGACGCATTCACTTATCATTACCAATAAGTAACAAAAGCTTTCAAGTTAATATTTTATAATTCCAATGATAGGTAATGAGATATACTTGTCTAAAAATCACTAACTGAACAATTCTTTATTCGACTAGTTTCGCCTTTTACGGCATTATCAAGAACCAGTATATCTTATTACCTCTCATTTGAATATGAACTATCACAGAGTTGATTCATCGTCCATTGAATTTATCTTATAATTTCGTTCAATTACAAACGAAAAATTTGATGCCAAAATGAATTTATTGCATTCATCTCAACCAAGTTGTCCAAATAAAATAATAAGGTTTGTGTTGGTCATATGAAAATGTTGAATGAGAATCCAAGAACGTTCAAACAATCATTAACTGATCACTAATTTCAGCAATAACATAGATAACCACTTCCTAAAGTACTTAGCTGATAAGGTGGTTCAGTGACGTACAGCGCATTCGCCAATTTGCACAAAATTTAAAAACATTTTCGATAATATTTCTTTATGAAAATAATAATATAAAAAGTTTCGAACTGAAAAATAGGAATTTGGCACAATCAAAGCATCGATTCCAGTTTCTGGAAGACATGTTATGACGTGTTTTAAACTACTACTAATCCCATTATATATATTGTAATATATATAATGGGATATATATCACAATATATATTGTAATATATATCCCATATATATTACAATATATACGCAAGCTTGTAATAAGCTTTACAAGCTTGCTTTTTTTGTATGATTTCTTGTTTCGTGCTTCGTTCGGGTAAGACTTGTTTTAAAGTGTCTCCTATTATTTTGCTCCGTGTACCAATTTCTACTTGGGAAAAATTGCTCAATTAAGTCTGAGCCTATTGATCGATCAGTGCTACATTCCAGATCCGAAAACATTCGAATTTGAGTAGCAATCAACAAGTGTTTACGTCAATATAACTTGAAATTAATTTCTAACAGAACTTATTTTCATTTGAAAATCAGTTATTGAGAGTCATAAAAGACCGTCCCCTGTCTATGGTATCTAGTCACATCTAGAAACCATCAACTAACTGTCACCCTACGCGGTAATAGTTTGTCATTGACGTAAGAATCTGTGCAGCGTTGCCGTCGTGTGATCATTATCCTTGAAACTCCTGATAATACCTAGGCATTTCAATATGAACTCAGACAAATGTCCAAACTGTGGGAACACATCAAAATCCGCGCAATGCATTCAATGCGATGGCTGTAAATCTGAGGTTCACCTGGGTTGTGTGGGACTCAACGCAGATGACGTGCGAATTACACGCAAAAAATCAAAATCTATTGAAATCCTGTGCAACAATTGTAATCTGTGCTTGGCCGAACTTCAGAATGAAATCGGCAGAGTGCGTTCAAAATCCAACTCCCATGCAAGAAATGACACTATCGTCGAGGGAGTTCTCCGGGAGATATACGAGAGGGAGAAAAGAAAATCCTCCATAAATTTGTTTGGATTAGTTGAGCAGAATCATGAGTCATCTCAGGAACGAATATCTGCTGATGAAGTTGATGTCGTCGACATGTGTAAATTGGCGATCCCGTCGTTAAAAGTGGATGACATCGAAGTGCTTCGTTTGGGAAGAAGAACTGCACGAAAGAATAGGCCTATCAAGGTACTGATGAATTCTGTCGGTGATGTAATAAGAAAAGTGAAAGATATTAAAGCAACTGCTCGTTTCAAAAGTGTATATCTATCCTATGATAGATTTCCACTGCAGGTGGAATATTATAATCAACTAAAAACATCATTGAATGACAGACTCAGGAAAAGTGAAGAGGATTTATCAATTAAGTGGACGGTACCCATCAGATCATGCCTTTAAACCACTAATTCCGTTGTCGTAGAAATAGTGTAGAGGCGTATTATCAGAATGTTCGTGGTCCTAGCTCCAAGGTTGCTACATTTTTCAACATAATTTCGCTGTTTGGATATGACATATTATGCTCAACCGAATCTTGGCTTTCGGACACGGTATGCAGCTCAGAACTATTCTCCTGCCATTATATGGTAGCTCATTATAGTTATTATGTATGTAGCACCATTATATTTAGCTGTGATCGCGACTTGACTCTTACGGGATTGTCTAGGGGTGGAGGTTCACTTATTTCCGTAAAAAGTAGCTTACAAGCCACTCGTACTGATATCGAATCAATAAGAGACATATTTTCCACTATAGATAAAGTAGTATAAAATATTAGTTGTTTTAGTCTTAAGTTACTAGTTTTTAGCATTTATGTAAATCCAACTGTCTCTTTTGAGGAATTTGATCGATTTGTTGATTCCCTCGAATCTTTTATTAATCTGTTTACCCACAATATAATGACTTGTGGTGATTTCAACGTATCAGCCTATGGCTCGACACCGGGCGATAGAAAATGTGAGGCTTTGAGTTATATGTTTTTTTTGGATATTCATCAATACGATAATATTTCTAATATAAATAAGAAATTTTTAGATTTGATATTCGCCAAGTTCTCTCGAAATGTAGCTCATGATGCTCATCCTCTAGTTAAGGAAGATGCTCATCGCCCTGCTCTAGCATATTCATTCACTTTAGCATCGAAAAATCCTAGTCCAAATTTCATTCATAACCATGATAAAAAAGCTTATAATTTTAAGAAAGCCAATTTTCCCCTCATGTATCAGTTGATTAATTCTGTTGATTGGTCGACCATTCGTCAAATGAATGACTGTGCCTTGGCTTGTGAAGTAATGTAGGCCAAACTCAATAACATCCTTGACGCTTGTGTGCCATTTCATACCTCTAGATATCGCCGTTATTCTCTTTGGTTAACACACGACATAATATCTGACATACGATTGTAGAATCGTTTTCATGGCCTATATAAGGAACACAGATACGAAAATTATTACTATCAGTTCAGAACCCTGCGTGGCAGAATCAACGAGATATAGAAGCTTACTATACAATCTATATTCGATGCATAGAGGACAGAATCTATGAGGATCCCAATAGCTTCTGGTCGTTTGTACAAACAGAGAAATCGAAATCCCGCATTCCTGGTAGTATGAAATACGGAATTCTCAGAGGATTGTTGACGGATTTTCCACTTTCTTTTCAAGTGTCTTCACTACCTCCAACGTACAATTTTCTCCTGAAAACTGTGATATTCTTCACCCAAATCACAATTCCATTTCTCTTCCTCTTATATCCGAGGATGATATAATCAGAGCATCAAGGAAGCTAGAAAATAAATTTACATCTGGTGTTGATCATATTCTCAGTTTTTTGGTTAAGTACTGTATTCATTCTTTCGCTGAAGATTTATTCCTAATTTTTACTATTATTTTTAAAAATATGCTTATTTCAAAGATTTGGAAATTATTCTATAGTGTCGACTTTTACTTGATGTAAATCCAATATAATTGAATACAAACTCAAATTCAAACACTTATTATTCTGTAAGCACCTGCAGAAGTCGTTTGTAACGACGAAACGCGTCATGGTATGTAACGAATAAAGTGTAAATCATAAGTTCAAGTGTTTGAATTCAAGTTTATTTTCGATTTGGAAAGTTACAAAAATTTGTCCAGTTTGAAATCCGGTGATGCTGCTCGTTATAACGAACTATAGACCCATAGCAATTTTGTGCAATTTTGCTAAAATATTTGAAATTACTCTATATGACTTTATATACCGTTCAGTTCGCACACTTGTCTCACCACACCAGCATGGGTTTATGAAGAATCGATCAACTGTTACTAATTTGGCATGCATTACTCATTCCTTGTCCGAAACATTAAAGAACCGTGGCCAGATGAGTGTTATTTACACAGATATCCAGAAGGCCTTCGACCAGATCAATCATAGAATACTGTTGTCAAAATTGAAGACTATAGGTTTTTCATCACAGTTGTTGAATTTGATGCAGTCATAATTTCCGGATCGATCGATTTCAATATGTTCAACATCGTGGTAATGAATCTGTACTCTATTCTGCCTCGTCTGGTGTGCCTTTATGCAACCAATGGACCCAAATGCAACTTGGGTCCATTGTTGTTTTATATATATATATATATATATATATATATATATATATATATATATATATATATATATATATATATATATATATATATATATATATATATATATATATATATATATATATATATATATATATATATATATATATATATATATATATATATATATATATATATATATATATTTCTTGAAATTGATTTATTGCCTGTTTAAGATATTTTATTTGGAAAGTTTTAGCAATAACAGGCTTTTTCTGATATGAAAAAGATTATTTTTGTTGACGTTTCGTTGTTATATTACAACTTTGTCAAAACTAATCATATTTTATTAGTTTTGACAAAGTTGTAATATAACAACGAAACGTCAAGAAAAATTAACTTTTTCATATCATAAAAAGCCTATTATTGCTAAAAACTTTCCAAATAATAATAATAATATATATATATATATATATATATTGAAGTGAATATTATTCGCGCTAACCAGTCGAGGTTGAAAACTTTTGTGGTGTAATTTCGATTCCAAATTTAAATATTTCTTCATATACAATATGTCCGTACGTGCATGGTTAGCGCGAATAATATTCACTTCAATTTAATCTCATGTTCATTAACGAAAAAATTCAATAATACATCTGGGAGGATGGGAAGGTGTTTACTCACGTTCGTGCAGTTTGAAGACGACAACCCGTGCGTCGATGACTGGCTTGCGAACAAAAGAGTAATTAGATATAGTCGGAATTGCATCGCGAAGTAGTAGACCTCGGTAGCTTAGTTGGTAGAGCAACAGGGCGTAAACCTGAGAGACCTGGGTTCGTATCCCAGTCGAGGTTGAAAACTTTTGTGGTGTAATTTCGATTCCAAATTTAAATATTTCTTATATATATATATATATATATATATATATATATATATATATATATATATATATATATATATATATATATATATATATATATATATATATATATATATAATTAAAAACAATGGTTCTTCACAGCTAACTGCATGGATCTGCTTTTTGTAGATGATTTAAAAATATTTGCTGTTATCTACGATCGACATAATTGTGTCAGATTACAGTCTTCCGATGACGCTGTTAATTTTGGTGTAACAGCAATGGGCTGAAACTGAATATCAGTAAATGTAAAATTTCATAATTTTTTTGAAACTTGTTACCAATTCATCATATTTATACATTGGAAGATCAAATTCTAGATAGATGTGTTGAGTTTAAGGATCTGGGGGTACTTTTCGACTATAAGCTGTCCTTCTCTGAACATATAACTTGTATTACGGCTTCTGCTTCTAGAATGCTGGGTTATTTGTTCAGAAATTGGGGCAGCTTTGTTAATCTTGGCTCAATTAAAACGCTATACTACTCCTTTATTCGCAGTAAACTGGATATATATATATATATATATATATATATATATATATATATATATATATATATATATATATATATATATATATATATATATATATATCTATAATTCGCCTTTTTTATTATATATTATAAGTCGTCTGTATTCATTAATTTTATTGTCTACTTGGAGGCAGTTCAGAGGAAATGTTTGAAGTATATGTACTTCAGATGATATGGGCAATATCCTTCTAGAGGCTTCGACCATTCCTTCCTAACCAATTGTTTGGGAATTGAATTATTGAAGTTGAGGCGTAAACGGTTCGGCCTAACGTTTCTCTTCAAAATTTTGCAGAATTCGATTGACTCACCATTTCTTCTCACCGAAATAAATATTCGCGTACCAAGGCCTGGTCTGAGGCGGAATAATACATTTTATGTCACTTACAGCAGATCAAATGTTATGTCACGTTCTCCTATCAAATGTATACGTAATCTTTATGATGGGTGTTGCGGTCGATGTGATATCTATTTGGATCGGCTTTGATTTCTTTTATCTTTTTTTGATCAGTTATCTTGGCATGCCACTCAGAACAGCGCAATGAGATGTGAAATTTTCCTGAACTTCTGTTGTCTACATATGACTTAGTTATGAATATTATTTTGAATTTAGGTGTTTCATTTGTTTTCTAGATAGTACTATTTCAATCGATTTTAATTTTATTTTTATTCATCAAACATATTTCGTTACTATATGGTCAACTTCGGCTACCCATACGTAACTTTGTAATAGACAATATTTTATTTCATTTTTAGTTATTTGGTTATTATTCAGTACTATTTAAATTTATTTTAAATTAATTTTTTCGTTGTATATATTTGCTTATATTCTCCATTTTAGTTTTTTTCCGTTAATTTTTTCTCATTTATTATTATTTGTGTACAATTTGTAATTTTTTTAAAATTGAAATTTTTTCTTGATTTTTCTCTGTAATTGGATCATCTGTTGGGAATAAATGTATTATTATTATCACTATTATTATTATGTAATATTTAATCTGTTGGCAGCAGACTTGTCAATATATTGTCCTGCAAATGTGGACTGTTTACATCAGACATGGCCAACTTTTGAAGAAAAGGGCCTGATATGATAAAAATCATCTTGGTCGGCCGAAAAATTTAAACAGAGCTCATTTTTATAAGTGATTAAATTAATTTTTTATTTTACCACACACCTCAAATCTGATACAATGCTGAAAAAAGTAGAGAAAAGTTACAGAATGCAATATGCTTCAGAGCATGAAAGTGTATGTGACAGACGAAATTGTGACTGAACTTCCAAAAGTTGTAGATAATCTAGTAGAAACTGAAATGAGCTGATTCGAAGTAGTAAAGCTAAATGGTGGTCAGTCAATCGGCTTCTTATGCTGGTTTTGCGAAGCTTTATGGCAGAAAACACCTGTAGACGAATGTAGGAAGATGCCAACATTGAAATTATCTTCTGATCGTGAGGTTTGAGGTTTGGGAACTAGAAATGTTGAGAAATATTTGCTTAATTCACTTCGCAACTCAATCCGTTTGATCTGCAGTTCTGGATCAACTGATTCGCAATCTGAATTCAATGGCATGCTTGAAATTTCCAGGTGCTGTTGAATATTGTTAAAGTCTTGGAATCTTCATTTAAATTCTTCATAAAGACATTTTACGCTCTTCTCATAACTCTCAATTTTGTCTTACCTAATTGCAATAGTTTTTAGTCTTCGACAATAAGTAGAGTTTTGCTTGACAAACTGCTTGGAAAATGAAGTCAATTGCATTATGACACTCCTGATATGACCCCAAATATCATGCATTCACTGATTTTTCCTTTGAAGTTTGGGGTTCAATTTATTGATGTGACTGAGAAAATCGGTAAAAAATGCAAAATCTGAATACCATACAGTATCTTTCAAATGTTCACACTCGTCCATTCCTTTTTCTTCAATAAAAAAGATTATTTCGCTTTTGAGGTCCCAAACTCGTTCGCAAAGTCGTCCTGCATTGAGCCACCTTTTTCAGTATAATGAAGTATATCCGAATATTCAAATTGCAATGAGTCAAATCTCGAAATTGTCTATGATTTTTTGCTTCTGAGCAAATACTATTGACAAGCTTGATAACAACATCAAGCACATGCTTCATGTTGAGAGCAGATTTAAACATAGCTTCTATATATATAACACAATGAAGAGACACAACTTCGTTCCCAGGAAATGATTCGTTAAGTATGCCTATTAAACCAAATTTCGTTTCTATCATATGCCGTGCTCCATCAGTGGAAATGATACAAATACTGGTCGAAGGTCTTTCAAAGACGTGAGAGTTTCCTGGAATTCCTGGAAAATATCTAATTACTTTTTGGCTCCCTTCAATGAACGATTGCCAACTAACTCTTCAGTAACACAAAAGTTGTCATCAATACCTCTTATAAATATCAGTAACTGAGCCGTGTCATGTATGTCCGTACTTTCATGCAACGAAAAAAAAAGCAAAATTTAAACTTGGCTATCTTTTACTCCAGTTGTGAGATAAACTGGTTATCAACTACTTCAGTTCTAGAAGTAATTATTTTTAGAGACAAACTACCTGTCTCAAAATGCCTCGTTTTTTCAGGACACAAAATGTTGCATACTAGAAGCATAAAAGCTTTCATAAACTCTATATCAGAAAATGATCTGTCAAATCATCGTAGAGCTCCTGCTTTTGGCTTCCGTTCTTCTTCGGCCATCGTTTCGTGAGTGGCGTTGTTATGTTTTGACTTGAAGTGTCATGAGAGGTTGAATTCTTTGAATACAGCTTGAGCTTCATTGCAAATGGGACACACCGGTTCATCGTTAATAGTCGTGAAAAAGTATTTCCAAGTTCACTCATATACAAAAACAAAGCATTCTGAATCAACTTTTTTTACGTTTTTTACTTGCCATTGTAATGATGAATTTTATGTTTTTATAATTGAATATTCAGAAGCAAACTCAAATGACCGTTCCGCGATATTAATTGCGAAACACACTATAAGACTTGGGGCATTGAGAAGAAGAGGACACTTGTCCTATTGTTGTTCACTTCTATTTGATTAATGCATATCATTTCAGTGTGTATTTTCAATATTTCGCAATTTTGCAGTGATATTTGAATCTTTCACATCAATTGAGCTGTATTATATTTGTATTTAGATATGTTGTCGTCCAAAATCTATTTCAAATTAAAGTTCTGAGTCTTGTTCTATATAGTAAATATTATCAGATTTGAATAACTGTAAACTCTTAAGATTTCCTGACAGAAGGAAGCAATTTATTTTCTGAGTTTAAGTCTATTCCACCCTCACTTTAAAACAGAATCCGAAGAAAAGGATTTAATCCTGAATGAACTCGTTTGGCATTCACTGGTGACGGAACTTGAATTTATCTTTTCAATATCCTACCGGTATCAATAGGCTATACGAGTGTACCAGGCACACCTTACAAATGTTTCTCGAGACGTTTTTGTGGGTTTTCGTGATTCATTGGCTACAATTTCTTCTCAGACGGTCTAACGAGAAGAAGTCGTCTAGTTTAACTTTGTATTCAAATGCCTCTAAAAGATTTAGAGGAAAACACTCAATTCAAAGAATCATCTCTTGTGTAATCGTGATTCAGGTTTTCTCAAATGAAATTAATTGTGATTTTTAAGACTCTATAATCAGGGGAGGAACGAAGTGTTACCCATTCAGTCATTGAAAAAGAGAAATAAATGAAATAATTTCAGATCCAACTATATTCAATTTGTTTTTGATGAACTCGTATATGGACCAAAGCTTCTTGACAGCTCTGTAGTCAGAATGTCAGCAGTATCTTAGACGAAGGAATGACTTTGTATACAGAAACCCTACAAGATTACCAATCTTCGCTAGAAACATAAATATTTTTAGGAGCACTCTGGCAAATATCGTTGCGTTAAAAATTAGTTGAACTATAATATTAGGTTCACTATTATTTAAGGTTAATACTCACATATAAAATTGAGAAATGATGATTGATTAATTGACTGGATAGCAGACTATTCAATCTTCTACATATCTCCCATATCAAGATATTATATAAAACGCGGTATTCATTTAGTTGGTTAAACACATTTTCAATGTTTGCTGGCAAAATGTTTAACAAACTAAACGTTTAGAGGTTAACATCTTTGTTTGAATAAAGCTGATTGAATTCTCGCTTATCTCTTGGTGAAACGTTGTACAATATATCGAATAGAAAGCATTTGGCTCAATTTCACAAGAGCCTCTTCAAATTTTAATTGCTTGACAATTGTTTCTCTGATCTCTGGATGCTTGTGAGAAAATGACAATTTCTTATTCACACCGACGGAAAAATCTATAATGAATGATCAACTTACTTTTTCAACTGAACTTATCGAATTAATTTTGAATCTTATGTTCGAGAATATCTCGAAATTCTAGTGAGTCTTTTTTCTTGAATACGGATTTGTTTCCTTCTTTCTGAAGCATTTTGACCCAAAATCGTCTTCATCGTTATTTTCTATCTCACCACATGACCATTTCTTTCGATAAAATTCTTCGAAAATAGATATTCTGAGCAGACAAAACTATGAAAATTGGAAATTTCATTTCTTTTTTCATAGTCCCATGATTGATAAGAATTACATTTGGAATATTGAAAGACAAGAAAGTCAGAGGCTCAGTAGCGGAGCGGTATAATGACAATATAACGCTTTCGACTCATTTCTTCTATAAATGTTTTCTATTGATTCCTGTAGATTGAATTGAAAAGTATTCAGTTACTTGACGGTTCTTCACATGGAGTCATAAGGAGGTGCTTGAAGATTGTAGCCGATGCCTCACTTCGATGGAAATTGTGTAACTGACGAGTTCGTTGTAGAACGAAACAGCTGTCTTCTACTTGCATCAGGTTGTTGCACCTATTTAAATATTTCTCTTACATTAATTCCTTGAAGGATAATGGAGGCATCTCATCGTACACGTTCACATAACTAGCTCTAACGAGGTTAAGATTTTTTTCTAAGAAGATTTTTAGGCGAGGTTTTTTTCAAATCGAATAAAACATTTAATTTGCATCATACATTAAAAATTTCCAATGAAATTGTTTTTTATTGAAACTTGGCCTTTGACATTTACATTTTAAAGATAACTTCATGTAAATGTTGTCCGCGGCTTCGTATCAAATGGTCCATTCGGAAGGTCCAATTTTGCATCACTTTTTCGAGCATTTCGGCTTGTATCCCACGAATTAAGCGAGTTATGTAATTCTGTAAGGCTTCAATCGTGTTCGGCTTGTCCTCCACACTAACGAGTTTACATAACCCCACAACAAATAATCCAGAGCCGTCAAATCGCATGATATTGGCGGCCAATTCACAGCGCCATTTCGAGAGATAAGCTGCTCACCAAATTCATTCTTTAACATGTCCATTGTTTCACGAGCTGTGTGGCATGTTACACCGTCTTGATGAAACCACATGTCAACCAAGTTCAACTCGTACAACTGGGGCAAAAAAAAAGTTGCCTATCGTGGCTCGATATCGTTCGCCGTTGACGGTAACGTTTCTTCCACGGTCGTCTTTGAAGGAAAATGGACCGATGATGCCACCCGTCCATAAACCACACCGAACTGTCGTTTTTTCGGGATGCATCGATGAATCTTGTTGGCATGTGGCTGTTCATCACTCCAGATGCGACAGTTTTGTTTATTCAGATATCTGTTAAGCCAGAAATGAGACTCATGGCTGAACACAATTTTTCGATAATACAGCAGATTTTCATTAAGCTGTTCTAAGGCTCATTTACCAAAAATTAGACGTTGTGATAGGTCATTCGCCTTCAATTCTTGCAGAAGTTGAATTTCATAGGCTTTCAAACCCAAATCAACACGTAAAATTTTCTGTGGTTGAGTAACACATGCCCAATTGCTGAGAACGGTGACAAATTGACATTTCGCGATTTACACTGTTCGCTACGGCTGCAATATTCTTTTCAGTACGCATTGCATGCATGCGAGACAATGGTTCAATGTCCAACAAAGTAAACTTGGTGAGAAATTTGGTGATAATAGCACGAGTTGTTGATTCACCAGGTCGATTATGACGACCATAATAAGGTCGTAACAAACGAGAGACATTTTTCACAGAGCACGTCTTTTGATAGTACATTTCAACAATTTTCAATCGTTGCTCGTTTGTAAGTCTTTCGATGATGAAATGGCAGAGTACACTGAGAACTTTTCACTTTGACAAATGACATTTGCATGCCATTACCAACCAGTGTCGCCAACCTGAAAAACTTAACTCTTAAAAAATCACCCGTTATTACATCTATTCGATTGATATGAGTTTTTCAAATAAATGTCCTAGTATGCATTTTCTTGAATATTTCACTCACTGCCATTGGCACGAAAACTGTAAGTACATATGTGTGTGCGTGCATATATATGTGTATATTTATATATTATTATTATTATTTCGATTGTTCCCCATGAGGAGAGCGACTGAACTTGAATTCGCAATCATTAGAAATTTTGCTTCTTTTTTTTTGCCTCCCAAAAACGCTTCATCCTCTCTGAATGCTCTTTCTTCCGTTCATCTGTCCACTTTACTCCAGGTTGACGATTTACTTTTTGCTCAAACTTTATATGTGCGATTTTATAGCGGCATTCAGTGTGATCTTCGAGATTTTTTATATTGATCTGTTGTAGATCCTCTTGGACCTCTTTCAGCCACTCTGTTCCGCATTTACTATTCAATATATATGTATATATATATATATATATATATATATATATATATATATATATATATATATATATATATATATATATATATATATATATATATATATATATATATATATATATATATATATATATATATATATATATATATATATATATATATATATATATATATATATATATATATATATATATATATATATATATATATATATATATTTATAAAAGTTTTTAGCATTAACAGGCTTTTTTTAATATATATTTCTGTTATATATATATATATATATCAACAGAAATATATATATATATATATATCAAACAGGCAATAAATATTATATATATATATATATATATATATATATATATATATATATATATATATATATATATATATATATATATATATATATATATTATAGAATGCTTAGAATGCTTTAGTAGAGCTAGATATGTGAACGTGTACGATGTGATGTCTCCACTATACTTCAAGGGATAAATGTTAGAGAAATATTGAAATCGATGCCACACCTGATGGAAGTTCGAGACATATATGTTTCGTTCTGAAAGGAACCACGTCCATCGAAGTGAGACAACGATTTCAAACGCGAGCGTACTACTAACGCAACCTATTGACATTTAAAAACATCGTTCCATGATATTTGTCAAAGAGACATTGCTATTTAGTAGATACCTACTGGTATAGAAGATATGTGAAATTTCGATGCTTGTGTGTCTATAATCTGAGGGGTGTTTTATAAGAAGTATAATATAGACAATTAAAATTCCTAGAGATTGCTGTGAAATAATGAACAGAACACATAATACAATTTTAGAAGAGAAAGATTCTCGAAAGAAAATTAATCTGGAGAATAAATTAGGAGAAATAATTAATTTTAGAAAATTGACTGAAAAAATTAAAAATCATGGGTCAATCAAAATCAAATCATAGCCATACAGAATCGGACAAATTCACTTTGAGCTCATTCTTCCAAACTTCGAGTAATTCAGTGTGAAAGATATATCTTCCAGATGAGTTTTCTTCTGAATGAAGAAAATGAAATGAATTTCTTCAATTTTGATTATACTTTTTCGTATCAAATTGCAGAAAACATAACAATCGAAGTGTTTCGATATTTAAAATTTCGAAGAACTGATTGTTAGTATTATGATGGAAATTATTAGCTTCCAACTGGGTTCAAATGTTCTGAAATACCCATATTTTACTCAACAAAAGAAACTTTATATAATTCAAAATCGGTTTCATTAAATTCAACACTTTTCTCTAGCAATATTAACTGATTATTCACTAGTAATTTTACTATCCTTCTTATTTTATATTGACTAAATTTGAATGTGAAATTAACGGAATTTCAATTTCGTCTGTATAGGTACTGAGCAATACAAGTTTCTGAATCAATTTTTCATTGCTCTAAATCAGCGGTAGATCAAACAGTCCATCGCGATTTACTGTCAGCTCGCCTAAAAATTCTGGTGCCACACAACGTATTTTGCACTCCGAATGTTCACAAAACAATAAATTATATGTGTTAGTATTAGTTGTTATTCTGTGAAAATTTTTATTGTTGTATCAGTTAATCAGTGAAATGAATACACATATGTCAAATATAACTGTACATCATTTCGTTCGGGTTGGCTTACGTCGCTTACCACTAAGTAAATCACCATATTGGAGAGGTTGGCGACCACTGCTCTGAATGTTTGTGGTCGTTTCATAATGACAAAAAATAAAACTCATTCAACAAAAGCTTTTCGATTGAATGAAAGAGAAGGTTCTATGATACAACGGCCTAATTCTTGTTCGATTTTATTTTCCGGATACTTTCAATTCAGATCTCATAACAAATATATGGTGAGCAATGCTGAATTTTTCTCACGAATTATAGATATATATAAATGCTGTTTCTGTTGCTGTGTTCTGATATAAAGAGATTTTCTCGATATCTACTGAAACCACATATACCCATCTTCTAGCACAAATTTACTTATGTTATATTCAACCAATTTGTGAGTGAACGTAAAATATCGGTTGTATATGGAAAAGCCAATATACAGTTCCGCAATATTTGTACACCACAGAAAAGTAGATGCTTCTCTAAATCGATATTGTGGAATGTTCGAGCATTTCTCATCTGTGTTCATGAACTTTCACTCGTCTCTGGTCTCTAGGGAGAGTTCGAGGACAGATGGCTTCAGTGTCACAACTTTCGGATGAGTTAATAAAACTTCCAGACTCTTTCTTAATCTCGAACGCAAGAAACCAGGTCGCCATAGCCTAATACAATTTTCAATCATTTAGAAAACAGTTCTTCATTCTTTATTAGCTTACAGGCTTTTTTTCACGTTGTTATAGAAATAATGTCAACGTGAAATAATAGAGGGTTAAATATCGATGTGCTTACTTGTTACGTCCGTAGCTATGACCTAGTGCTATATTTTGAATAGATACAATAAAACTGCAACGCCAAACCTTATACGAGCGCAGAGCGTAACGATCCTTATTACTCATACGGATGTAATTGGAAAGTTAATCAAAGAATTATTCTGTCGCATGAAATCCTATGAAATGGATTTGCTGCCAGCTAAACTAATAAATTTCTGATTTTCACCGACATCGTCCTTAAAAACTGAGGAATATAGACATGAAGTATCTCAAGATTGAAAAGGAGTAGCAGCTAATGGATAACCACTGTATGAAGGATACCATTTATTTTTGAATTTGGTAAGATTGAGGTGAAAATCTTAGTAAACTGATACTTCATACAGATTTTCGAGTATGTGTTAAAATATCCATTACATTTTCTCATTTTATTCAAGGATCCTAATGAATGCTAGTTTCATCTTTCAATAATACTCAGCTACTGAAAGAAATAACACAATATGGAACATGGTCAAGGGTATTTCTTGAAGAAGTGATGGTAGACGAAGTGAAGTGTCCTCAAACTTTGAGAGAAAAGTTTTTGACGATCCGAATCAGTTGGATGATGTCTTCGGCAAATATTTTTCTACAATGACTAGTCCTGAATTAACACCTCGCTATGAGGATGTTCTATATTGGTCTTGCACATTATTACCTTCAGTGAACCGAAATAATTATTTCAACACTATCACTACAATTGCAATAGGTGATACCATTAGGGCCCTAAGGAATAAAAGAGGAGTTGGTGTCGATTCCATATCGGCCAAAGTTCTATTGGTTTTGCTATATTGGTAAGCACTTTGCATATCTCATCAATGTTTCCATCGCTCATTAGCGAGTGGAAGTTTTTAAAGTTTCCCAAAATCCTTGAGGATTAACTACTTGAGGCTTCAATGAAATTGAGAATGGAACATTTAACCGATTTGCTCATTTTGAAGTTCTGTTTCAGTAACAAAAATAACATATTGAGCAATATAAATCGTGTGTCCATATAATGGGCACTTTGAGCCTACTTTTGCGAAAACTCATTCCGCAATCACAGAAATAATTGGACTACTTAACATTGAGCTGCCTATATTAATACTTTTTTAATAATTTGTCTTCGGCATTTGATTCACTATCCTTTGAATTTGTACTTGATAAATGCTACAATTTAAGTTTTAGAGGTGTTTTTCTGAATTGGTTACGTAGTTATCCTGAAGAAAGAACAATGGTAGTGAAAAAGTTGGTGTCGAATGAACAATCTGATGGTGAACGTTGTCAAAACTGTATGTGTGCATTTTTGTTTGAAGGGCAATGGAATTAGTACCTTGGATGTTAAATATGGGGACAACACAATATCATCATCCCAATCAACAAAGTTTCTTGAATATATGTAGACAGAAATTTGAGATGGACATCACACATTGAGGTCTCATGTAGAAAATTGAGTAACTCATTTTTGCAATCTCTAGAACTAAGAACATCGTACCTAGAAACTGTTTTATGAATGTGTATTAAAGTCTTGTATATAGTCATCTAAACTATAATATTCTGCTGTGGGCTGCTCCACAGAAAAAAATAAGGGGTTTATTACACAGAAGCGAATACTTCGATTAATATTCAATGTTCAATAACGAACATCTTGTAAACATATCTTCATTAATAATTACGTACTCACCTTACCGTGTTTATATATTTATAGATGTTTGTTATATGTTGAAGAAAATGAAGATAGGTTTATTAAATTGAATAGTAATCATGAGTATTCAACAAGGAACAGGGATGTACTACTCATTCCTATGCATAAAACAGCTAAATTTGAGCACTCTCTCTATTATCAGAGTATTAAAATTTTCAACCATTTACCATCGAATTTGAAAGTACTGAAAACTCGTTTGTTCAAGAGGAGAGTTGAATCTCTGCTATTAACAAAGGCATGCTATAGTGTGGCAGAGTATTTCGATGTTTCGAATGTGGGCAATAATGTATGAATCAATTTTTTGTATCATATGTTTTTATATTTTTTTCAACACAAATGTTCTTCACTATGTGAAATTGTCTCAAATGTTTAATATTTCTGAGGTAAGTTTTTTTTTTCTTTTCAAATAAAGTTGTATAATATTGTAAATATAAATTTAACCAATATTTTTGTTTGAACCAATATTTTTGCTCGAGGGCTGAATGGAAGATCAGACTCAAAACTGAATTCAGTCCTTTTGAGAGTATTCTTCCCAGTTGTAAGTATTGTATCAATTGAAATGAATGTAATTCTACAATGTAAAGAATGTTTCTCAATGAACTCATTTCATTATTATTCATTATTATTTACTTTGGGTGCAATGAAATCTGTGATTGAGCAAGGCGATGATATTAATTTGCTTGATATATACGGTAAGAACACACTATATCTTGCATGTTGTGAACATGCAAGAAACACTACGAAATGTATCGGATAACTTCTAGAACTGAAACCACATACAAACGCACAATACTAGATGCTGAAAACTTCTCTACATATTTTTATAAGCAATTTTTACATGGTTACTTTTTGGTGCATTAATTGGTTGACAATGGAGCAGATTCGAATATATGAGACGCAAATCGAGACACATCGTTTCATTATCTGGCTGAGTCTGGTGCTCACAGATTTTCATATTTCGAACCATTCGCGGAAATTTCAAAGGAATTCAAAGCAAATGTGAACGCTCAAAAAAATTGGGTATACTTCTCTTTAATTAGCTATATGTAAGAGGACTTTCGGCTTCTTTCCGTTTCTCCTCAACTATGGAGCCTCTGTCTTCATAGAGAATGAGGAAGATTATACCCAGATCGAATTGTTCTATATCAAAAGGTATGATGATGCAGAAGTAATCATAAAAATGGAAAAACATGTCATAATTTTGAACAACTGCAAAGTACCAATGGAAGAAGATATTTTAGACACAATTCACATCGCTCAGGGCCTGCTAATATTCGAGGCACAATACGAGAATGCAATTTCGAAAATGAAGAAAACATAAAGTTGATCAAACAGACATAACTTTATTTACCTTTTTAAATCGTCTGCGTGTGTTTTTGCCGAATACTTGTGATATCTAGAAATATTGAAGAGTTCACTAAACAATATATCTCAGTCCTTGAATATTTTCAAAAATCGTCTGGATCAATATTTTAAAGAAAGTTTTGCACGAAAAGAAACAGAAAAGCATGCATTGCCCAATTTGTTGAATTTTTCTGAGATTCTTCCTGAACCTTGTGTGAACATAATAACGTACTTAGGCAATAAAGATTTGAAAAATGTAAAAATTCACGAATGAGAGAAGAATTTCAAATTAGTGAAATTCAAAACTTGAAATACGAGACAC
The DNA here is from genome assembly GCA_030704895.1 of Henosepilachna vigintioctopunctata. Lineage (NCBI taxonomy): Eukaryota > Metazoa > Arthropoda > Insecta > Coleoptera > Coccinellidae > Henosepilachna > Henosepilachna vigintioctopunctata. The sequence goes on from JARQZJ010000078.1 coordinate 1,074,568, forward strand.
GTTCATTCAAATAAAAAACAATTTGAAATCAATGAAACTTTCAAAAACAAAATATTTCTGATGAGCTTCACAGAGAATTAGAATTAAGATTAATCATCCTCATTTTAAACGATATCAACAAATTTGTGAAGTACTTGTTACCGAATTTGAAATCCTATAATATTTTCGATGTGAGTGCAATAAAATTCACTTCAGTGACATGGTTTATTGAATATCGATATTAAATTATTGAAATTATTGAATATTGATATTCAAGAAGTTTTCAAGATGACAAACAACTATTCTTTTCAACTATCATATTTCGCAACAACTCGGCCAATAATTTGCCGAATATATTGCTGAGTAGCTCGACTAAACAATTTCCATAATTGTAACATTTGAAGTCGATTTTTTTTCTCATTCCAATATAAAACTCCTGAGAGGAAAGCGGTCGAACGATAATCTTTTCAATTATGAAATGATTTTAAATCCTTTAGCACTATTGAATAGGTTCAATTAACCTGCGAATCAAAATTTCTGTTAGATTTTCTGAATCATTAAACTATTCAATGAATGAAATTCAAAATTTTTTTCATAATGATTAGTGCGTTACTTTGTGATAATGCATAGTATTATAGGGAACATACACTCGAATTATTCTCATTCTAGTCATTATATTGCGACTGCAGTTTCGTAGTATTACTGTATATTCAATACTTTCTTGGTGAATGCTGAAAATGTGTGCTTTATTGTGTGTTTGAAAATGTGGAGATGAGTTTAACGGAACAGCAGTCGCAATATTTTCTTATGACATTTCTCTAATTCATTTTCCAATTCGTCACTATTTCATGACCTGTTTAATGTTATCAAGTGTAATAAAAATTCACCATTAAATCTTGGAAATTACCAGGAACGAAACATGTTATCGAATAATATTCACATGTTTCAGTTGTCATCATATTTTCTTTCTTCATTTTATTCGTTAAAAACAAAAAGCATTTTTTTTCATTAGAAAAAACATGAAACCACATAGCTCATTCTGTATATAATTGTCAATATGAAAATATCATATAAAACTCAACCATATGTAATTTTATATATGTATATTGTATATATAAATCACACTCATTAGAATCACCTGGCTTACCATGAGTTTTTCAGAGGTTTCCCCATGGTGAAGAAAACTAAAACTTCCGAAGCTAAGTCAGAAATAACCCTCTGATACTAAAAACCAATATGTGAAAATACAAAAAACTAATTTGATGTTTCTAAAAAAGAAGTTTGACATTTTGATATCTATAGTAATTCATCAAATTTATTATTCATACATAATTCATTAGTTTTGACAAAAATAAGGTTTTTCATATCACAAGAAGCCTAGTATTGCCAAAAAAAAATTATATATATATATATATATATATATATATATATATATATATATATATATATATATATATATATATATATATGAAATGTTGAAGAGACAAAAACCTCCTTTTCTTTCTTCAGCTGTTGCAGATTATATTGACTTTTAATAATACATAATATTGTGGAACGTTTTTTTTTGTGGACAATTTATTTTAAGTAGAGTCAATATTGATATCATGTTGCACATGTCACAGTTATTTTCAATTAACTTTCAGGCTGAAGAAGGAGGATTTACCTCTGAAACGTCCCACAATATTATATATTATTAAAAGTCAATATAATCTGCAACAGCTAAAGAAAGAAAAGGAGGTTTTTGTCTCTTCAACATTTCATATTATCCAGAAGCAGATAAACTCAAAGTTTCATAGATATATATATATATATATATATATATATATATATATATATATATATATATATATATATATATATATATATATATATATATATATATATATATATATATATATATATATATATATATATATATATATATATATATGAAAATTATATAGAAGCTGATAAATATTATCTTCGAAAGTTTAGCTGGAAAGGCTCTTCAGGCATCCGCTTCTGAACTTCAAATGGAAGTCATTGCCACAAGCAGTTTCAGTAACTCCATTATATCCTAGTTCATCATCTCATCACTAATCGTTCATAATTCATCAAAAGCTTTATGTTTAATCGAATACGAAACTCGCTGATTAGAGATTGAATTAGGGAATTCACCGAACGAGGTACCAAGAATTTCATTACAATATAAAGTCGGTTTAGTTTCGCCAGATCCTGTGTCTAGGCGGTGTTTCCAGGTGACTTTCACGGGGAAATTAATGCATGTGGTGAAAATTCTGGATGGATCGGTTTCCGTTTCTTGTTGCTGTCTCTTGCTCTTCGTTAACCTCGATTCACCAGATGGAAATTGAGAACAAGCAACCCGAATGTATTCGAATTGCGGATGTGGAGAACCAGTCAGTGGTTTCAGTAGAATAAGATTCCTAGAAAGATGCCCGCAATGCGATATAAATAGGCGATAATAAATCGGATGTGTTCATTTGGTATTACCCATGAATGGAAAGAGTATGTTTCTACAAAGAATATCGGACCTTTCGAAGGAACACCACTGCCGCTTGAAAGCGAAATAGTGTGATACTGGCATTGGGTTGCCAATTACATACTTGCCAATCATTATGAGAATTCGAAAAATGAATATTTAAGTTTTCCTGTGATAAATTGTTATCTTCATACATGAAAACGTTTTCCTTCAAAAACTCTATTTAATGAGTTCCCTTTGAATATATAGAATTATTTCGTTTATTAATATTTTTTAACAGATTATTTCAGATTTCTCATTTCTATAATTCCATAACTCTTTTCGAAATCGTTATATGGAACTTCGAGAGGAACTAATATTATGGTGAGCTTTTGTCGAAGATTTTCGAAAATGACTAGCTGATTCGCATTTTCTACTCATATAATATCAGATGATTGATCCATTCAAGTAGGACGCTTCACTGGCTGGTTCAGTTGATTGTTTTTCATTCACTTTGTTGATTAATCTCAACATAATCGAATATTCCATGTTTCAGGTTAGTTAATTAGTTTTCAACGGATTGAAGCGTATACAGCTTCACTTTCATTTCGGCTCAAATAATGCTGATAAGGCAACATTTACGATTTGATTTTTGAGTTGTTTGCGTATTCTCATAGCGAGTTGACTTCATTATTTGCTTGCTTCGAATTATGCACTTAATTCGTTACACTCAATCACTATATTGAGATTATTACAACTGACTCAAAACATCAGTCATATTCACTTGAATTTATCGCCATACTCAGGAAATGTATTTTCATGGTAGATAAAAACCTGTTTTATAATTTGACCGCTCTTGGATTTTTGACATCGAATATTCGGTAATGGGTGAGTAACTAGGAGCATATAGCGAGTTTATTGAGAAGTTTTCTGTTGAATTCACATTAGTTTTGGTTGTTCACAAATCACCGTTCTCATGAAAAATGGCTACATACATGTATCAACGCTATAAAAGTACACTATGGCTAAGTACAACAACAACAACAACAACAAAATACTTTTATTAAGTGCTTTGATCAATTACATTTCATTTTTTCATTGCTAATACAAATTGGGAAGTTATAAGGTCTTGCGACCTTCTTCAACCCTGTGCAACTTAATTATATTTGTACAAAAAAAAAAACATCATTGAATAATTTAAATTTGGTTATAGGATATAGGCCTAAGAGTGCGGCCGACTTCTGTATTACGTGCCATTCGGTCGAATGTCAGACTTTCAATTCATCTGGCATTTGATGGTAAAGGAAATCACAGAAAACTTTACCCACGTGATTGACTGTCGCGCACTTTTAATGACGCGCACTACGGTATTCTCACGCACTGCTACTCGTCTCGCTCGCTAGCGGATGCGGAGAGGTATATCCTCTAGGTAGTCGAGGACATCGTCTGGGGACTCCTGAAGTGCTTGAAGGATCCGTGCTGGTGGGAAGAGGAGTTTAATTTTTGGTTTTCTGGGAAGGACACGTCCGCGTCTGTTCCATGGGGCCGTCAGCGTCGCTCGGGCTTCCAGATTGGGTCCGTTGAGAGTGTTGGGCATATTGAGCTTGGAGCTTTGCGATATGAGTGAAAATTGGGGGCATTTTGGTTATTTCATGGACAAGAATAGACGGAAATTGTTTATGAAGTCTGAAGATGCTGCGGCAGATTGCTCTTTTGCAGCTTTCGATAGTCTTCACTAGACGTCTCGAAAGAGTGGAGTAGAGCAAGCATCTGTACGCGATAACAGGGCGAATGAATGCCTTGTATGTGTTGAGGAGAGTCCGGGGATCGCACCCTCGGATTCTACCTCGAAGTGCATACAGTAGGTTTGCTCGATTTCGGACTTTTGAGAGCATTTTGGTCAGATCGATATTCCAGGAGTTTGACTTTGAAAATGTGACACCCAAGTAAATGATTCCATCTTGTAGTCTGAGGTTTTCACCCCAAAGCGACAAGCGAACGTCATTTTTTGAAAATTTGGAAGATCTTGTGTAATTGAAGTGGCGGAAGAGAATGGATTGGGTTTTGCTAGGGTTGAGTGTAATTCTCCATCTGCTGGCCCACGCACTGTAGACATCTAGTTGCCTTTGAATTTTGCGACTGCACGCCGCCGACGTCCTTGCCGTAGTCCAGATGGTCGTGTCATCTGCAAAGAGAGAAATCTTTGAAAGTATGTTGTTCGGATGAGGAATGTCATATATATATATATATATATATATATATATATATATATATATATATATATATATATATATATATATATATTTAATAAAGTAGAGGAGCTATAATGAAGCCTTGGGGAATGCCAGCACGGGGGGTGAAAGGTTCCGAGAAGGCAGTATTCTGTTTAATTCGGATGGATCTATCTGAAAAGTATGAGTGCATCAATTTAACGAAGTGTATAGGCAGTCCGATATCCATCAGCTTTCGAACAAGTCCAGCATGCCAGACCTGATCGAAAGCTCTCTGAACATCAAGGAATATACCTATAGCACATTCGCCAGAATTGAGTGCATTGGTGATATCTGTGTGGAGCATGAATAGGGGATCATAGGTTGAGTGATTAGATCTGAAACCGTGTTGAAAGGGGGAATTACCTTTCGGGATTCTGCAAAGTCCCTAAGGCGGTCGTTGAGAATTTTCTCGAAAATTTTTCCAACCACATTAAGCAAAGATATAGGCGTGTAGTTGTCAGGAGAGGTATGATCATTGTTGGGCTTCGGAATCAGTATCGCTGTGGCTGCTCTCCACACCTTAGGAAAGTAGCACAATTCTAATCAACGTTATATATATTTTTTATTACATCAACTGCGTTTGGCGGTAGATGGCGAAGTACCATTCGCGATAGACCATCGTTGCCTGGGGAGGTGTTTCGACCTGTTTTTAGAGTTTCAGTTACTTTTTCCGAGCCTATAGAAAGGGAAAGCTGTACTTAGCCTCCCTGAAGGGAGGCTAAGTACAGCTGGCTATGTGAAACATGAACAACGCGATGTGTCCATTGTCCTTCTTGGGATCAATGTTAATGAATCTTAGATTCTCCATTATCCTTTATGGGACAAATGTTGAAGAATCTTGAAATCGATGCCTACATTTATTGCAAGCTTGAGACTGTCACTGTACAAGGTACTCATCAGTCACGCCACGTTCAACTAATGAAAGAAAAGATTTCAATCCTGACATAGGTACCCTCTAGTCAACTGTAAGACAGAAATATATAGCAAGTCGTATGCCTATATAACGCATAGATTACTGTACATCTCAAATCATAGAATCAATTAAAAGCACATAAATACATCTACATTGAGAGTTTCACATGTCCTTAACAATTAAAATACTTTAAATGTATGTAAATACAATTAAAATGTATTAAAATACATTCAATTATGATACTCATTCGTTGAACGTAGCGTAACTGATGAGTACAATTTCAAATGAGTACAAAGGGAATAATTTCATCTAATTGCGGTTTCAGAACCGCTAGTTGTCATTTCTCAAAACATGTCAGAAATTCTCTACAAGAGAAAAAATGTAGTTCTCGTGCTATATTATCGCGCTTGTAGATGAAACTACTTATAGATATTTGCTATCAAAGTACACAAAAACTTTCTTTCGATAATTTTTGACAAATTATTCCAAAGAATATTATAGCAGAGCTGACTATGTGAAACATGAACAATACGATGTCTTCATTGTCCTTCTAGGCATTAATTTTAGAGAATATTAGATTCTCCATTATCCTTCATGGGATAAATTTTGAAAGAATCTTGAAATCGATTTCAATTTTTATTGAAAGCGTGAAACAGTCACTGCTTCGTACTACAAAGTACTCATCGGCACGCTACGTTCAACGAATGAACGGAAAAGATTTCAGTCCTCACATACCCGCTATTCGATTGTAAGACATAAATAAAGAGTAAGTCGTATGCCTATATCATGCATAGATTGAGGTACATCTCAAATCTCAGAATCAACGAAAAGCACATGAATACATCTAAATTGAAGGTTTCACACGTCCTTATCAATTAAGATACTACATTCAATTATGATACTCATTCGTTGAACGAATCGTGACTGGTGAGTACTTTGTAGTACGAAAAAGTGACTGTCTCACGCTTTCAACGAATGTAGGCATCGATTTCAAGATTCTTCAACATTTATCCCATCAAGGATAATGGAGAATCTAATATCCTCCTACATTGATCCCTAGATAAATCTAAGGACAATGGAGAAATCGCTTTGTTCATGTTTCACATAGCCAGCTATGTTATAATATCATTTAGAATAATTTGTCAAAAATTATCGGAGAGAAGTTATAATGTACTTTTATAGCGAATATCTATAAGTATTTTCATTTTCAAGTGCGATAATATAGCACGAGAACTACAGGTTTCTTTGTATTGTAGTGAATTTCAATTTATATATATATATATATATATATATATATATATATATATATATATATATATATATATATATATATATATATATATATATATATATATATATATATATATATATATATATATATATATATATATATATATATATATATATATATATATATATATATATATATATATATATATATATATATAAAATGTATTACTTTAAACAGTGAAAATTCAGAATCGAAAGTTCCCAAAAGTTTTTTGGAACTCGACTGGTATTCGAACCCAGTTCTTTCATTCCAACACTTCTGCTTTTTCCAACTAAGCTACCGAGACTGCCGATTGTTCTCTATTAATTCATTTCTGGTTTATCACAGTGCAATGTCTGATGTGATATTTTGACTCTATGATGATTCATTCAAGTTCTATACTTATTGTCTTTGGTGTTCTTCTGTCTCAAAACTTCACAATTGAGGTTAGGATTGTACAATTATAAACAATTCCATACTCAAAAATCAAATCATGTATACAATATTTGAACATTTCAAATAAATATTGATACGAAAATACATCAATTGCTAAGGTTGGAATGCATTTATATCATATTCATTTTATATATTTGTATTTCCAGATTACTGTTCCAAATTAACTACTCTTTGTTATTGAAGTTTGAATCAATTTCATGATCCAATTTTGAAATTGAGTTTCACAAATAAATCATATGAATATTATTATGTCACAAGAATTGAGTTATACCAAAATTAAAATAAAAGTGAGTAAATATTACGTATTTAACTACATACAAGTGACGTTATTAATTGTGCTAGTTTTGAACAAATAAAAACAAAAACATACCTTGATTTCCCACTTTTGAAATAAATTCAATTGAATTCACATATTATCAAAAGGAATTAATTATAATTATATGTAATTTCACACAAAAAAGTGAAATGTATGAAATATGACTTTGTCGAAACAGTCAATTTAGCAGCTTAGAAGAATCACCCTTACAAAAATTAAACAAAATTTATTTTTATTGATACTGCATGTACATTCAAAGGATTATAATACTGAATTATCATTACACACACACACACACACACACACACATATATATATATATATATATATATATATATATATATATATATATATATATATATATATATATATTTATATAACGTTTATATATATATATATATAACATATATATATATATATATTGATATGATATAATAGTTTATTTTTTTTGAACGTTTTCAGCAATAAACTTTTGATATGAAAAAGTTTAATTGACTGAAATTTACAAAAACTTAATAAATCTCACAAATAACACTCATAAAATGAACACACAACAATCACCAAACATCACATCTCAAAACTCATTTTTTCCAGATCTACCTTCAGTTTCACACATATAAACCAACAATATATATATATATATATATATATATATATATATATATATATATATATATATATATATGGATAAGTATATATAAAATATATATATATATATATATATATATATATATATATATATATATATATATATATATATATATGTAAATAATATCACACTTATTAGAATCACCTGGCTTACCATGAGTTTCACAGAGGTTTCCTCATGGTGAAGAAGACTAAAACTTCCGAAGCGAATGCTAAGCCAGAAATATTCCTCTGATAACGAAAATCAATGAGTGAAGATAGAAAGAAACTGATTTGATTTTTCTAAAAAATAAGTTTGACATTTTGATATCTATAGTAACTCATGAATTCAATTATTCATTAGTTTTGACAAAGTTGTAATATAACAACGAAACGTTAACAAAAATAAACTTTTTCATATCAAAAGAAGCCTGTTATTGCTAAATACGTTCAAAATAAAATATCTTAAACAGGCAATAAATCAATTTCAAGAAATATATATATATTATATATGTTTTTATCAGCAAGATGGACGTTTAGCGAACGTGTTCAGTCAATGACGTGAATTTACTCACGTGGGATATGTAGGTACATGGTTCACGGAGTGATAATTAGCTTAGATTTAGACATTGAGGTAGAGAAGTAACCATGTGAAATCGATGCAACAAAAAAAGGAATTATAATTAGGCGAGGTTCAACTGATATTCAGACATTATATATTCATAAATACATACATATATATATATATATATATATATATATATATATATATATATATATATATATATATATATATATAAAATGGGTGTTTTTTCAGAGGTATACAACTTTAAATTGCAATAAAACAACGATGGATCATTCGATTGACAAGAATTGATTTTTATTCGAAAGATAATCTTGTGGCATTATATTTTGAATATGATTTCTGGCATATGACCACCACAGCTGGCTCGGATGTGGTCCAATCTGGACATCCAATTTTCGATGACTTTTTCCAACATTTGTGACCGAATATCGGCAATAACACGGCGATCATTGTCTTACAAATGGTCAAGCGTTTGTGGCTTATGCGCATAGACCAAGGACTATACATAGCTCCACAGAGAGTAGTCTAGCGGTGTTAAATCACAAGATCTTGGAGACCAATTCACAGGTCCAAAACGTGAAATTAGGCGGTCACTAAACGCGTCTTTCAATAAATCGATTGTGGCACGAGCTGTGTGACATGTAGGGCCGTCTTGTTGAAACCACAGCTACTGGACATCATGGTTGTTCAATTCAGGAATGAAAAAGTTAGTAATCATGGCGCTATACCGATCACCATTCACCTTAACGTTCTGGCCATCATCGTTTTTGAAGAAGTACGGACCAATGATTTCACCAGCACATAAAGCGCACCAAACAGTTTTTCTGGGTGTGACGGTGTTTTGACATACACTTGAGGATTATCTTCACTCCAAATGCGGCAGTTTTGTTTGCAGACGAAGCCATTCAACCAGAAGTGCGCTTCATCGCTAAACAAAATTCTCTCATGAAAATCGCGATACTTATTCCGCACAGAACCATTATATTCGAAATAAAATTGCATTATTGCAAGCGTTGTTCAGGCCTGAACGTATTCATGATGAATTGCCATACCAAACTGAGAATAAATCACTTCTCAGCTCTCAAATCGGTCGCCATCTTCAACAGTAATACCAACTTGCAGTTCTATACCTTTAAAAAAACCACCCTATATATATATATATATATATATATATATATATATATATATATATATATATATATATATATATATATATATATATATATACACCAGATGTATTACCGTGGATTCTAAAGAACTGAATAAAAAGGTAGGTACTCGGCAAAGGTAAGGCTGGATGATTAAAGACAGCACTTGTCGATTTACATCAATATTTCGGTCCTATATTGCGTCCGTCTTCAGGATTCTTAAACCGCTGTGATGTTTTAGCACACGGAAAATCCGTGTCTTTCAAATGCTGAACTATGAAAAATACGTTTGGATGCAACTTTTGTTTACATATAATTCCTAGAACTGATGTTTTGGATTATACTGATTCTAATACTTCTTGCCTTGTAGATAATAATAAATAATAATAAGATAAATTTATTGAGAAACATTCCTTACATTGTAAAATAACATTCATTTCAATTGATACAATAATTACAACTAAGAAAAATGCTCTCAAAAGGACCGAATTCAGTTTGGAGTCTGATTTTCCATTCAGCCCTCGAGCAAAATACTGGTTCAAACAAAAATCTTGGTTAAATTCATATTTACAATAATATACATTTTTGATTGAAAAGAGAAGAAAAAAAATTTTCCTCAGAGATATTAAGCATTTGAGGCAATTTCACATGGTGAAAAACATTTGTGTTAAAAAAATATACAAACATATGATACAAAAAACTTGATTCAAACATTATTGCCTACATCCGACTCATCGAAGTACTCTGCCACAGTATAGTTTGCCAAGATGTTCGCTGATGAATATTGAATATTAATCGAAGTATTCGCTTTTGTGTAATAAACACGCTATTTGTTTCTGTACAGCCACAGATTATAATTCAGATGACTATATACAAGACTGTGATGCACATTCATAACTAACCTTCTAGGTACGATGTTCTCTATTCTAGATATTGCAAAAAATTAGTTACTCAAGTTTTTGCATAAAACATCAATGTGTGATATCCATCTCAAATTTCTGTCTACATATACTCCAAAAAACTTTGTTGATTGGGATGACGATATAGTGTTGTCCCCATATTTAACACCCAGGGTACCAATTCCATTGCCTTTCAGACAAAACTGAACACATACAGTTTTGTTAACGTTCACCATCAAATTGTTCATTCGACACCAACTTACGAACTCCCTGACAATGCATTCACATGCCTCCAGAAGTTCTTCAGGAGTCCTGCCAGAAACAACCACCGATGAATCATCGGCAAATAGTGTCACCAAAAACTGGGGCAATTTTGCAGGCAGATCGTTTATGGACAATATGAATAGAAGAGGTCCGAGTACAGAGCCTTGCGGCACCCCAAGTGCAATGTCATGTCTCTGGGAATAACTCCCGCCTATTTTCACTGCCATTGTTTTTTTCTTCAGGATAACTACGTCACCAATTCAGAAACACACCTCTAAAACCTAACTTGTAGCATTTGTCAAGTAAAAATTCAAAGGATAGTGAATCAAATGCGGGAAATAAATCAAAAGAGAACCCAGCCACAAACAAGTGTTTATCCAAACACTCGTAGACGGATTCAAAAAACTTTACTGCAGCTGATTGAGTTGAGTGGTCGCTTCTGAATCCATGTTGCGAGGAGTCAATTATTTTGAATCTATTGAGATAACTCATCATTCTGGCGAAAACAATTTTCTCTATTACTCTGGAAAACACGCTCAAAATGGATATTGAGCGATAATTAGTAATTTCACTTACGGTTCCATTCTTAAATACTGGAATTACTATGGATTGCTTAAGGATATTGGGGAACTTTGCAGTGGTGATGGAAAAATTTATAAGATATGCAAAGTGCTCGCCAATAATTCCACTAATTCCTTTCAAAACTTTGGTTGATATGGAATCAACACCAACTCTTTTTCTATTTTTTAAGGCTCTAATGGTATCCTCAACCTCAATTTAAGTGACAGGGTAGAAGTAAAAATTGGTGTTCACCATGGGTGATAATGTGCAAATCCGAGATAGATTATTGCCATATCGAGATGTTAATTTGGTACTAGCCATTCTGAAAAATGTTCGGCGAAAACATCAGCTAACTGATTCGGATCGTCAAACACCTCCCCCTCAAAGGGGGAGGTGTTTGACGATCCGAAGGTGATGTGACCTTGAGGTCACATCACTTCGCCTACCGCCAATTTTCCCAGAAAGATCGTTAACAATATTCCAAATTGTTTCATTTTTGTTCGATGAACCACCAATAGCTGAACTATAAAACGTATATTTCGTATTTTTTATACGCATATTATGTTGATTTCTGGCATTTTTATAGTTTCGTAGGGCACATTCCGAACGGGTATTTTTAGGTAGTCGATGAAGGTAAGATAGGTTACGTTTACTTTGAAATATATCAGTTGTTACCCATCTTTTCCTTCGATCTGCGGAAAGTACTTCACGCATAGGACAGCATTGTTCAAAATGATATCGAATAACATCAATGAATTAATCAAAACATGATCCGCATTAAAATTATGAATCAGATCAGAAAAATTGTATTCAGATAAAGAAAACAAAAAATTATTCATATTTTCCTAACTAATATTTCTGAATGAGTAAGTTGTTTTTATGGATATTGTTGGATATGCGGCAAAATATCCTAAAATTGCGATTTCAATCGTAATTTTATAATTTCATTGTTAAAAACTGGTCTCTTTATATGTACCTACTGTGGTTTTCACGAAATTTTTTAAATCATAAATGAATTCAAATAATCTTTATTTGTAAAATTTAAACATCCTGGCATTATTATTGACAATGTTTCAAATGATAAACGAGAGCATATTGTTTTGGTGGTTCTAATGCCGTCATAGCCAATTCATATTACTGATGCTTTAGGCGCATAGCTCAATAATAGTAGCAAAATGTTAAATTGCCAATTATTTTGGGAATTGTAAATTTTCGGAATAGATGAGCTTATACGAAGTTACCGTTATTTTAAATGATTGATACGATGAAATTATGAATTCCTATTTGAAAAAAATAACTTTTGCCGTTGTTTAATTTCAATTTTCCTTCTTTTTTTCTGATCACTCTGTACTCATAATTTTGAAAATATTAAACAAAGACTCATAAGGTGGATCTTCACCTACAAGAAACCCAACTCATATTAGATAATAAAAGCCCCCGTACGGGAAAAACTGAAAATTACATTTTGGTCTGAAAACGTATTTTTGAACATAAAATTTAAAATATTTCAAAAACGGTTAGAGTTAGGTGAAACATATTAAAGACAAACTATATCTGAAATTTTCCGAGGAATCCAAAAATGCAGTAATATATTGAGTGTTTTATTCAAAATACGAAAGTAGACATTTACTTCCGCTGTAACAGAAAGTGTCGCCAACTCGAAAATATTTTAGCTGGATGACCCTCATCAATATTATTAGTTCACTTCCAAATTTTCAGATGAAGGAGCACCCTGTATAAATGTACATATCTATGTATCTACATCCGAATATACTCGTATTCTCTGAAATATGGAATTCGAAACTTTTTTCTGTGTGATTTTATGGGGTCCAATGTCATAGTTTCTTATTTCGGAAGCAATTACGATAAATCTTCAGTTTCAACACATCATTTGTACAGTCGACAGGTTCCATGCTGATCATGATCTACGGTTAGGAATTTTTTTCATGACATGAAATAATGTATTTGGATAGAGTCCATACGAGAATACACTGCAAGATATTTCAAATGTCAGATTCAGTGTTAACTGATCAGTTTCTCATTTATTGACATATCAACTCGATCAGCCTATTACAAGTTCGAGAGAAAATTTCAGACAGACGCTTCGAATTTGCAGTATTGTTTTTTCACTCATATTCTGAAAACACAGCAAGCCTTGATTATGGAGTTTCATCGATTATTCAAGATGCCAGAAATTTCCATTGCGGAATCAGGTATCCAGTAATGAACAGACAAAAGGCAATTACCAAGTGCTATTGAATGCTTTCCTTCGTAAAGGAAACTTAACGTCTTTTCAAATCATTAGTAAAAATTTTTCAGAACAAACATACTTGGAATTGTTTCCGACTCATGAGTGAAACGAGTACGATTCCTACGATTCGACTGAGTAGGAATGATGCATATACCTATTTGGTATTCAATGTTTCCTTGTGAAAGTAGCGATAAATCGAAAATTGGTAACTGAAAACCTTGTGTGAAGTACGATCTGTAAGTATGTTAAACAAGCTCAATTCAAACATAGGTACTATGTTTTTTATTTGAAAGAAAAATCTCTAATTGGTAGATAAGAAAAATTGTACTCATTCGACTATTCAACAATATAATCGAATGAGATAGGAAATATTTTTGTCCATAGCCTAGTGGGGAGAGTGAAGTTATCTTACTAGGGAGATCTGGATTCGAATCCTGGGTAAGGAACGGACATTTGTGTTTGTATATGACTTTAAGCGGTTATAAGTTGATGATTGAAATTTATCAATTATATGGAAAGATACAAATGGAGCCCATGGAGTCGTAGGTACTTTACAAAACATCGAATTAAATTAAACTCTTGGCCTAATGTTTCACGATTATATTTATCTATATGAATTTGCCAACATGTTTCGAGCGTGAGCCCATTTTTAAGACTAAAATACAGTAAGGAACGGAAAACAAATTTATATCTATACAATGGATGTAAGGAGGAAGAATAATTGAAAATCTAAGTGTTCATGTATGATGTCGCCTTCTTCTCTCCAAGAACTGCATATTTCAATTGCCTCTAAAAGGTATAAACGTTTCCTTTTATTACCTGCGTGTAAGCACTTGGTTTTCTCGAAGTCTATAAAGTGGTTGGAGTTAATCAATGTTCTGCGAATCCGGCCAATCAGGTAGAATAATAAAACCTCGGGTTGACGAGCATAAAAGGTCGAATTTATACAATGTTAATAAAACCGGATTCGCAGAACATTGTATTAACTCTAACCACTTTATAGACTTCGAGAAAACCAAGTGCTTACACGCAGGTAACAAAGGGAAACGTTTAGACCTTCAAGAGGCAATTGAAATATGCAATTCTTGGAGAAAAAAGAAGACATCCAGAATGAGCAGGTAGATTTTCAATTATCCTCCCTCCTTACATCCATCGTATAGATATAAATTTCTTAATACTATTAATACTATACATAGGATTGATACTGTACATAGTATTAATCCAGCATTTGATAAAGAAGTAGTACTTCGAAACGTCGTCATGCGTATTTTATATTGAATTATGAGAAAATTTTGAATATTGTTGTATTATGGATATCAATTTCCTCCAAGTATGGGCCTCATCAATTATAAATGTAAATTTGTTGTTCGTTCCTTACTGTATTTTAGTCTTGAAAATGAGCTCACGCTCGAAACATGTTGACAAATTCATATTGTTAAATATAATCGTGAAACATTAAGCCAAGAGTTTAATTTAATACAATATTTAATTATTTTTGATCAAGAGTTAAGCGAGAATTCAATCTCAGACTTTACAAAACGTTCATCAGTGGATTTCATTGGTTTTAGCACCTTATTTATTATACACCTACCATGGTCAATCAAAATTTTTTATCGAAATTATGCAAGTTGAAAGCCAATTGGGACCAATTTATCCGAACCGTTATGTTGGCTTGAGCCCCATAGCAGTGTGTGTACTTCAAAGTTTGCACTACTAATAGCATAAGTACTTACTCCATAAAACGTACTAGTTTCGTCAGACTCACAGTTAACATGAAACCGTGAGGTCGAGATTTAATCTGCAATTCGCCTGTTTACTGAACGACGGTAAATTTTATCATTGTGGAAACACAAAAAAAGATTTTGTTATAATCACATTTCATCAGAACACTGTATATTGTGGTTTTAGTGCGAAGTTGTATCAGTTTTTGCTCCTTTAACATTCTGAATAATGGAAGTTATGATAATTGCATGTTGTAATCGAATGTATCTTCAAATTTTCATATTTAAATTGCGATTGAGTATTTCAATATATCTTACAAAACCTCAAGAAATATCAAACTACAAGTTAGCACTATTAGGCAGCGTTTGTTGTTTTTCAGTTTTCTATAGGAAGTTTATGATTGGCTTACCGAAAAAATGAAGTGAATCTTTATTTCTTCAGTACAATTTTCATAGGACTTGACTGTCTCATAACTCATATAAAATGACTTTAGTTGATGTAAGTCGATAAACATATAAACAGAATTCATGAGCATTGGGATGAATTTCAAACTACTTATAGTGGTTATCCTATCAGAATAAAGGATAAGTTCGCGATCCCAAAGTGAGATAGAAAGTTTTATTTCGCTATAGAATCAAACCGCCATCTGATCCCTCAAGAGTACCTCAAGTTTTTGCGGTATAAATCTCACGATACCGTGACCCACTTCCATGAATTTGATTTCAAATGAATCTCCGAGTAGACACTTCGTACTGTTGTTGCTTTAAATTCATAAGGGCTCTCTTGACAGCTCGTTTCGAAGTTTGGTCGGAAAATCCAGCAACAACATTGGGGTTTTCTCCATCTGGCTGACATGGAACTCTTATTAAATTGATACACCTATTTCAACCCCAGGAGTTTTGAATATTTGTTAGTTGACATGCACATGCTCTCAAAGGGTTTACTTCTGATATGAAAATTCTGTCGAGTATTGTTCACAATATTCAAAATGTATTCGTCGCTGTAGATTTCAAAGTAGATTTAAAAAAGTAGAATTGAGGTTGACGAAATGTTTAACGTTTAGTTATGGAGTAAGAACTGAAATGTGATACTATTAATTGACCTCAACTTTTCGCAAAACACTTGAAACAGTCACGATTTTGTCGGAATTGCATTGCTTAGAAATTTCAGTCGAATTCTGAATCGAAACTCTCATTTGATGAAGAATTGAATGATAAAATTAATCGGATGGAACTGGAAAAACTGAAAAATTTATTATTCTGAAGGATGAAACAGAAAAATGATGAAAATGAAAATGAATTGCAATAAAATGAAATAAGGATGAGAAAAACATTAGCTTTCACTTTCTTCTTCATTTTTTATAGTATCGCTTCAGAATTTGACTTCGAATTTATAGATAATGAAAATCAAAATAGAGAAGAATTTATATTGCCCCACACCTTCAAATAGAACAAGCTTTTGAAACATTGTTGGAATGTGAATTTATGTGACGTTATAGGCAGTATTAACATTAATGAAAATGATTGATCCACAACAATTGTATATGAATATATATATATATATATATATATATATATATATATATATATATATATATATATATATATATATATATATATATATATATATATAGAAAAATTTATGGGTTATAGGCAAGGAAGGAGGCCTCTATGAATGAATTTTATCCAATTTGTTTGCCTGGTCTATATTTCGACTGTGTTTACAGTCTACATCAGGACTCTAGAACAGATGTTTATAACAGAAATCATCTTGACATTTAGTTTAACAACTTACGGCTAACTAGGAAATATAAGTATGACCAATACCTAAAAAAAATAAAAAACAGAAATCATTCAAAAAGTTTACTCTGGCTGAGGTAAATCAGGCGGTTGAATCGGCACAGAAAGCAGGAAATCTCAATGAAAATAATGGATCTCCTCCCAAACTTGATAAACCATTGGATTCTGAATGGAAAATTGTGAGAAAAAAAGTAGCAAGCCTAGGAAAACTCTGGTTGTGGGAACTGATTCTGGAGCTGCTGACGTGGAGGGCTTAGACAAATTCAAAGCTTTCCATGTTTCAAATCTCAAACCTGAAACAAATGTCGAAAGTCTACAGAATTTCCTGAAGAACAAATTTTCCAAGGTCAAATGTGAAAAATTAACCTCACGCTACCCAGATTCCTACGCGTCGTATAAGGTGCTTATACCCAGTTCTGAATATAGCAAAGCTCTCGATACTTCAAGTTGGCCAAATAAAGTAACCGTGAATCATTTTTTCCACAAAAAAACGAAACAAAATCGAGTGGACTGATTGTTCCTGCCGCCAATGAATGTTTGAGAATCATACAGCTGAATGCTCAATGTATCTCAAACAAACTCGATAATCTGGAGGTGTTACTTATGGAAACAAATACAGATATTCTAAGTGTGTCTGAACATTGGTGTAGTGCAGATAGTGTTAATTCCATGGTGATTGCGGGTTATGTTCAAGCTGATTGTTTTTGTCGTACCCACAGAAAACACGGTGGATCCATCTTGTACACCAAGCAGAACTTGAAGGTGAAAAACTTAATGGTTTCCAAATTCTCAGAAGAGATGCATATTGAAATCTGTGGTGTTATTATTTCGGATCGAGGTATTCGATTTGGCATCCTCAGTGTTTATAGACCATGTTTAGGTAACTATGATCTTTTTCTTGATCGGCTATTTTGTGCATTACAGCATTGTTTCCAAACGGTAAATTATATTGTTTTATGTGGCGATTTGAACATTGATTATTTAAAAAATGAGTGTAAATATTTTAAATTGTTCAGAGATCTATTAGATTGTTTCGGATTGAACGTTACGTCCCAGTATGCTACTAGAGAATTCACCAATATAAATGGACATACCAGTATCTCTAAAGTAGACTATATCATTACAAATATTGATTCCGAAAATTACAAAGTTAGTGTTTTTGAACCCCATATCAGTGACCACAAATGCATTCTATTTGAGACAGTTCACAAACAAGCACGCAATGAAAAAGAAACAACTTACTCTTTCAGAAATATTTGTCAGGAAAATATGAATAATTTTTTGTTTTCTTTATCTGAATACAATTTTTCTGACCTGATTTATAATTTTGATGCTGATACATGTTTTGATTCATTCATTGATGTTATTCGATATCATTTTGAAAAATGCTGTCCTATGCGTGAAGTATTTTCGGTAGATCGAAAGAAAAGATGGGTAACAACTGAGATATTTCAAAGTAAACGTAACCTATCTTACCTTCATCGACTACATAAAAATACCCGTTCGGAATGTGCCCTACAAAACTATAAAAATGCCAGAAATCAACACAATATGCTTATCAAAAATACGAAATATACGTTTTATAGTTCAGCTATTGATGGTTCATCGAACAGAAATAAAACAATTTGGAATATTGTTAACGATCTTTCTGGAAAAAGTGGCGGTAGGCGAAGTGATGTGACCTCAAACTTTGAGTGGAAGGTGTTTGACGATCCGAATCAGTTAGCTGATGTTTTCGCCGAACATTTTTCTACAATGGCTAGTACCAAATTAACATCTCGATATGGCAATAATCTATCTCGGATTTGCACATTATCACCCATGGTGAACACCAATTTTTACTTCTACCCTGTCACTAAAATTGAAGTTGAGGATACCATTAGAGCCTTAAAAAATAAAAAAAGCGTCGGTGTTGATTCCATATCAGCCAAAGTTTTGAAAGGAATTAGTGGAATTATTGGCGAGCACTTTGCATATCTTATAAATGTTTCCATCACTACTGCAAAGTTCCCCAATATCCTTAAGCAATCCATAGTAATTCCAGTATTTAAGAATGGAACCGTGAGTGAAATTACTAATTATCGCCCAATATCCATTTTGAGCGTGTTTTCCAAGGTAATAGAGAAAATTGTTTTCGCCAGAATGATGAGTTATCTCAATAGATTCAAAATAATTGACTCCGCGCAACATGGATTCAGAAGCGGCCACTCAACTCAGTCAGCTGCGGTTGAGTTTTTTGAATCCGTCTACGAGTGCTTGGATAAACACTTGTTTGTGGCGGGGTTATTTTTTGATTTATCTTCCGCATTTGATTCACTATCCTTTGAATTTTTACTTGATAAATGCTACAATTTAAGTTTCAGAGGTGTGTTTCTGAATTGGTTACGTAGTTATCTTGAAGAAAGAACAATGGTAGTGAAAATAGGTGAGAGTTATTCTCAGAGACATGATATTGCTCTTGGGGTGCCTCAAGGCTCTGTACTCGGACCTCTTTTATTCATATTGTTCATAAACGATCTGCCTGCGAAGTTGTCCCGGTTTTTGGTGACACTATTTGCCGATGATTCATCGGTGGTTGTTTCTGGCAGGACTCCTGAAGAACTTCTGGAGGCATGTGAATGCATTGTGAGGAGTTTGTAAGTTGGTGTCAAATGAACAATCTGATGGTGAACGTTGACAAAACTGTATGTGTTCAGTTTTGTCTGAAGGGCAATGGAATTGGTACCTTGGATGTTAGATATGGGGACAACACTATATCATCATCCCAATCAACGAAGTTTCTTGGAATATATGTAGACAGAAATTTGAGATGGACAACACACATTGAGGTCTTATGTAAAAAATTGAGTAACTCATTTTTTGCAATCTCTAGAATCAAGAACATCGTTCCTAGAAACTGTGTCATGAATGTGTATTACAGTCTTGTATATAGTCATCTAAATTATAATATTCTGCTGTGGGGTTGCTCTACAGAAATAAATAGGGTGTTTATTACACAGAAGCGAATACTTCGATTAATATTCAATATTCATCAGCGAACATCTTGTAAACCTATCTTCATTAATAATTACATACTCACCTTACCGTGTTTATATATTTATAGATGTTTGTTATATGTTAAAGAAAATGAAGATAGGTTTATTAAATTGAATAGTAATCATGAGTATTCAACAAGAAACAGGGATGTGCTACTTATTCCTATGCATAGAACAGCCAAATTTGAGAACTCTCTCTATTGTCAGAGCATTAAAATTTTCAACCATTTACCATCGAATTTGAAAGTACTGAAAGCCCATTTGTTTAAGAGGAGAGTTAAATCTCTGCTCTTAACAAAGGCGTACTATAGTGTGTCAGAGTACTTCGATGATTCGGATGTAGGCAATAATGTTTGAATCAATTTTTTGTATCATATATTTGTATAATTTTTTAACACTAATGTTCTTCACCATGTGAAATTGTCCCAAATGTTTAATATCTCTGAGGAAATTTTTATTTTCTTTTCTTTTCAATCAAAATTGTATATTACTGTAAATATGAGTTTAACCAAGTTTTTTGTATGAACCAATATTTTTGCTCGAGGGCTGAATGGAAGATCAGACTCCAAACTGAATTCGGTCCTTTTGAGAGCATTTCACTTAGTTGTAATTATTCATCAATTGAAATGAATGTAATTTTACTATGTAAGGAATGTTTCTCAATAAAATTATATTATTATTATTATTATTAAATACCATCAACAGGAAAAATGTGAAATTACAAAGTGTAAGTGATATTGCACAGGAATCAAATATTAATATTAAAATGTGAAAATTCTTCAAAATATATAAAATTATCTTAAACATCAGAGATATATAAACAGACGATCATATATGACAGAGGACACAGACACACAAATTGTCACCGAAAAAAGTAACAGAGGTGAGAGAGCAAATACCGTGACAACAAAAGTTACACTGAGCACGTACTACATAGTGTCTATTAAGATTATGGGTTGTCTGCTAGGGTTATCTAAAATGATCTGAAAGCAAATAACTATAAATACAACTCAACCCAGAAACGTCCGTCCGCACAACGTCCACACAAATGTTGTCATCGAAAACACAAGCTATCAATGTTGTCAGTGAATCTTGAGTGCGTTCCGTGAACTATTCAACTTGTTGAATGGAAACACTATGCAATTGTTTCATCTTCATTAGCAATCATCAGTGGCACACTCCAGACAATCAAGTTCCGATGGTTTTCTAAACGCATCCACGTCCTTGATTCAAAATGAGACGAACATTAATTTATTTATTTATTTATTTATTTATTTATTCATTCATTTAACATACACTGTTTTACAGAACAAGTCCCAATTACAAAACAGGAAACACAACATATACAAAAAACAAAATTGATAATATATAAGTTTCAATTTTGTACTTTCATTTCGAATGAAGAGTTTGTGATATGAATTACAACTGATGAAATGAAATAAAATGATTATAAAATAAAAAAAAAACTCAAATGCTGACCAAACTTATACATACATATAAATTTAAACACACAAATACATATACATTCACATATTAACACTTATATACACATAATTATATGAGGGATAATGATTTCTGTTCGTGAATATATAAATAATTGTTTTATCACAGATTATGCATATCAGAGAAACTTTTGTTATCAAGTATACAATACATGGATTTAAAACCTCTTGTAATATTTTCGTGAATCCTTCTGAATTAAATAAATTTTCTGGAGAGATAGCAGGCTAATAATAGAAAATGTCGTATATTATGATCGTTAATTTTTCTCCATCTGCATTAAACTACTGTTGTGTTCGAAGACTATGCAATTTCTCACGTTCATTTGATAGAACCTCGTTGATGCTCTGGAAATACAGGGCAAATCAAGGTTTGCTGCGAATGAAACACTCGCGAACCACATGGTGAACTCTCTGAATACAGAAGAGCCCATTAATAATCCGGTGAAAAATGACCACTCGGAGTCGTAAATAAGTGTGGTGTTCCGGAAAACACGCGAAAAATGCAGTGAAAAGCCAGAGGGAAATGCAAACGAAATTACATATTTCTATTTCTCGTCGAAATGGGAACAGTTAATAACAGATTTCCGTTTCTTTATCGCGATTATACTACCAGAAAGCTTTGTGGAATGAGATACAGTGAAATAAACGACGAAAATTAAACGGCCCACCATAAAGCACAGATAAATGGTTTCTGTATAGAATTCTTCCACTCGCTGAATACAGTTATCCGATTTTATGAAATTCTCTCAATTTGAGGATCCCACGAATGCTTCCAAGGGGCTTATATATTGAAAGAATTATGATCGATTAAAATACGTTTTAATAAAATAATATTCTCCTTCTGAACTTCCAATTATATTTCCATTCTCTGCTT